>CM068955.1:157357706-157389397 GCA_035128595.1 Eptatretus atami
GGGGGTCCCTCGTCATGATTAAGTCTCGACCCAAACAAAACCAATGGAAATCTGACACAACAAACCCAGTCAGTATTTAACCAGCAAAAGTCTACAGTCCTGATATCTTTGGCCCACCGGAAAAAAACAAGATGGTGGCCATATCATTTAGTCTGGGTGCCATGGTGGGTGAGGTCAACTGACTAATGGGTACACATTTCAAAAATCGACCCCCAACGACAACGACAACGACTCTTATAGACCTGTGACCTGTCAAACATGGACGGGGTCTGTGAGCGGCAAATTTGATCGGTCGAGATGACGTAAAATGCCGAAATATTTTGTTCAAGTCCAACTGGAAGGGTTTTGAAAGTGCTAAAAAGGGCATCAGTGTTCCACAGTGTTGAAGTATATAATTCAATTGAAATAAAATAAATATTTTAAAGGTTATAGAAAATAAAATTATTCAGAAGTTTATTGCCATTGATACAGCATCATTTGACACCACCTTATTTTTATAGTCTTTTACATGACTGGTAATTTAGTTCTTCGTACCTGTTGTTTGTGTCCTTATATAATGTCCCTGAAAACAGTAACTTTCCTGTTTGGAATGATTTTCCACTTTGTGCCAGGCAAGCAGAAAGACCAAAAAAATTACTTTACTCTTTCTTCTCTGCACATGTGCGATCAGGGTGAGATTCCATACAATTTTCCAAATTCAGAGTCAAAGTACTGATAAACTCCATGTTTTTTTTCCGATGTTCCGATTCATGTTCAAAATATAATATTCAATTGAAATGTTGTTGTTTCTCCATCATAAAATGACGTTTGTAGAGAAATAGACAGACAAACAAAGTGAACCAATTGCTTAACCCCGCTTTTCACTTCATGCACGTGGGGTAATAATAAATCTCCTGGAATTGTCAGTGTAACAGGAGAGCTAATCAACACCCTAGAGAACCTAGCATCCTGCTAATGCACAAACTTTGCAATAAGATATGGGAAATTGGACAGTGGCCATCCGAATGGCAACAATCCATCTCTGTCCCGTTGCAAAACAAAAAGTTGACACCAGAGCATGTGAAAACAATGGAAGCATCACATTGATTTCACATGCGAGCGCGATCCTCCTTAAAACTATTCAAGAATGGCTGAGATCCGAGGCAGAAAGACAATTTCCTGTCGAAAAAGCTGGATTCAGAAGAGGACGTGTCACTCATGACCAGATAGGCAATGTTGAACACATGATTGAAAGTTGTAGAGAATATAAAAGGAAGCTTATTATCTGTTTCTTAGATTACAGCAAAGCATTCAGTTGTGTAACACAGCCTCCTCTGGAAGATATTGACAGAAATGGGAATCCCTGCACACCTCATCTGGCTCATAAAAAAGCTCTATGAAGGACAGAAATGCTGTGTTACTTGGAAATTCTGACTGGTTTGAAGCTTCTAGAAGCATGACACAAGGATGCATCCTGTCCACTACTCTGCTTAATAGAGAACTGGACTGGTAGCATTGCAGTCGGTGATAGAAAGATTCATATTTCTGTATCAGGTATGCAGATGACAGGACTTTGCTCACAGAGTGTGTCAATGAAATATAAAGGCTTCTATACAGAATCAAAGAACAAAGTGAAACGGCAGGCTTTTACACATCAATACCAGGATGACTAAGAAAATGATAATGGGTGAATGCGAAGAAACTATCAACGCAGACAGAAAATCTTTGGAAATGGTAGAGAGTTTCAACGTTTTAGAGTTTTGGTCACTTTTGATGGAAGTTGTGAAAATGTGACATGTTGTGTTTGCTGAGAGCTGTTTAACTGGGTCATGATAAAGTGCAATGAACCCCCATAGCTGTAATTGGCTTCAGTTAAGTAACATCCGTGTTCGTTCCATCCCAGGTGACAAGTGGAGGTCGTAAACACAGTTGCCTTGTGTTTTTTTATTTTAAACCATACCATGAAGGCAGGATAGCCAAGACCTAGAGGTGCGCACACTCATGTCTTTGCATTTGTTTGAATCTCGGCTCGGCTATAAACTGATTTGTAGGCAGGGCGAGGCATCAATGTGCATGCCGTCCCTCAGATGGACGTTAAACTGGTCGTTTAACGTTAAAGTTGGTGGACGTTAAAGATGCCACGGTGTCCTTTGCGAAGAGTAGGCAACTTTCAGGCACCCTGAGCAAATTCGAAATTCCTGCTTCCTCGGTGGAGTATTTTGCTTTGGAGTTGTGCCCCATCCAGGATTATAACTATGCCAAAGAAACTGTTTTGACAGAATTGACCCTCTGTTTCGGCCATGCTACACCAATGAATGAATACCTTGGAGGTGTATTTACGAGTAATTCTCCAAGTATAGTTCAAGAATGTCTATACTGTTGTATATGCCTGTTGTTATTGATTATTTAATCTCTATGAACAACATAGTGTCCAAAATATTGGAGAGAGAGAGAGGAGGAATAATAATAATAATGGTAATAATATGAAGAAGAGGAAGAAGAAGAAAAACACCAAACAACCAAAGAAGACTGATTGAGCTAACAATCAATACACACACACATGACTTGCTGGATTTTCACTTCATCAGGAGAGCCTGACACCAAATGTGAGTCCGTCAGCATTCGGCTTGCCCATTCTCATGGAGATGGCCCTTTTATTGCAGGATCCAAATTGTACGGCGAGAGGCCCAAGTTGGGAAAGATGCACAACGGAGGCCTGAGTCGTGGCAAGAAGGAGCGAAAGTGATGGGCGGCAGGGGAGGCAGAGAGAGTTCCGCCAGGACCCGAGAACTAAGAGTCGGGACTGTAAGCAGGTAAGAGGATGTTTCCAATCGATATGTTCTCTTATACCTCTTTACTCTTCCATTTATTCCTCCTTCAAAAATGTGCTTTTCAATTGAACTTGATTGTTTTTTGTTTTTTTTCATCTTTTTATTTTTATGTCGGGCTTTCTTTCTCACAGCCCATAGTTCTTGGATAATTTGTTTATTATTGCTTCACTCTTTGTGCATTGTTTGTTCACACTGTTTACATTTTTTTCCCTTCTATACTATATGCGTGAGCTGGCAGGATGGCCTAGAGCCCTAGACCTTGAGGTACGCACACTCACCTCTAAGCTGTCGAGCCTGGGTTTGAATCCTGACCCTGCTATAAACTGTCATCCAAGTGTTTCACAGGCAGGGTCATTCATCATTGTGTATCTGCCGTCCCTCGAATGGACGTTACACTGGGAGTCTCATATGTCAGCATTCCTTGGTGGTCGTTAAAGAGCCTATGGTGTGCTCCACAAAGAGTAGGTGAGCTATCACCGGCACCATGAGCAAATTACAAATTTCTACCCTAACTACTGCTGGGAAGGTAATGGCAAACCACCCAGTAAAACCCTTGCCAAGAAACTGCTGTGGCAGCACCAATGCTCTGTAACAGAGTATGGTACATCAGAATCGGAATACTATATACATACTGTACTTGCATTTGCAGGTTCAACTGCATTCCTCTTTTTCTTCTCTTTATTCACACACTTGTTTTTAATTCCAGATTTTCATCCAATTTTCTGCCATTAAACTTGACTTTTAATTTTATATTGTAGAAAAAGGTAGCTTGTTTGTGAATTAGCAGATTCTGGACTAATCTGAGTAAATACCACTTATTGCTTCACAAACAATCTTGTCTGACAATGAAGTACAAGATTGTAAGAATGTTTCATATTTGCTTGACCAGGTTGGACATGCTGCCACATCCCAGCCAGAAATATGGGCATTATTCTATAACTTGTTCAAACTCACCATTTTGTGTTGTCAATTTATTTTGTATACATTAACAGATATGCAAGAGCTGCGAGAGGAACAAAACACTGACAATGGGAAATGAAGGTCAAAGTGTTGATGCAATGATACACGAAGAGTAGAAAAGCTAAGTTATTCTTCTGAAGCACAGGGTTTGATGAAAAGTGATGATGACTTGATGCTTCGAACGCTTGAAGGAAGACCAGGACTTGACAGAAGCTTGAGGAGGATGGTTCCACAGACAGAAGAAAAGAGGGGCAATGGGAGGAAGGGAGCTTCGGCGGGGGGGGGGAGTCTTCAGGCAAAGGATTTGAGGTTTATCACATGGACAAACCAGGAGTGAGTTGGTTGGATGATGAGTGTGTTCAACCGGTGGTTGAACTTCCTATCAATGACCTTTCAACCAGTCAACGAAATGGCCACAGCCAGTCTGTTTCAACAATGAGAAAATGTGTAGCGTATGGTGGGATAGTCGGCAAAATGAGTTGATAATTATTATCCAACGAGAGAGATCGTAAATGTAAATGAGGAAAAAAAAAATCAACCTTAAAACACTGCATTGTCCTGGGAAACACCAACCTCGAAGGGAAGAGTGGAAGAGAAGACACCATGGAACAATCTGTTGGTTTGATATATTGAGGAGGTCCTTCAGCCAGGTACGAAGTCAACCTTGGATGCCAAAGAATGACAACTTGGGCTGCACAGCGGGATGCCAAACTCAGATATGCAATATATATCAAGAGACTGACCTTACCTCGTGTTTTGAGGTTCACCACTCCTATCCATCGGTAATGGAACCCACAACCAGCTAGTAGAGAAATAAGAAAGTTTTTACATATTTGACCAAACGGTCACTCCCTCTGTCGAGACCATGATTTCCTTTTTTTGTTTCATGCAGGACGTGATGTTTCTGTTGATAATGCCATGTCCGAATTATTGTGACATTTCAAGCACTTTCACCAGCGATCCATTTCAAACCCTACAACCACCTGTGCCTCGAGCACTGGGCAAATGGGTGGTGTGGATCGGGAGTCTACCCACTGCACCACCTATTGTCATGCTCAATCAGCATCACATAAGGCCTTGTATTATTAAGGAAATGCTTACTCCCTGGCCACCTTCCCCAAGGACCCAAAGTGTAGTATATTCTCAACCTTGTGTTGACCGAAAACAGGAAAATGCCCTCTACGTCAGCTGGGCCTCATTTCTCAAAGGATATTGCTCTACAAATACCTTTGAGAGACATTTTCAGTGGCAGTGATGTCCAGCCTCTCTCAAGTGCATTTGCACGCTTGGAATCCATCGGTGTTTTGGGAGTGTGTAAAGTGTGGGTGGGGGAGCATGAGACAGGAGAAGTTGAGCCAAGGTTGCAATGCTGCAGTAATGGGTCGGCCTCCGACAAGCCTGGCAGGAAGGCCGCGGCAGGCTAGAAAGACTGGGGGATACCGTTTCCTCCCGATTGTGTTGGCGCTGTCACAAGTCTGAGACGCTCACCAGAGCCGGGGGGACGGCACGATGCCTGCACCTAGAACAAACGACCACTAATCGCCTCCGGCTGGCTGCCTCATGTTTGCGGACGCTTTTTGGGTTACTCACTTTCCAACTAGCCAACTCGGTCCATCCCGCTTGCTTTTGCTGTGCCCCTTATTCGTCTTCCAAGGCTCTCAGTTTGAAGTTTCTGCCAACGTATGATGAGGCTCTGAGTGTGGCATCTGCTCATAACCCTTCAAAATAGGAAGTTGTTTTATTTTGGGTTGATTTTTTTTTTAGGAACCTTGGAACCTTGATTTTTCAGGTGTTCAGGTCGGGATGTAACAGGATCGAGAATCTCTCTAAATTTGTCCCAAAATGTCCTCTCCTGCAGAGTCCATCTGCCGCTTTTACTTTGTATATGGGTTTTAAGCTTGTGCAAGACCGTAATCTGTTAACAAGATGTAGTTTAGGGAGGGAGGTCATAGTTGTGCCATTCCTCCGATGAAGCGTAACGATGCGCTCTGTGCACAATATCCACGGAATGAGCAAACATTGAGCGGTTGTCTTTCATCAGTGGTTGTGAAGATGCGAAGTCACTTGTAAATCCAGAAAGGTAGAGTCAGGTATATTTTGAATCCTGATATTTTTTAATAAAGGGATTAATCATCCAGCTTTGATTGTTTGTCCATTTGTAGACCTGCATGAAGTGATACAAGTGCTTCGGTGATCTTAACTTTACCGGATCTGTGCAGAGATGTCGAGGCAGGAATCGGGATGTCTTCCGGAGTACCATCTCAATAAGACCACCATCATCGGTATAATTACGTGTTGGACAGCCAACTTAATGTCTCCTCAGAAGGACTGTTTCATTACACACTTCGTTGTTTATTTGCAAGAAATAATACAATAGACGAAGCAAATTAAAACACAATGCAAGTTCCTTCACAAGGAGCTTCAATGCATGAGGAGGCCATTAGGCCCATCAAAGCCTGCGCTATGTTTGCCAACTTAGGGTTGTTTGTCCGTGCTCTATCCTTTTAAATGCTGAGCATCAAGCAAGGAAGCAGCACATAACATTTTTATTAATGTCTTTGGTATGACTCAGTTTGGGTTTGAGCTGCTGACCTCCCAGACTCCAACCATTACACCACCGTGTTTGGTTAATTAAATCAATCGTCCTATTGTTTCTCTTGGGGCCTTGCTGCATATTGTCATCTGTTTGTGTTCTGAGCAAAACTGTGCATCTCGTTAATAATAAGCAAAATATGAGAGGAAAAAGGAATTTTTGTTTGTTTGTTTGAAAGGCCTGTGAGCATTGCCATCGAAGTATGAAATGCCTGGTACCTGTTAGCTTTGCTCATTTAAAAAAAGTGTGTTTCCCTTAAAATGTAATGTGAAACAGACCAGCTCGCAACCCCCTCCCCAAGTATAGCGCGTTCTGCCCGTTTGTTTACCCACACATTGGTGTGCACTCTACTTGTGATTTCCATTCATGCTGTTGTGCCCGCAGCTTCTGCCTCAATGCTCCAACAGCAGTTATCCAATTTATCTAATTCTTTGTTTTGATTCAATTCAAAACAAAGTTTATCTAATTCCTTGTTTTGAGGGAACTCTCACGAGCTCCACAAAGGAAATGTGTTCGAGTCCGAAGAGACAAACCTGCTCCGTTCGATGCTGATATGGAAGAATTTCTATATCCACCTTTCTGTCGAAGCATACCTGGGAGCACATGTGTACAAGCTGAAATTGTAACCAAGTTGAGAGAGTATGTCCAAATCACACTTGCATGACTCTACTCTGCACAACCATCCCGTTTCCCATCGTCTCCCATACTTTTGCACACCAAGTTCTCCCGTCCTGCAAGATGTACACTCGTTTTGTTCTCGGGCTGTTAGGAAAAGGTCTCGCAAACGGACTGGGGTAATGTAGATGTGGGTTGGGTGGGGGGCGTTGGAGGAGATGATGATTATGGTGGTGGTTTTGGTCATGGCTAAAACAATGGAATGATTGTGTTTGAGCAGAAGAGGCTGGATGTAGGCCTTTTAGCAGTGGGGTGGATGCTTTCCAAAGCCTATGCTGTACAGAGGCCCGCTGTCCTCGGCCCAGAAAATGGGAAAACGGCGTTTTTCCTCTGCAGTGTGATGTCGGGCAGGCACGTCTCAAACCCTCTGGCTTCTTCATCCCGGAGCAACTCTCACAATGCTTTCCTCTCCCACGGCGTTCAGCCACAGACACTTCTTTTAAAAAAAAAAATTTTTTTTTTTAAATCTCCGCAGTTTCTATGAACAGATCCAGACATCTGCCGTGGTAAACACTCCACCTTTTGCCGTCATGTTGGCAACTCGGCTGGACTACATTTCCTGACTTATTGTTCATCTTTTTTTTTCAAGTTTGGATAGAAATGCTTTCCATGCATTTTATTGCTTGTGCTTGGACACGGCTTCTCTTCTTGATGTTATACCGCCATTCATTCTGGTCTCTTGTTTCCTCCATCCCTTATCTGCACCAAAATGTACCGCGCTGGTCTTCACACGATCCTTCATCCAAATACTTTGTTCTCTAAATTCAGGTGCGTCGCTCGTCCGATAATTCATTTCCCTATTTTTTTTTATCATCCTAATTTTTAGACATCCTTCAGGAGAGTTACCATCTCACTGTGATGTTGTTGCATAAAAAAACTCAGCTGGCTTGTTAATGTCATGCCATCCTTGTCAACATGTGGCACAGGTCCACCCATTGTGGATGGACCCTTATTGCCCTCAGGAAAACTTGACAAATGTGCGTCAAAACGCCACCTATGAAAAGGTGGTGCTATCCAAAATCTGCCTTTAAATCAATTTTATAGAGATTCTGAAGGATGTTCCTTGATGTACAAAACATCGATTCAATCGAAAGAAATTTCCCAAGTAGTTCAACGTGCGTTCATTCGAACCTTGAGCTCCTTGATTTTCACGAAAACTTTTTAAAAGCTTTGTTGGGGTGAACGAATTTGATGGCATTGACAACCACGACATGCTGTACCTTGTAATTGATCGACGAGCACCATTTGACTTTGAAAATGGAACACGGTCAGGCAGCCAGCTTTCGGATCAATTTCTGCCTTTTTAAAAAGTTTTTTTGGATCGGCTCGTCTTGGCGCCTCACCAGCGGCTTTGTGCCATGATACAGTTGCTTTGACTCGTCTCCGGCCAAGCTCTAGTGTTATTATTGTCCAGAAGAATGCATTCCCTGTGTGAATTCTCATTTTGGCTCGAAGTATTTTTGTTCATTTGGATTGCATAAAAATGCATCACGTGCTGGCTCGTCCTGCATCGGCTCAGAAACAGGCAAGCTCAATGTCCTTCGATATTTTGTCTTTGTTTCAGACTCACCAACCAAGATCGCATCAGCCAACTATTCCAGGAGTTCCAGCTGCGCCGGAAGGGAACGTGTTCTCCAGCCCGACAGGATCTGGGGGAAAGGAGAAAGACCTACAATTTTGAGCAGTCCTGGGTGAACTCACCGTGCCAGAGCAACGATGCAATCGTTAGTCCTCAAACAAATTATCCTTTATATCGTTTTTTGTGATCTAAGCCATATGCAGAGCTGCTCCAGGTAATTCGTTCAACTTGTTGATAAGTCTGCGTGGTGATTGCATTTCTTGTAATACGAGATGCCTTTTCTTTCACTTTGTTCTTAGTAGTGATAGATTTAATGGGTGATGTTAATGATTTTATACATTTTCTTTATTACCTGTAAGAGGTAAATGAACCAGAGTGGGTAATTGGTGCATTCCACAGGACCCCCACCCTGTCACGAGCGAAGGCGCCGATGTGGCCTTGCTTTGATGTGACCCATCTCACGAGTGGAGCCGAGCATTAGAAGTCGTGCTGCAAACCTTTCTCACGCTGCCAGTCAGGGAAGGCTGACCCCTTGCATGAGCAGTACAGGCAGGGAGTTGTACAAATTGGGAAAGAAAGCTGTCGAGGACCATAAATGTTGATTGTCGAGTTAGCGATGCCCTGCCGAGACGGAGGGGTGGCGATTTGATTACAGTTATGAATGTTTGCCATCCACCTGCCCTATAAATCAGACCAGCTGCTGGGCTGCTATGAAACATATATAGTAATGGGCCTATATGTACATGTAGTAAACGACTCACTAAAATCATACATTCAATATAACTAATGCTTTCACCTTTAAATGTCACAAATGTAAACTCCAGTGTCACTTGTTTGAAGGAAGGTGCATTGTTCATCCTGTAGGTATGAAGTTTTTTTTATTTTTATGTTATTGCTTCATCATTTGTTTATCCCAAGGTGAATTGTGCTACCTGCCCTCTGCACGAATTTGCATTCCACATGCCAGTGTAATCAATAATATCCCATGGTGAGAAAGCGTGGTGTTCATGACATCACAGAGGCTAGTTTGAACACTATTCCACCGTTAAGACAAATATGACCATCATGGGAGCTTTGTTAACGAATGATGTCATCAGCTCTGGAGGTTATTTCAAGAACACCAAATGCACCCACCAAACATACGGTTGTGGGGGTAGATGGAGGAATTTCATAGCAAAGTTAGGATTGTATAGAATTTGCTTGTCGCGTGGATGTGTAGGAGACATTTTGATGTAATTAAGTAGGGAAACTGTGGGCTTAAGTGTTACGTGTCACCACATGGGGAGGGGGGGGGGTACTGTGGTTAAATTGCATAGGGATTAAAGCCAATTTCCCCCATTATGTAATTGCCCCCTGTGACCTTTTCCTACATTTTTGTATTTACAAACCAGCAATGAAAAAATTACGTTTTTATAACAGCAACAACAACAACAACAACCATAATAACATGCCACACGTCCAAGCAGGCGAGAAGCCCCACCTTCACGGCTTCATGCCAACAAGCCACGCCCGGAGGTGGATGATTGAGGGGCGGGACGTCAGAAGCGAAGAGGAAGAGCAGTTGGTTTTGTTGGGTTGAGTTTGGTGTGAGGAACGCGGTCGAGAGATGATGGAGCTCGGAGATGGCGTGTAAGAACAGGGCATTACGGCTGGATTTCCTTCGACACATGAAGAAGACGGCACGGTTCTCGTATTTGTGCTGAGGTGAATTTGCTCGCGTGGTGGAGCAAGACGCTGGCCATTGACTCTTGGTTTGGTCGTGTGAGTTGAGTCGGACCTTGGTTGGGTTGGGTCGGACCTCGAAGCCTCGTGTATACCACCGAAGGGAGCGGCGCCATTCTGCAGAGAGCAGCGGCGTCGGCAAGCGCGATCGATGAGGAGGCTGCACGGTGGTTGGTGAGCCCTGCTGTTGGTTAATCGTCTCACAAATTACCTCACGTACGTTTCCCGCCCGGAGAGCGGCTCGGCTCCATTTTTGGGCGTGTCTTCCTGCGCAGGACGAAGGGCCTTGATTGCAAAGTTCAATAAAGACCATCTCTGGACAAACTTCAGTGCCAGAATAAAGGGAGGATTTTCTTTTGTTTCTTTTTACCCTTGTCTGCATTAAAGTCCGTGTGTAGAGGCGCCTCGACTTTCGACTTTAATTTACCTCACGTATTATTATTACATTTTGACTTATTACCCTTGTAAGTATTTCTATTTTCATTAAATCCCCATGTTTATTTCAAGTTGCTGATGTCGGTGTGTTTGTCACGGGTTCGGGTGTAGACCCTTGTGCTGTGCAACCATCTGCTCCGTCCGTACCGCCCTTCTCTTCTCGTGCGTGCCATAAAGTCTGAGGATCACGTGTTCGCCTCCAAGGAAAACTGCTCGGCGATCCGGTTGGCTCGGTGTTAACCGCCTGTCCACCACAATTGTGTCGGAGGGGGGGGTTAACTTACCCGCCAGACCTGCGACAATACATTTGCTTCCGAACTGCCTGTCAAGCAAGTGATGTCGTAGTCGTAGTCGTCGTCATATTCCAAATCAAAATTTGGAATAATTTCAAATTTGCAAATCAAAATTTGTGCACTTTGACAGTCAATTGTACTTATGTATTCATTTGAATGCACTCGTTCACATACTCGCGTATCAACTCTCTCACTCACACATGAACACTCTGTCTCTCTGTCTCTCTGTCTCTCTTTCCTCTCGAGTGCTCTTTCTCTCTCTCTCTCTCTCTCTCTCTCTCTCTCTCTCTCTCTCTCGCTCTCTCTCTCTCTCTCTGACATACACTCACATCTTTCTTCTCTCTCTTCTCTCTCTCTCTCTCTCTCTCTCTCTCTCTCACTTTAACTCTCTCTCTCTCTCACTTTAACTCTCTCTCACTCTCACTTAATCTCTCTCACTCTCACATTAATTCTCACACACACCATTGCACAAAACTCTTAATCTCTCTGTCTCTCTCTCTCTCTCTGACATACACTCACACTTTTCTCTCTCTTCTCTCTCTCTCTCTCCTCTCTCTCTCTCCTCTCTCCTCTCTCTCCTCTCCTCTCTCTCTCTCACTTTAACTCTCTCTCTCTCTCACTTTAACTCTCTCTCACTCTCACATTAATTCTCACACACACACTTGCACACAAACTCTTAATCTCTCTCTCTCTCCTCTCTCTCTCTCTCTCTCTCTCTCTCCCTCCTCTCTCTCTCTCTCTCTCTCGCTCTTCCTCTCTCTCTCTGACATACACTCACACTTTCTCCTCTCTCTGTCTCTCGACATACACTCACACTTTCTCTCTCTCTCTCTCTCTGACATACACTCACACTTTCTCTCTCTCTGTCCTCTGACATACACTCACACTTTCTCTCTCTCTGTCTCTCTGACATACACTCACACTTTCTCTCTCTCTCTCTCTCTGACATACACTCACACTTTTCTCTCTCTCTCTCTCTGACATACACTCACACTTTCTCTCTCTCTCTCTCTGACATACACTCACACTTTCTCTCTCTCTGTCTCTCTGACATACACTCACACTTTCTCTCTCTCTGTCTCTCTCTGACTCTGACTCTCTGACTCTCTCTCTCTCTCTCTCTCTCTCTGACTCTCTGACTCTCTGATCTCTGTCTCTCTGTCTCTTCTCTCTCTCTCTGACTCTCTGACTCTCGACTCTCTGACTCGCTGTCTCTCTGTCTCTCTCTCTCTTCTCTCTCTCTCTCTCTCTCTCTCTCTCTCTCTCTCTCTCTCTCTCTCTCTCTCTCTCTCTGCTGACTCGCTGTCTCTCTGTCTCTCTCTCTCTCTCTCTCCTCTCTGACTCGCTGTCTCTCTCTCTCTCTCTCCTGTCTCTCTGTCTCTGTCTCTCTCTCTGTCTCTGTTCTCTCTCTCTCTCTCTCTCTCTCTGACTCGCTGTCTGTCTCTCTCTCTGTCTCTCTGTCTCTCTCTCTCTCTGACTCTGTCTCTCTGTCTCTCTCTGCTCTCCTCTCTCTCCTCTGTTCTCTCT
Organism: Eptatretus atami; assembly: GCA_035128595.1. Lineage (NCBI taxonomy): Eukaryota > Metazoa > Chordata > Myxini > Myxiniformes > Myxinidae > Eptatretus > Eptatretus atami. The sequence goes on from CM068955.1 coordinate 157,370,301, forward strand.
GTCTCTCTGACTCTCTGACTCTCTGTCTGTCTCTCTGTCTCTCTGACTCTCTCTGACTCTCTGTCTGTCTCTCTCCTCTCTCTCTCTCCCCTTCTCTCTCCTCTCCTCTCTCTCTCTCTCTCTCTCTCTCCTCGCACACTTCCTTCTCACTCCTTCACATCCACTCTCTTCCCGCAACCCTCCTTCTCTCGCACACTCCTTCTCTCGCACACTCCTTCTCTCGCACACTCCTTCTCTTGCACACTCCTTCTCACACTCCTCTCACACTCTCCTTCTCTCGCACACTCCCTCTCCCTCTCCCTCTCCCATACTCTGTCTTGCACTCTTACACTCTCTTACACGCTGCCTTTGTTCCTCCAGGCTGTCCATGACTGCGACATTCCCAATGAACGACCCTCCGCACTACTTGACTTTCAACATATGCAACAGAAGAACCAAAGGCAGTTTCTATCCCTCCCCAGGTTTGTGTTGCTCAACGACATCACCTGTTGTTAATTGACCCCATGGATTGTCTGTTTGTAAGCTCATTAATGTTCCCTATGCACAACTCCATGTCCTGTGCACTCACTTTGTGACAATTTTTGCCCTTGACAAAGAGAACGAATATATTAAATAAATATATGTTTAGGGATGAATGCGTAGGAAGCCAAGTTTAGTTCTTTGCTTTTGTGGTGATAAAATCCAACTGCGTTGTTGTTTGAGTCCATGCTACTCGAGTGTCGTTGTTTACCATTCCTGAGTTTATCGGTAACGATGTTGTTTAAGATTTGGGCCTCGTCGCATTCCAGAGCAGTAGACAGAAGTGGAGAGTTCATAGATCTTGCTTGCAATCTAAGGCAAATCGGAGGTTGCTTGTTCTTATCCACATTTTCTCACCACTTATTCTGACAAGGCCTTCTCACTGCCATACTTCCCTCGCACATTTCTCCCATTCCTTCAGCTGTGCTGTTTTCTTCAAAGCTGCTTCTTGAGCCGAGAGGCCTATATTGTTGCATCCCTGTTGCTCATCAGTTTTGATTCCATGCATTTCTAACCTCCCCTTCCCCAATTTTTTAACAAACCTTGATGCCTTGGTCTGTGGGTTTTGGGTTTCCACCAATCGTTCCTTCACTCAGCCGCTTGTAACAGATTTACATTTTCAACACAAGTTCTGATATAGCTACCCGCTTGGCCGGTCGCTGCTCTTCGTGATGAATGCCTGATACAATGCAGGCCTGTCTCTTACTCCCTTAATGTTTCACCCGGTCATGCAGTTTGGAATTCATATCCGGCATTACGATGAAAATGCATGATTATTGATGATAAGATCGGGGGTCAGTTTAAAGATCCGAGTTGGGCTATAACGTTCCGGCTGGACAATTGGGCACCTGTGAAACTGCCGATTCCTCATTCCGTTATGTAATCTACCGCACCACAAGAATCCTCATTTGGTGTCCTTCATGCCATTTGGTCGTGATATCGCTTCTTTCGGTTGGACATTTGAGGAAGTTTAATTATGAGGAAGACCTTTCCACGTAATTTGGGGTTCCCCTTTTCTATTATTGTCACGGTGTTCCATAGTAAGTTTACAGTTTACAATTTGTGTATTTCGCTAATCCTGCACTTTCATGAAAGGGCATCGAAAGTCTCGTCTGTGAGTAGTGAACAGTGATTGCAATAAATATGGGTTAATTTAGTTCAAAATAGTCACAAGACCTCGAGTGATTGCGCTACCCCTAGTGTTACAATTGAAGCATTTTTTTCATCAGTGGTACTTTTTGCACAAATTCGTTGAAACGTAGCATTGTGTAGCTTGCTGGGGGTTTTTTTTTTGGGGGGGGGGGGGAAATCAACCATTCCAGCAGTGTGAGGTGCACACAATTACAGCATGAGACATGTTATTCACCAACTCAAGGCCAAAGCACCCGAGTAACTGGATGGTGTGAAAAGGCTGCAGACGGGGGGTACGTTTTCTTTTTCTGATGCAAATACCTGTACATGCAAATGCAAACGAATTCAAGGTTTGTAAATGAATTGTCTCGTGAGAGGAAATGAGGGTTGTGTCTTCATTCATGCGAGTTTGGAAGCGCTTGGTACGGCAGTCTTTTGGGGGGGAGGATGATGAACTCTCTCTTGGTTGGCATCATCAGTAACGTCATTCTATCGACCACATCGTCAGGGAACAAAGTTGACATGTTATATTCAACGCCGTTTGTAAACATCCTGGGATTCAATTAACAGGTAGGTCAGTCTTTTAAGATTGGTTTCCCATTAAGTGGATAATTTTGACCTACCAAGTTGTGGATAGAGTTTTGTCATGCCTTCTGTTCTACCTAATCAAGGCAGGACGGTCATCGTTTGTAAGAAGCACTGCTGCTCGGGCTTTGCTGCTGTAATTGTGCAATGAACATCTCACAGTTTAAATTTTTTTTAATCGTTTTGAGTGAAACCATAAAGCTAAACATGTTTTGTTTTACCCCCGAACGTGGGTGTTTCAGGCAACCCAGGAAGCTCAGTAAAGCCGGGTCTCAAAGTGGAAGCTACGTGGGTGGAGATGGTAGCTCCATGACTGGTACGCCAGATTCTGCAGCCCCAGCTTTATCGACTGTTGCTCCCAGTACGCGCCTACGCTCAGAGCTGTCAGTAGACCTTCGCCTCAACAAGTCGAATGATACTTCCATGACGAAATCTTCATCTACGAATCCTCAACCTGAATCGCCGACCTCCGATGCTGAAGCCGCGTCACATGTCTGCGGCGAGGTACCAATCGTCCTGCAAGGTGGGAGCGCCCGAAGAGGTGGCGTTGTTACATCGCGTTCCTTTGCGTACAACGCGCGCGTCCTTCAAGAGACGCAGGAACTCCTGAGGCAGGAGGTGCAGCGTCGACAGGGGGTAAAGCAGGCGAACGGCACATGTGCACAGACCCCCGGATTGCCCACCGGTGGAGAGCATGAGGACGGTGGGATGAAGACCCAAGGCAATCGGCTGTAGTTTGATCATCTCAATCTCTCAGGAAAGAGCCTTTCTTGATGTTGTTGCCCAGCGTTTTGCGTAGATGATTTTATACCAATATGATCTATTGGATGAGCAATGATAGAATCCAATGAAAAGATTTGCTGTGGACGAGAGTGCCTTGTCGGTATATGGGCTTCATGATTGCATTGGAAGAAATGGAAGCACGAGTTGAGTGCTTGCTAATGAGGAAGGGAGGGTTCAGGAGGTTTAGGAGAGGGTGGTCCGCTGAGCTTTTGCCCCCCCTTAGAATGTGCTGCTCATTGGACAGTTTGCTTCGTAGATGCTTAAAGGAAAGTGTCACGATCCAACACGGGTTATTAACCTTCCCTGTGTGGTTGTGTACATCAGTGATTTTAGTCAGTGTTCCACAGAAGCTGTTTACACTTCTCTTTGTCATGATTTATTTGTATGCGTTACATCAACGTCACTCTCACGGCATGCGATCCCATGCCGCTGTCCCATTGACAATGAAAGATGGATTTCGGGCGCACCGCTTGCCGTTACTACCCTTACATCCTGCAATTTTCCCACCAGATAGTTCTGCTGTCAAGTGCCAGTATCTGCGAGGATAACAGCATCCATCGTCAAAGATCCCATTGAATTACCCTGCTGATGTCTCAGCGTTGATCAAAAACATTTGCTTCCACATTTGGTTGTTGCTTTCTTTAATTTGTTCCTGTTACAATGCCATTTTCGTAGAATGGCCAAAGTAGATATGATGTGAACTCGAATTCTTGTTCTTCTTGTTCTTCTTCTTCTTCCTCCTCCTCCTCTTCTTGTTCTTCTTATTGTTCTTCTTCTTCTTGTTCTTCTTCATCTTCTTCATCTTCGTATCCCATCCGCATTGAACTTTGTCTCACAAAGCCGGCGGCACTGATATCCGAGTGGTGTGCTCGGTAGCTTTGGGGTTGAGGAAGTGGTGTGTGTGTGTAAGAGAAGCAATCTCCTGTTCCACTTGTAACTTATCATGGTACTAGTTTTACACCTTTTATCTCCAAACCCCACCATTGGAGACAACCGCATGTGGTGGTTAGCAATGGCGATACGCCCATACCAGTATAACCTTGTTCCGCTTGTTCCAGCTTGATATGTCCACTCTGTTTACAAACTGAAAAGTAATATTTATCTGAGCCGAGCGAGCAGACAGCCGGCTCATGTACTTTAATTTGCACGCTAGTCCAACGACAGTATTTTGACTGCTGATCTCATGAACAATGTAACGTTCCATGCTTGGTGCATGCTTTTTGTACTGAGAAAGAAGTTTTTTAAAACAATATAAATAAATAAATGAATACTCTTTACATTGTTCTGTGCACACTTTCTTGCCTTTGGACACTTTTAATGCATTGTGTACCCTCAGATTTGGCAAATCGGGGGAATTGTGGGCCGGAGTCATCTTTGGAACTCTTTGCCGTGATCCGTTCTCTGCACCCTCACAGTACCAAGCCTAATAAGCCACATGAGTGTTGCTGATTAGTCACAGTGGAAGTGTCCATTGTCTCAAGAGTGGAGCACTGAGTGGTGTTTTACATTCTTTGTGTCGCGGCGGATACCGGATTGTCCTTGTAAACATGGGAGTGTCTGCGTGGAATGACCGTTTGCTGTAAACGAGGCGTCATCCACTCCATCGTGACTAGTGAGTGAGTTTGAGTGCAACCTGACAGGTGTTAGTTGGATTGGGTGAGAACGGACATGGTGACGAAGGCAGAGAAATGCGCACAGAGTGCCAATCGCAGAGTGATCATTCTGCAAATCATTAGTTTGAGGGTCAGGTGAGGACATCATTCTGCAAACGTAGAGGGAACATGCTGTGGACAGGCTCTGTTTGAGGAGGAGGGAGGACTACTCAATAATAATAATAATAATTATAATCATCATCATCGTCATGCACCATGCTCTATATGATGGAGGGTCAGTTTCTTGAGTAGCGGTGCAATCCTGGACGGGTTGTCACTGACTCGGGATACTCGACTGAATTTGTGGGCACTTGTAATTTGTTCATGGTGCCGGCGATGGCTCGTCTACTCTTCACAAAGGACACCGTAGGATCTTTAACGTCCACCAACTAATACCGGCAGACAAGACGCCCAATTTAACGTCCATCTGAGGGACGGCACACACATTGATGTGAATCACCCTGCCTGCAAAACATTGGGATGACAGTTTATAGCTGGGTCGGGATTCAAAACCAGGCTACACAGCCTAGAGGTGAGTGTTCGTACCTCTTGGCTTTCCTGACAGCACTAGGAAATAATGCGGAGTGCGTTGATGGTCAAGAATTCTGTAGTTTGATGACGTTTCTTTATTAAGGAAGTGAAAAAGCTAAGTTGGTGGAGTGTTGCAGGAGTGGGGAAATTAGTTTGGCAGAGGAAATGGAGCGTGCAGTGACCTGCAAAAGTGTTTACCTCTTCCAATAATGCTAAATTTCGATGAATTACGAATTATGTAGAAACAATTTTTCCAAAGGAGTTTTTTTTTGATTCATAACTGAAAAGATAAAACTGAACACTGTTATAGTTGAAGGAGGTTACCTGTCAGGAATACCTGCAAAAATACATGGACAAATGAAAATTCACTGGTTACAAAAGTATTCAGCCCCTGAGGTCAGTACTTCTGCGGCTGTATGGACATGTGACTCGTTTTCCTGATGCTCATCCTGCTTACCAAATTCTCTCAGCGAGGGAGTCTTGTGAGTGGAGGAGGCCAATGGGCCGACCACGTACCTCGTAGTTGATCGGCATCTCAAGAAGATGGGGATGAACCAGGCATCTGCCTGGGGGATAGCCAGACGGAGGCCCTTAGAGTATCGGCAGAACGTGGATGCAGCGATGCGCTGCTCCGGCGCATGCTCCCATACCTGACCTGCCAGTTCAAGTGGAAACACCTTTTTCATCAATGACTGTTACGAGTCCTTTTTTGGGTCGGTCTCTACCAGCTATGCGCACTGAAATGGTGAAATCCTTGCCCATTCTTCATGTGAAAATTGCTCGAGTTCTGCCAAGTTTGATGGGGATCGTCGATGGACTGCAATCTTCAAGTCTCACCATAAATGTTCAATTGGGTTCATGTCAGGACTTTGACCGGGCCACTCAAGAACATTTATTTTCTTCTTATTCAGTCACTCCAGTGTGATTTTAGCCTTGTGTTTTTGATCATTGTCCTGCTGACATTGGATCATTATCCTGCTGAAATATGAATCTCCTACCCAGCTTCAGATTCATGGCTGACTCAAGCAGGTTTTCATCAAGGATTCTCCTGTACTTTGCACCATCCATTGTCCCTTCCATCCTGACAAGCTCACCAGTCCCTGCTGATGAAAAACAGCCCCATAACATGATGCTGCCACCACCATGCTTGACGGTAGGGATGGTGTCGACTGGGTGATGTGTCGTGTTAGGCTTGCAACAGACATAATGCTTTGAATTTAGAGCAAAGAGTTCAATGTTTGTCTCATCTGACCACCAAACTTTTCTCCACATTCCTGTAGTATCATTAAAATGCTTTTTCACAAACTCCACATGAGCTTTTATATCTGTCTTTTCCAGTAATGGAAAATATCCAGTATATCTGTATTTCTTGCCACCTGTCCGTCGAGGGCAGCTTTGTGAAGGGCACAGGGTATTGTTGATTGATGAACACTAAACCCCTTCTCTGGTATAGACCCTTGCAGATCTTTCAAAGTCATTGTTGGATTTGCAGTGACATCCCGACCCAGTTTCCTGTTTGCTCGGCTGCTGAGCTTGGATGGGCGACCTGATCTGGGTAGAGTCTGGGTGGTATGATACATCTTCCACTTCTTAATGATGCATTTCACCGTACTTAAAGGGATAATTAGTGAGTTTGAAATCTCCTTATAACCCTCTCCTGAATGATGCTTCTCCACCACCTTATGTCTGACTTCGTTGGAACGCTCCTTGGTCTTCATGTTTACCTTGTTGGTTGATCAAGTGAGTTTCGCCTTAACACTCCTCAGATAAGTGTGGGAGCTTAATTTTTAAGTTAAACCACTGATTACATGCAGGTGAAACCTATTACACTTATGTTGTAACCTTTTAAACAAGTAATTTGCTCTGAAGTGATTTATTGTTCATTAGGCAAAGTGTTTGAATACTTATGCAACTGAGAATCTGATTTTCTCTGTTAATCTAAGTTATTCACATTTTATCTGTATTGTTTTTTCGAGTAGCTTGTGAAGTAGTTAAGAGTGTGTTAGAGTAGTTTCTTTATCACTTTGGAGTAGTTTGTGAAGAATCTGCATTTTAATTTTGTTTTGAAAACATCATGAAATAAGCTCAGGCAGCATCAGAATGTGAAAACTTTTGGAGGGGGTGAATACTTTGGCAGGTCACAGTGTAGAGCTCGGGTGGGAAAGTTAAGAGAGAGGGAGAGGGAGAGGGAGACTGTAAATCGACAAATCTGCCATTTTTGTGTGCCTCGTAACGTCGGGTTGGTTTGTTTGTTCCCATTTGAGTACACAACTCGTGATGTTGCGGTCACAATCAACTCCCAGTGCAGTATCACGACAACTCATTTGGATCCCATATTCTCACTACAACCACCACTACTTTTTACTTACTACCTACAATGGCCCCAATTATTCTCACCATCTTGTAGGATGGGCTAGACCTGACGTTCAAGCGAAGGTGATTTGAGCCTTAGTTGTAAATTGTTCACCGTGTTGGTGATCCACTCCCCTACTTTTCACGAAAGACGGTGAGATCGTTATACCGTCCACCATTTATAATGCTCGCAGATGGGACATCCAGCTTTCCACCCTGCCTGCGAAGCACCGATCCGACAGTTTGCAGCCATGGTCAGAAATCGAACCCAGACTAAGCTCAAATGTAAGAGCACTACCTGTGCAGCATCCTCTCGGACGACAACAAGTCCCATGTCCTATTTGTCTGTTGTAAAACATGTATACGTGTACAAGGTCGCCTGTGAACCTTACACAGTAGGAAAAATAAAGATTTCCCCTTAATGCCTGATTCCTATCGAGCAGTGATGAAGCTAGTTAGGGGTAAGAGGTCTCGGCTGTGTTGCTCATAAACCATGCATGTTGTTTTGTCCTTGGTTGGCATGCCACGGCTCTAACGTCCGTATCATGCATATTTTGGAGAGGTCATTCTTCATGAATCACGTTTTCATGACCAGCAGTGAAATGTTTGTTGACCTTCCAGAGATTCTGATGATAACCAAACCCATTACAGTGTTCATGAAACATTTTTCTCATGTTCTGGTCTTCACGACTCTCATTGTTCGAGTTCTGTTCTCCGTTAAACGCCATTCCTGCCATTGTGTCCTTGCCCAGTGTTTCACACATGGGAAAACTGAATAGATTGATGGGCACTAATTATTCCAACCGGAGGAAGAGGCCCTCAGGAGAGAGACCTTGGTGGTGTTATCAGCCATTTTAAAATGGACGTTAGCCTTGAAGGCAAATGGTTGAGACCATCGTACAAGATGATGGGTCACGGGGAAGAGCAGATCTGCCCGAAAGAGGACCTGTGAGTAGATCTATGTACCGTATGCAGCAGGTTCTAGTACAATGCCTTGCTCGTTACCCCCACCGATGTCTGGTTGGGGAAAATGCATTCGGATTCGGATATTTTAAATATTCAGTTTATGATTCGAACATTGAGGATTTAACGGCCAGTTAGAGCTGTTTATAAACAAACTAGCGAACACCTGAGCTTGTGAGCCATTTTGTCTACTTTATATCAAGCCAACTTCGATACACAACCACAACCACAACGCACAAAACAACTTTTTTTTCTTCATAAAAAAGGGGTTCACCTCTTCACTGCAGTGAAGACTGGATCAATGAAAAATTGGCATTTCTCCCATTTTATGTGATGGAAGGTGAACGTTTAGCCAAAAGCTACATATGTATATATATATATATATATATATATATATATATATATATATATATATATATATATATATATATATATATATATTTAAGGCTAATATAAGGGAAGAGTGGGAAGGTAACTATACTGTACAGACTTGGACAACAGGTGTATGTAACAACAAGGGAATGAATGATGGAAGGAGTGGAGGAGAGGAACTTCGTAACTTAAGAGAGCTTGTTTAGAGAGGGGGTAGTATGGGTAGAGATGTTGTACTACATGTGCAAGCTTTTGGATCTCTAATGGTGGTGTTAAGACCAACTGGAGCACCATGGCACGGATCCCTCTCAAGCTATACTGGAGCTGAATTATTGGGATGAAGGGCTCGGTAAAACCTTCCCAGGGGATCATTACCCCCTTCTGTAAAACTCTTAATAGTATTACCCTTGCCGGAGGAGAGGCTATTGCATTTTTACCCTCGTTTGTTACTTGGCAAAAAAAAACAAACAAATTTGACAAGTATGTTGTTCGCCTCCGTTGGTTTGTGTATTCGTTTGTTTGTTTGTGTATTTGTTTGTTTGTTTGTTTGTGTATTTGTTTGTTTGTTTGTTTGTCTGTCTGCTCGCCTCCAGCGCAAACGGCTCAAACGATCGTTCTGAAATTCTCAGAGATTAATGTCACCGACCCTGTGATGGTCCCGCATTGAAGTTTTGTAACATTCGGTTGCCGAAAAGGTCGACATCGGCCAAGAGGCCAATTTGAGCCAAATTTTCTAAAATCCTCAAATTTCATTTGATTGACTTGAAATTTGAACAGGATTTGCATATATCAGGTCATTGAATTCAACCACCTATTACTTTTGAGGTTACCATAGGTCATACGGTGAACCCAAAATAGACCAAATTTTAAAATTGTTTCTAAAATTATCAATTTTCATCCGATTGACTTGAACTTTGAAGACCCTTTGCATGTGCGGTCGCTGAACTCAACCACTTATTAATTTAGAGGTCAACATAGACCAAAAGGTCAACAAAGGCCAAATTCTCTAAAATCTTCAATTTTCAATCGATTGAGTTGACATTTGAAGAGCATTTTCATGTCAGGTCGCTGAATTGAACTACCATTTAATTTTAAAGTCAAAAGGTCAACACAGGCCTAATTTCTAACATAGATAGATAGGACCAAAAACTAAATATATCACTCGACCTCAAAAAGTTGTGGACGAGTTATGACAAAACAAGGTGAATAAGTTGAATTGGTGACAAGAACAAGCAGATTGGATTTTGGTTCGGATTCAGCCCATCAGTGGGATACAAAACGTGAACTGTTCTACCTGGCAGAGGTGTGCGCTCTACCGAGTGCCATCCTACTTTGTGCTGTTTTGCCAAGTTCTCATTCTATGAGTGATTTTTCATTTGTCTGTCTGTCTGTTTGTTTGTCCGCCCGCACAGAAGTTTAGTGTTTTTATCCGCAACTGCTTGTCGGATTGAGACAAAATTTTCACCAAAGCTGCGACTATTCATGGAGAATGTTTAAATGATAATAATGACGTTATATGTCACGTGGTGTGACAGCCATATTGGAAAAGCCGAAAAACTTTGGATCTCTATCTCTGAAACCGCTCCATGGAAAAAATTGAAATTTGCCACATAATAACTACTCCCTCTGGGGAATGAGTTCGATTTTTTTTAATGACGTCGTACAGTAGGTGCCTTCGTTACGATGTCATAATTGCATGTGTAAAACGCTATATCTGATCAGTATGAAAATTTTTGAGGGTCATGTAAGGATAAAATTGTCCACAGGAATTTTTTTATTATGTCGTTGGTCATGTGATTCGGCAGCCATATTGTAGTTTTTTTAAAGTCCTTCAAAAATCTTCTCTGAAGTGGCTGAACACATCGAGGTGAAACTTTATACGTATGACCGCCTAGCCATGAGAAACAAAAGGTTCACCGATGACGGCAGAGGTCACATGGTTTGGCAGCCATATTGGATTTACCCGAAAACCTATAAAAAAATATTTTTCTCCAGAACGGCTGAACAGATCGAGGGGAAACTTCACAGAAATGTTCCTGAAGCCATGGGTGTACAAGTTTGTTAAGGAATAATTGATAGGTCACATGGTTTGGTAACCATATTAGATTGAAGAAAAATATTAAATGTTTTCTCTGGAACCATTTAATAAATCGATGTGAAACTTCACATTTATGCTCTCGTAGTGATGTGGAATACATATTTTAAATTTCAACATTATCGGACGCATGGTCTGGCAGCCAGAACTTTTTTTTTTGATCTGGGTTCTTTTTGATTGATTGATTTATTTATTTTTGAATCAGGCTCAGTTGGCTGTGCCGAGATGAGTTTGAGGGTAGAGGAGGAGCAGCTGAAACCCTATTCCTATCCATGCTCATCTTGATGACTTCATCTTTGCTTTTTTATTGTTCGGGTTCCTTCTGCTTACTTCAATGCAGGACTTGTACCTATTTGGTCTTACATTCGATTTGAATTGAATTGATTTTAATCCCATTCTAAATTCAATTGAATAATAATAATGATAATAATAATAATAATAAAAATAATCATCATGGGTCAGGGTCAAGGTCAGGTGTCCGACCAGAGCGGGACATCTTGGTACCCGGTCATCACTGCCAGCATTTATAAAGTGGAAGTTCCAATTATGTCTCGCATTAATTACGTAACACACCAGTACTCAAACACCACACAAAACTACACAAACACCACACAAAACTACACAAACACGCACACAAGACTACACAAACCCACATAAAACTAACTCAAACACCACACAAACTACACAAACACCACACAAACTACACACAAACATCACACACACAAGACTACACAATACCACAAAAACTACTCAAACACCACACAAAACTACACACACACCACCACACAAGAACTCACCAAACACCACACAAACCTACACAAACACCACACAAAAACTACACAAACACCACACAAGACGACACAAACACCACACAAGACTACTCAAACACCACACAAAACTACACAAACACCACACAAGACTACTCAAACACCACACAAAACTACTCAAACACCACACAAGACTACACAAACACCACACAAGACTACACAAACACCGTTGCGGAGGTCGGGAGGGAGTTTTTTTTTTTGACAATTTTTTTTGCCTTGAATACATTCATATAACTGGATTAAAAATGTATATTTCCTTGGTGTAGTGGGTTGGTGGGTAGTGGTGTGTGTGTTGGGTGGGGGTTAGTGTGGGGTAGTGGTGGTGTGGTAGTGTGGTGTGTGTGGTGGGCGGTGGGTGGTGTGGTAGGTGGTGGTCTCGACTTGCTAAAATGCACTTTATTCTGTCTTAAATTTCTCTACATATTTAACAATGCTGAAAATATGCATGTTTATTAATATATATATATATATATATATCTTCTTCTTCTTCTTTCGGCTGCTCCGTTAGGGGTCGACAGCGGATCATCCGTTATGATCCGCATACTGATTTGCATAGGTTTTACGCCGGATGCCCTTCTTGACACAACCGGGTCGCCTCTTACGACAAGGGATATGGTACACCTATTCTAACCGGGGCATACACGCGGCAGTACACTGGTACCACTTCGCCGACCTCGGAAGGATGACAGGCTGAGTCAACCCCTCGTGTTTTAATTCAAGCGGCCAACGGAGCTTGAACTCAGGAACTTTTGGATCCCAAGCCACCACCCTAACACTACGCCAACACCAGGCTAATACATATTATATTATATATATATATACGTATATTAAAAGTTTAACAGCAAGTCTAGTGCACCACCACTCCACGCCACCCACCACTCACTACACACCACCACTACCACCACCACCACCACCACACCATCACCACCACAATGAGTGAAACTAACCGTCAAAAGAGCCGATCCACAAAGCAGTCTCGTGCGCGTTTGACTCGGGCGCCGCCATTTTGAAACTCTCACTGACGTAACACGTGGGATTCAAAATGGCGGCGCCCGAGTCCAATTGTCAACATAAATATAGGGTCGCATATAAAATCAATGGGTCAGTAGGAAACCGGAAACAAAGTCCTTTTTTTTGTTTGGCGTTATAGGAGAACCTGGAGGTAATATGAACCATGAGGGATGGACACCCCAACCCATGGCACGAGTGGCCTTAAGGGGGGGCGAGGGCGGGAGCGAGGAGGCGGAGAAGCGGAGGCGAGGAGGCGAGGGGCGAGAGGCGAGGGGCCAGAGGAGGATGGAGCAGATACTTGCAGGGTAATTTTTGTGTGATGTCATACTATCATATTTAATGTTGGGGTCTAGTGTACCGTTTCAAATTAGTAAGATAAGTAACTAGTAGGTTATAAATGGTAAACAAGAAAAAGAGCAATCGGAGATTGCAGACCTTCGCCAGGACTTATTTTGTGTTGTTGTGTAGTTTTGTGTGGTGTTTGTGTAGTTTTGTGTGTTGTGTTTGAGTAGCTTTGTGTGGTGTTTGTGTAGTTTTTGTGGTGTTTGTGTAGTTTTGTGTGAGTGTTTGTGTAGTTTTGTGTTGAGTGTCGTGTGGTGTTTGGTGTAGTCTTGTGTGGTGTTGTGTAGTTTTTGTGTGGTGTTTGTGTAGTCTTGTGTGGTGTTGTGTATCTTGTGTGGTGTGTGTAGTTTTGTGTGGTGTTTGAGTAGTCTTGTGTGGTGTTTGTGTAGTCTTGTGTGGTGTTTGTGTAGTTTTGTGTGGTTTGTGTAGTCTTGTGTGGTGTTTGTGTAGTTTTTTGTGGTTTGGTAGTTTGTATGGTGTTTGTGTAGTTTGTGTGGTGTTTGAGTAGTCTTTGTGGTGTTTGTGTAGTTTTGTGTTGTGTTTGGTGGTTTGTGTGGTGTTGTGTGTATTTGTGTGGTGTTGTGTAGTTTTGTGTGTTTGAGTAGTTTTGTTGTTTTGTGTGTGTTTGTGTAGTCTTGTGTGGTTGTTTGTGTAGTTTGTGTGGTGTTTGTGTAGTTTGTGTGGTGTTTGAGTTAGTCTTGTGTGTGTTTGTGTAGTCTTGTGTGGTGTTTGTTGTTGTTGGTGTTTGGTAGTTTGTTGGTGTTTGTGTGTCTTGTGTGGTGTTGTGTTAGTTTTGTGTGTGTTTAGTTTTGTGTGGTTTGTGTAGTCTTGTGTGGTGTTTGTTGTAGTCTTGTGTGGTGTTTGAGTAGTCTTGTGTGTGTTTGTGTAGTCTTGTGTGGTGTTTTGTGTATTTGTGTGCGTGTTTGTTTGTAGTTTGTGTGGTGTTTGTGTAGTCTTGTGTGGTTTTGTGTATTTTGTGTGGTGTTGGTAGTCTTGTGTGGTGTTTGTGGTCTTGTTGGGTTTAGTTTGTCTGTGTGTTGTGTAGTCTTGTGTTGGTGTTTGTGTTTACTTGTGTGGTGTTTGTGTAGTCTTGTGTGGTTTGTGTGTCTTGTGTGTGTTTGTGTAGTCTTGTTGGTGTTGTGTAGTCTTGTTTGGTGTTTTTGTAGTCTTGTGTGGTGTTTGTGTAGTCTTGTGTGGTGTTTGTGTAGTTTGTTTGTGGTGTTTGAGTGTTTGTGTGTGGTGTTTGTGTAGTTTTGTGTGTGTTTGTGTAGTCTTGTGTGGTGTTTGTGTAGTTTTGTGTGGTGTTGTGAGTTTTGTGTGGTGTTTGTGAGTCTTGTGTTGGTGGGGTTTGTGTGTGTTTGGTAGTCTGTGTCGTGTTTGTGTAGTCTTGTGTGGTGTTTGTGTAGTTCTTGTGTGGTGTTTGAGTAGTTTTGTGTGGTGTTTGGTAGTCTGTGTGGTGTTTTGTAGTTTTGTGTGGTGTTTGAGTAGTCTTGTGTGGTGTTTGTGTCGTTTTGTGTGGTGTTTGTTGTATTTTGTGTGGGTTTGTGTAGTCTTATGGTGTTTGAGTATGTTTGTGTGGTGTTTGAGTAGTCTGTGTGGTGTTTGTGTAGTTTTGTGTGGTGTTTGAGTAGTCTTGTGTGGTGTTTGTGTAGTCTTGTGGTTTGTGTAGTCTTGTGTGGTGATTTGAGTAGTTTGTTGTGGTGTTTGAGTAGTTTGTGTGGTTGTTGTGTGTTTGTGTGGTGTTTGAGTAGTTTTGTGTGGTGTTTGTGTAGTTTTGTGTGGTGTTTGTGTAGTTTTGTGTGGTGTTTGAGTAGTTGTGTGGTGTTGTGTAGTCTTGTGTGGTGTTGTGTGTAGTCTTGTGTGGTGTTGTAGTTTTTGTGTGGTGTTTGAGTAGTCTTGTGTGTGTTTGTGTAGTTTGTGTGGTGTTTGAGTAGTCTTGTGTGGTGTTTGTGTCGTCTTGTGTGGTGTTTGTGTAGTTTTGTGAGGTGTTGGTAGTCTTGTGTGGTTGTTTGTGTAGTCTTGTGTGTGTGTTTGGTGTTTTGTGTGTTTGTAGTCTTGTGTGGTGTTTGTGTAGTTTGTTGGTTGTTTTGGTAGTTTCTTGTGTGGTGTTTGTTGTCTGTGTTGGTGTCTTGTGTGTTTTGTGTGGTGTTTGAGCGTTGTGTTGGTGTTTGGCCAGTCTTGTGTGGTGTTGTTAGTTTTGTGTGGTGTTTGAGTAGTTTTATGTGGTATTGTTAGTTCTTGTTTGGTGTTGTGTAGTTTGTGTGTTGTTGTAGTTTTGTGTGTTTGAGTAGTTTTAATGTGGTATTTGTGTAGTCTTTGGGTGTTTGTGTAGTTTTGTGTGGTGTTTGTGTAGTTGTGTAGTGTTTGAGTACTGGTGTTACGTAATTAATGCGAGACATAATTGGAACTTCCACTTTATAAATGCTGGCAGTGATGACCGGGTACCAAGATGTCCCGCTCTGGTCGGACACCTGACCTTGACCCTGACCCATGATGATTATTTTATTATTATTATTATATCATTATTATTATTCAATTGAATTTAGATGGATAAAATCAATTCAATTCAAATCGAATGTAAGACCAAATAGGTACAAGTCCTGCATTGAAGTAAGCAGAAGGAACCCGAACAATAAAAAGCAAAGATGAAGTCATCAAGATGAGCATGGATAGAATAGGGTTTTCAGCTGCTCCTCCTCTACCCTCAAAACTCATCTCGGCACAGCAACTGAGCCTGATTTCAAAAATAAATAAATCAATCAATCAAAAGAAACCCAGATCAAAAAAAAAGTTCTGGCTGCCAGACCATGCGTCCGATAATGTTGAAATTTAAAATATGTATTCCACATCACTACGAGAGCATAAATGTGAAGTTTCACATCGATTTATTAAATGGTTCCAGAGAAAACATTAATATTTCTTCAATCTAATATGGTTACCAAACCATGTGACCTATCAATTATTCCTTAACAAACTTGTACACCCATGGCTTCAGGAACATTTCTGTGAAGTTTCCCCTCGATCTGTTCAGCCGTCTGGAGAAAAAATATTTTTTATAGGTTTTCGCGGTAAATCAATATGGCTGCCAAACATGTGACCTCTGCCGTCATCGTGACCTTTTGTTTCTCATGGCTAGGCGGTCATACGTATAAGTTTCCTCGAGTGTTCAGCCACTTCAGAGAAGATTTTTGAAGGACTTTAAAAAATACAATATGGCTGCCGAATCACATGACCAACGACATAATAAAAAAATTCCTGTGGACAATTTTATCCTTACATGACCTCAAAAATTTTCATACTGATCAGATATAGCGTTTTACACATGCAATTATGACATCGTAACGAAGGCACCTACTGTACGACGTCATTAAAAAAATCGAATCATTCCCAGAGGGAGTAGTTATTATGTTGCGAATTTCAATTTTTCCATGGAGCGGTTTCAGAGATAGAGATCCAAAGTTTTTCGGTTTTCCAATATGCTGTCACACCACGTGACATATAACGTCATTATTATCATTTAAACATTCTCCATGAATAGTCGCAGCTTTGGTGAAATTTTGTCTCAATCCGACAAGCAGTTGCGGATAAAAACACAAACTTCTGTGCGGGCGGACAAACAAACAGACAGACAACAAATGAAAATCACTCATAGAAGAGAACTTGGCAAAACAGCACAAAGTAGGAGTGGCACTCGGTAGAGCGCACACCTCTGCCAGGTAGAACAGTTCACGTTTTGTATCCCACTGATGGGCTGAATCCGAACCAAAATCCATCTGCTTGTTCTTGTCACCAATTCAACTTATCACCTTGTTTTGTCATAATCGTCACAACTTTTTGATGGTCGATATATATTTAGTTTTTGGTCCTATCTATCTATGTTAGAAATTAGGCCTGTGTTGACCTTTTGACTTTAAAATTAAATGGTAGTTCAATTCAGCGACCTGACATGAAAATGCTCTTCAAATGTCAACTCAATCGATGAAAATTGAAAGATTTTAGAGAATTTGGCCTTTGTTGACCTTTTGTCTATGTTGACCTCTAAATTAATAAGTGGTTTGAGTTCAGCGACCGCACATGCAAAGGGTCTTAAAGTTCAAGTCAATCGGATGAAATTGATAATTTTAGAACAATTTTAAAATTTGGTCTATTTGGGTTCACCGTTGACCTATTGTAACTCAAAAGTAATAGGTGGTTGATCAATGACCTGATATATGCAAATCCTGTTCAAATTTCAAGTCAATCAAATGAAATTTGAGGATTTTAGAAATTTGGCTCAAATTGGCCTCTTGGCCGATGTCGACCTTTTCGGCAACCGAATGTACAAAACTTCAATGCGGGACCATCACAGGGTCGGTGACATAATCTCTGAGAATTTCAGAACGATCGTTTGAGCCGTTTGCGCTGGAGGCGAGCAGACAGACAAACAAACAAACAAACAAATACACAACAAACAAAACACACAAACAAACGTAATACGGAGGCGAACAACTACTTAGTTCAAATTTGTTTTTTTTTTTTGCAAGTAAACAAACGAGGGTTAAAATGCAATAGCCTCTCCTCCCGGCAAGGGTAATACTATTAAGAGTTTTACAGAAGGGGGAATATCCTGGGAAGGTTACCGAGCCTTCATCCAATAATTCAGCTCCATATAGCTTGAGAGATCCGTGCCATGGTGCTCCAGTTTGCGTCTAACACACATTAGAGATCCAAAAGCTGCACAGTAGTATACAACATCTCTACTCAACTACCCTCTCTAAACAAGTCTCTTTAAGTTACGAAGTTTCCTCTCCTCACTCCTTCCATCATTCATTCCCTTGTTGTTACATACACTGTTTGTCCAAGTCTGTTACGTATAGTTACCTTTCCCACTCTTCCCTATATTAGCCTTAAATATATATATATATATATATATATATATAATATATATAATATATATATATATATATATATAATATAGTAGCTTTTGGCTAAACTACCTTCCATCAATAAATGGGGAGAATGCCAATTTTCATTGATCCAGTCTTCACTGCAGTGAAGAGGAACCCCTTTTTATTGAAGAAAAAAAAGTTGTTTTGTGCGTTGTGTGGTTGTGTTGTGTATCGAAGTTGCTTGTATATAAAGTAGACAAATGGCTGCTCAGGTTGTTCGCTAGTTGTTTTAAACAGCTCTAAACTGGCCGTTAAATCCTAATGGTTCGAATCATTAAACTGAATATTTAAATATCCGAATCCGAATGCATTTTCCCCAACCAGAATCGTGGGGTAACGAGCAAGGCATTGTACTAGAACCTGCTGCATACGGTACATAGATCTACTCACAGGTCCTCTTCGGGCAGATCTGCTCTCCCGTGACCCATCATTTGTACGATGGTCTCAACCATTTGCTTCAAGCTAACGTCCATTTTAAAATGGCTGAAACACCACCAAGTCTCTCTCTGAGGCTCTTCCTTCCGGTTGGAATAATATGGCCATCAACTATTCAGTTTCCCATTGTGTAAACAACTGGGCAAGGAACAATGGCAAAATGGCGTTTCGAGAACAAACTCGAACAATGAGAGTCGTGAAGACCGAACATGAGAAAATGTTTCATGAACCACTGTAATGGGTTTGGTATAATAGAAATCTCTGGAAGGTCAACAAACATTTCCACTGCTGTCATGAAAACGTGATTCATGAAGAATGACCTCTCCAAAATATGCATGATACGGACGTTAGAGCCGTGGCATGCCAACCAAGGACAAAACAACATGCATGTTTATGAGCAACACAGCCGAGACCTCTTACCGCTAACGTAAGCTTATCACTCTGTGAGCTCTGATAGGATGGCACCGAGCTTGTGTATTTAATCGGAATATAATCTTTTAATTGCTTTCCTACTGTGTAAGATGTTCACAGATGCGACACCTTGCCACGAGTGTAAAATGATTTTACAACG
>CM068955.1:157392192-157441838 GCA_035128595.1 Eptatretus atami
CTGTGTGTGTTCTGGATTATGTACTGTGTGTGTTCTGGATTACGTATTGAGAGTTCTATATAATGCACTCTGTGCGTTCTAAATTTTGTGCTGTGTGAGTCTGTGCATGGGATCTGAATGCATGCTGAATGCTGAATGAGTGCATGCTGTGCATGCTGAATGAGTGCGGTTGGTTTCATCTAGTGCATACCCTCCTCTCCTTCCCGTGCTGTGATTTTTCTGTATGAACAGTTTAACCCGTTCGACTCACACAGTTTAACCAGTTCGACTCACAATTTAACCCGTTCGACTCACAGTTTAACCCGTTCGACTCACACGGTTTAACCCGTTCGACTCACACAGTTTAACCCAGTTCAGTGACTCACAGTTAACCAGTTCGACTCACAGTTTAACCAGTACTTTCGTTCGACTCACAGTTTACGTTCGACTCACACGTGTCAACCGTTCGACTCACACGTTTAACGCGTTCGCTCACACGTTTACCACTTAGACTCACACGACGTTTCCTAGACCGCACGTTTACACACTTAGACTCACAGTTTGACCCGTTCGACTCAAACAATTTAACCCGTTCGACTCCATGGTTTAACTGTTCGACTCACACAGTTTAACCCCCGTTCGGCTCACACGTTTTAACCTGTTCGACTCACACTGTTTAACCAGTTCGACTCACAATTTAACCCGTTGACTCACACGGTTTAAACCGTTCGACTCACACGTTTAACCCGTCGACTCACGTTTAACCCGTTCGACTCACAGTTTAAACCCGTTCGACTCACAGTTTAACCCCGTTCGACTCGCAGAATTTAACTCCGTTCGACTCACACAGTTTAACTAGTTCGACTCACAGTTAAGAACCCGTTCAACTCATACATTTAAACCGTTCGACTCACACGGTTTAAACCGTTAGACTCACACAATTTAACCCGTTCGAACTCACAATTTACCCGTTCGACTCACACGGTTTAACCCGTTCGATCCACACAGTTTAACCATTTGACTCACAATTTAACCCGGTCGACTCACACGGTTTAACCGCCTTCGACTCACACAGTTTAACCGTTCGACTCACACAGTTTAACCCGTTCGACTCACACAGTTTAACAGTTCGACTCACAGTTTAACTCGTTCAACTCACATGGTTAACCCGTTCGACTGACACGGTTTAACCCGTTCGAAAACCACCACATAGTTTAACCAGGTTTCGACTCACAGTTTAACCCGTTCGACTCAACAATTTAACCACCCGTTCTACTCGCACGGTTTAACCCGTTCCGACTCAAACAGTTTACAGTTCGACCAAACAACTCAACAACAACCGTTCACTCACACGGTTTAACCCGTTCGTCTCACATGGTTAACCCGTTCGACTCGCACGGTTTAACCCGTTCGACTCACACGGTTTAACCCGTTCGACTCACAGAGTTTAACCAGTTCGACTCACAGTTTAACCCCGTTCGACTCAAACAATTTAACCCACCGTTCGACATCGCACGTTTAACCCCGTTCGGACTCAGACAATTTAAACGCTCCGTTTGAGCAGTCCAACACGTTTTAAACCCTTCGTTCTCACGACATGGCTGTAAACCCTGCTTCGAGTTTCTCGCGACGTGGTGGTGACTCCGTTGCGACGTCACGGTTTTGGAGGACCCGTCGTTCGACTCAACAGGAGTTGAACCAGTGTCGAGCTCACAGTATATAGAAGCGCCGGTTCGAGCCGTCAAACTAATGATTAAGACGGGTTGGCTGCCGGCGGTTGGAGGCCCGCGCAGGTTTTAGTACCCTTGTCGAGACCGATGACGACAGCTCGTGAGAGCAGAGAGAGGAAGCAGGTTCAGCACTGGCAGCGCCGTTCAGGACGTCAAAGCGACAGTAGAAAAGCCCGGTGTCTCGATAGCTCGCTTCAAAGACGATGTTGTTGACCGTTCAAGGCATGGTAGTCCGCACAACAAATAGCGCCGCGGCCGTTGTTTGTGTCGAAATACTGCACACGGTTTAGAATCTTGCGCAGCGCACGTGTGCGCTCTCATATGGAGCAAGGGTCGATAGGAGGTGTGGCGGTTTGTATAACGCCGTTCGTCTCACACGGTTTAAGGCACCGTCTTCGACACTGCAAGCACGCTTTAAGCAGTCGTATCGGAGACGTCAACAGCCTAGAGTCGCAGGGGGCTGAGAAATGGAGCGGAAGTGCGGTTTTACCCCGTTCGCGGGAAGGCCTGCGCACACGGTATATTTGAACTCCCAGGGTGCTGACGAAAACGTACGAAGTACAAGTGTTTACGTCTGCGGTATGCTGACTGCATCACTGCAGAGTTGTTTACGAGCGCCGCGCTTCATTCCAAGTATTCTTCACACGGTTTAACACCCGTTCGTTCTCAACACGGTTTAACCCGTGTCGATCTCACACGGTTAACCCCGTCGACTCACGGTTTAACCCGTTCGACCCAACGGTCTCTCCATTAACCACGTTCTATTACACTTCGACTCACACAGTTTAACGCACTTCGACTCACACAGTTTAACCCGTTCGACTCACACAATTTAACCTGTTCAGCTCTATCAGTTTCATTACTTTGATCATTTCTTTCCTGGCTGGGATCATCTTCAGAGCAGGTACCTCCCTGTGATGGAACTCATTCCGGCATTTTGAAGCATGCGGATTCGAACCATGATGAGACAATGTGTTGGTATTCTCGAGCCGACGGTGATCCTATTGAACCAGATGTGTTTGCTCGGAATGACCCGAAGAATCCCTAAAAGGCCGAAGTGTGCGTACCTTGTGTATTTTGGGCCGAGGTGTGAGAGGAGCGGTGTGCACTGATAAAACTCGTGCCTGTCACGCCGTCAATGTGTTTGCTTCATTCCTGAAGGTCGCCTCACTCACGGCATTTACGACCCTGGCGGTGATGACCTCGATCCCCCCTCCCGTCCCCCAAACCGTTCAGAGCCTCGGAATTTGGTGTTCAAGTCTCGATTTCTGAACGACGCCCGTAAATCGTTTTTACACCTGGGAGAATCATTTTTTACGCACTAGGAGGGTAATTTTTTGGACCCAGATGGTAAAATGGTCTGATTCATTGGTCAGTCATGTAATAGATGGACCCTGGTGTTCCAGTGATTGAGGAATCAGAGATAGTGGGACCTTTAGATGTGCTTCAAACAACTGCATGCACAGGGTTAAGGACTAGGACACACATTAGACACAGAACCACCATAAACTCTCTCTCGTTGATCCGGCATGTTGTACATGTATCCCATTTAGCAGTTATGGGCTTTGTCTCTCATTGCTTCTGCATGGACTTTGTGTGTTCATATTGCTTTCCCCATGGAATTTGTTTGTCATATTGACCGGTTGTGGACTTTATGTGTCATATTGATCAGTTATGGACTTTGTGTGTCATATTGATCAGTTATGGACTTTGTGTGTCATATTGACCGGTTCTGGACTTTGTGCGTCATATTGGCCAGTTATGGACTTTGTGCGTCATATTGGCCAGTTATGGACTTTGTGTGTCATATTGACCAGTTATGGACTTTGTGTGTCATATTGATCAGTTACGGACTTTGTGTGTCGTAGTGATCAGTTATGGACTTTGTGCGTCATATTGACCGGTTATGGACTTTGTGTGTCATATTGATCAGTTACGGACTTTGTGTGTCGTATTGACCAGTTAAGGACTGTGTGTCATTTTGCTTCCCCATGGTCTTTATGTGTCATATTGATCAGTTATGGGCTTTATGTGTCATATTGACCAGTTATGGACTTGGTGTGTCATATTGACCAGTTAAGGACTTTGTGTGTCATATTGACCAGTTAATGGCCTTTGTGTGTCAGTGACCAGTTATGGACTTAATGTGTCCAATTAGCAAATTCTGGACTCTTTGTGTGTCTTATTGCTTCCCCCATGGACTTTTTGTGACATATTGAACAGTTATGGACTTTGTGTGTCATAGTGACCAGTTATGGACATTGTGTTTCATATTGACCAGAAATAGACTTCATGTGTCAAATTAACCAATTCTGGACTCTTTGTGTGTCACATTTAACAGTTATAGACTTTGTGTCTTCCATTGATCTGGCATGAACTTTGTGTCCCAGTCACCAATTCTGGACTTTATGTGTTACATTGATCAGTTATGGACCTTGTGTCCCATTGACCAATCATGGACTTTGTCACATCACTCACATGACATACTGCACCAAGAGTTCTTTATTGATCGTTTAAAACATTGCTATCCAGCTCTAACCTTGTCCATTTCATTGAGTGTTTCAGTCTTTTTAGAACACCGTTGTTTGTATTTCATTATTACAAAACAATACAGCTTGTAGTGCAGTACGTACTTGTATTAAATGGATTGAGTATTCACAGTAACGTAACCCGTGCAGTAAATCAGTGAGTAAATGACCGTACTGGATGTAGAACGCGTTTTATGAGACTGGGGATTCGGACGGTGGGTGAGTCTTGGATTACAAATAAGAAATAATTCTAAGAAGGTTGTTCAAATTTGACCTGGATCATTATTTACAAGTTAGCTTGAATGATTTGCACCACATCATGCCGATCACCGGCGATGACAGGCAATCGCCACCGCATTGTGGCAGCCAGAAGTCTATATATTATAAACAGGCTTGATGATTCAACCACCAAAAATGTCATTATTCATCTTTGTTATCTCACTACCACCATCATGACTTCCAGCACATTCCTTAAAACAAGAAAAGTGTGATTTTGGGTGTCGGTTAAAACACTATAAAAATAATTCCTCTAAAAAATAATTGATCTACATACATTACGCCAGTCTTTTATAAACAAAAGTCCAGGTCAAATTTGAACAATTTCACTTCAATTGCTTATTCAATGGCATCATAGCGTCAAATAGCAAAGTCTCAAACGGCACAGTTTGAACTGATCTGAGTACATGATGTTAAAGCTCAAATTTGTTTTTAAAAGATATTTCACTGTTCCCACGATGGTGGTCCGAGGCCCTGCAATATAGGGTGATGACTTGTGCAATACAGCAATATCACACCCCACGGATCATTTTCCATTTGGGACACGTGTTACCAATTCCAGGTCATGGTCTACATTTACCTCCAGTGAAAGGTACACATCCCAATATGATATATCAGGATATACATAAGCATAAATTAAATGTTTCATTCAGACTCTATTATTGCCAGAAACACCCACTCCCTATGGGAGCAGTCAGGCAGGTCATGCTAATTGTTATTATCCTTCCTAGCAGAGTACCCATCCTATGGGCGATCTTGTCCCAAGCGTGCAACATGTTCTTCTGACACATCCCTTTACTTGAATGGTGTAAGGCAACAAACCGCTGCCTCGATCGCTCCCGCGAAAAAAAAATTAACCCAGGTTACGTATATGAAGCAAACACATGCGTACTGCATATGTGAATATATAATAATACATCGTAGTTATACATCTCAGATAATTCCAATTGCACTGGCCCATAGGTTGACACCGGAGGCTTGAAGCCTGAGGCCTATGTATATGGTTGCCTTTCCAAGACCCATGATGCCTATCGGCTCCAACCTTTCAATATTTCATCATCCTTTTAACAGTCGTTTAGGTTGTTTTACACTGAACGGAAAACTTATAGGGAGGGCATGGCAATTGTGAATCTCTGACACTTCCGAAGATATCAGAGAGCTTCGGCTTACGTATGATCTTAGGCTCAGGCTTCCAATTTTTTTTTCTTCAGATTATAATTGTAGGTGGCATCAGGTCAGCTGTCCAACCAATGGGTATAGAGCGGACATACATACATACATGCATGCAATACATGCATACATTACATACATACAAACAAACACTTGCTCCATTATATATAGATTATCGTTGCCAATAATTATTACTGCTATCAGAAAAACCCATCAAAATGACGGGCGACCCGGGTTAAGTATTTTCACGTTCTGTATTTTCTGTATTTCCATATTATTCAGCCTTGAAAACTCTGAGTAAAACCGAAATGACACACAAAAACATTAATTTATTTCACCAGTGTATAGCATAAAAGGCCTTCAAAATGATGGGTTGGAGTTGTTTTATTAAAAACTTCAAACATATTTTATACATTGTAGTGTCGACATGCATCACTTCCAAGACTACAGTATTTGCATGTGTTGCAAATCCTCATAAGACCTTGAGTGCAATTTAAAGCAGTTATGTTGTACGACGCTCAAATGTACAGTTACCCAGGTCACATACATGAAGCTTGGACGGGGTCAAAAGGTCGAATACCAACAAATGCAATTAAGGCCACATGTTCAAACATTTTAAAATGAAACTTTACGTATGCAATCAACATTGGGGGAAGCATGAAATAGGTAACGATTTTTTGGATTTGACCTCCGGTTCATGTCCCAGGGGGTGAGGACTTATGATGGCGCACCATCGACGTTGCTCTACTGTTTGTCTTGTATTTCCATGGCTATATGTTCTGATCTTATAAATATTCTCCATGTGTAAATGATGGGAGGACAACGTGCATTATGTTTTATATGTGTATTTAAACAACCTCAAGTATTTTAGGCCTAATGCATTGCGTCATCAAATTTTTAATTGCCAAATGTGTCACTCTCGTATTCATATCAATGAATGGAATGCATCTTGTGCTGTCTGCCATACTTGCTTTCAGAATTTGCCGCGAGTCCCAGGGACCCACGATGGTGCGGCGAAGAGCACACAATACGTGAGGCGGGACACATCACATCCCCAGGATATCCAGATCAGTACCCCCCACGTCAACGGTGTAAATGGATTCTCCGAGCAGCCTCTCCCGAACAGCAGGTGTCCGTAACTTTTAACCCTCACTTCAACATCGAGCACAATGACTGCAGGTACGGCATGATTTGGTGATGCATAGCATGGGATCTGAAGTTGTAAGATATCACTAAGTTTATAAAATTTGTGCTGACATTATAAAATGGTACTCAGCTGTTAAAAAAAGTGTTCTGAAATCATAAAAATGAAATGATTCCAAGGCAGTAAAAGGGGTAGTAAGGTACCACAATGTGTATGATGTCATAAAGGATGCTGACGAAATAAATTGGTACTGAAGTTATTAAACGTCTTCTTGATTTAATGGTGCTGATGTTATAAAAATGATGACGTGATAAAAGGATAACAGGGTCAATAATCAGTCAAGGTATTAAATCGGTACCTGTTCTGTTCTGAAAAGGGTGATGCAATCATATGTTTGTCACTGGTTATCAATTAATACTTGGTCATGCTCAATGAATATATAACTAGTTGGTGCTTTGAAGGGTGTACATCCTATATGTGAGGGGTTTTTTTCATATTTTAATAAATGGCCATAAACAAACACCGTCTAATTTTACCCAATTTTTTGTATGAAACACGTGTATTTGTCATGCGGGACAAAGTTGGCCAGTATATGCCATCCCGCAAAAGGGTATGGAAGACATAAAATGTTATGATGACATCATAAAATGGTTCTTACCATTTGGTGTGTGTCATCTAAAATTCAGCCACATGTCCTTTGGCCATAAATCAGGCAAAACACTACTAATGCCATTGGCCAATGGATACAGGGGTCAGGGTGGACCTTCACTTTTGAGTGTTCAGGGGATGGAGAAGTCTTTGCAATGTTAATGTATTGGATGGTAGGCTTTCTTGAGTTGAACAAAAGTTTCTCCAGACATATCTCGAGCTTTCCATACAGTCTCATGCCTGGTGTTGGCTTAATGGTTAGGGTGGTGGGCTTGGGATCCCAGGGTCCTGAGTTCAAATCCTGCTTGGCTGTTGAATTAATACCAGGTGGGGTTGACTCTGCCTGTCATCCTTCTGCGGTCGACAAAATGAGTGCCAGCATGCTGGTATCCTGTGTCGGAGTGGCGACCCGTCCAGGATTGTGCCTAATAGCCAAGGAGACTGCTTAGGCAGCACCAACGCTCTGCACAGAGTATGGTCCCGATGGATGGATGGATGAATGGATACAATCTGGCAGCCTGCGTTTCTCTCCAAACTCTCTGCTGATGGCATCCAAGGTCAACTCCACACATGGTTTACTAACTTCGTCTAATCTCATAGCCAACATGTAGCTCTCAATGGAATCCTTTAACCTCCTCGCCCTGTCAAGGCTGGAGTGTCCCAAGGCAGTGTTCTGGTTCCCGTCTTATTCCTTATCTTCATCAACGACCTCTCTGACTCTCTGAAAAATCCTCTTTTCTCTTTGCTGATTATTCCACCTCTTTGCTGATATTTTTTCTTTGCTTTGCTGATTAATGGAAGCCTATAGTATTGATAGATCTCCAGGTGTATCAAGAATAGTCGAAAACGTTTCTCCGGAAGGACCAATCCTGGACAGGTCACCACTCTGATATGGAGACTTGACTTCAGGTGGCAGGAATTTGTAATTTGTTCAGTTTGCCGGCAATAACTCACCTACTCTTCACAAAAGACAAGGTACGATCTCTAACATCCAATAACGACTACTGCTGGCAGAGAGGTCCTCCGGCTTCATGGCCTTCCTGTGGTCGGCACAACCAATGATGCATTGCCTTGATTGTGAGACACCAGGGTGAGGGTTTATAGCCAAGTCAAGATTCAAACCCAGGCTAGACAGCCCATAGCTCAGTGTGCACACCTCTGAAGAATCCTGCCAGCCTGATATATACAATGCCAATTAGTAGTTGATGAAACCTTTGACTCGAGTCTTGACTTTTAATTCCAAACTCCTCCACGTCTTCTGGGAATGGACCAATTGGTGCTCGACATACATGGTGTGTTTGCAGAGCAATTGGATGTAATGGAAAAGGGTTACCTTACAGAGCTTCAGGACAACATCCTGGAGGGGTCATCAGAGAGACAAAAGACTTGCATTGTGTGGTTGCAGAACGGAGTCGTGCGGTGATTAACACCTGGCACTTTGCCAAGGTACCCATGTTGAGACAGGGATTTGAGTGCGATCAGGCGTGGCTGCTAATAGCCCTCGCTGAGGGTACAACCAATGACCCCTGCCTACCCCCACAGGGGACAAACACAGCAGGAGGTCCAGATTTGACGTGGGTGGGAGGGGTTGCCATATCCATAGGTGTGGTGTTTGTGCGAACGAGAATATGCAATTAATTGCAAGTGCATTAATCCCGATACCACCGTAATGGGGTAAAGCGATACCGCGGTGTGGAATGTCTCAAAACCAGTGTCGCCTCAATGAAGTCTTCTTCAAGGAGTTAAAATCAATAAATGATGAACAAGGAGTTGATTAATCGTACTTCCACACACGCCATGCTCATTTTGAAATCATAATTATATAATTAATTGCTCTATAAATTGCTTGTTTGCCTGATTAATTATAATTTGATGATTTATCATTATTATTCCAGTTTGTTTACAAAGCATTTCACAGCAAACCGTGTTCTTCATCTGCAGATTTGATTATGTCGAGCTACATGATGGAGAGGGAGACCTGGCTGACCTCATTGGGCGCTTCTGCGGGAACATTGCTCCTGGTCGTTTTGTGTCAAGTGGCTCCACATTGTCGGTCACTTTTGTGTCCGACTTCACACAGGAAACATCAGGCTTTTCTCTTCACTACGACATCTACCAGCCGGGTAGGTGGTGTCCCTTCACTGCTTTCAGGGTGGGATATAACGATGAATGACTTGGGTTTTTAACTCTTT
The DNA here is from genome assembly GCA_035128595.1 of Eptatretus atami. Lineage (NCBI taxonomy): Eukaryota > Metazoa > Chordata > Myxini > Myxiniformes > Myxinidae > Eptatretus > Eptatretus atami. The sequence continues at coordinate 157,401,860 of CM068955.1, forward strand.
CTTGCCTGGGGTACTCACTTCCCTCCCCTCGTGGAACTGAATAAGCATGGCCACCATACAAATGCCGAACATGGGGAGATTGTCTGATATTGTGCTAAAGCTGACAGTTAAACTGCACACTCCATGTTGAACAATTGATTGTGGTAATTTTCAGCAGTTTTTCTTTTCTTTACAGGAGCGAGGCTCATGGAAGAGCAAAGTAGAACTGGCAACCCTACTATATTAAATAAGGCAATTCACTGTACGTGTGTGTATGTGTGTGTATGTACATCTGAAGTCACAGAAAAAAACAGGTCTGGCCCGAACTCCATAAATTTTGCATATGTGTTGGTAGTACCTAAGGGGGGAAGGGAGGGGGAGTGGATGACTTACCAATGCTCCCTAAGGTAGCGGGTGTTTCTAGCAGGCCAAATATCAAGGGAATGAACAGGAAAAGATGAGAGGGAGGAGTGGAGGAAGCACTGAAACTTGCAAGTAAGATGGTTGGGTTTCGAAAGGTTTAATGGGAGTAATAAAGATCATGGGACAGAATTGGGGAAGACAACAGATGGCGGTGTACTGTTTGTTTGAAACCCTGGAGGGAAGAGGGGGACAGAACAACCTCTGGAGGGTGGTTGCATAGATGGAAGAGGTGTGGAATAAAAGAGTTAAGATGTGCATTGATCGAACCTCGATTTTGGACGTTTAACCAAGAGGGGGTACTGGAAGAACATGTGAATCCTGGAGTAGGTAGAGAGGGACTGAGAAAGCAGAGGTGCAATATTGGAGAAGAGGTGGTAAAACAACAAGATATTGTGATCATTTTGAGAGCTTTAGATACCACAGAAGCCAGGATCGACAGATGTAATTATGGGGTACCAGCCCGTTGCGGAGAGTAGTCCTCCATTGAGATGTGGGCAACATCCTTGTAAACTGTGAGTATCTCTGATATTCCCAGGAAAATCTTGGATCAGTAGAGGCGGCACGGGCTTCGGAGACCATCTTTGCTATGTGGAAGACCCAGGAAAGGTCATGGCTGATGTTGATGCTTGTTGTTCAAGAGACAATGTCCTTTCATGGATGACCAAGGAAATAGATATGTCGGTCCGTTTGGTGATCATTCCGGTGTAATCGGGTGAGACTGAGATTTTCTGGGGTTGAAGGACATGTTCCACTTCTCAGACCAGTGTCTCATCATTTCAAGATCAGCATAGAGAGATGCGGCTGCTTTCTGCCGAGTAGAGGGATGGAGGTACTGTACAACACAATTTGGAGTCGTCGGCAAAAAGGAAGAGAGGGTTTTTCCAGAGCATCGGAGAGGTCATTTATGGAGATGAGGAACAAGACTGGACCCAAAACATTGCCTTGGGGAACTCCAGCCTCCACTAGGAGAGGATAGGAGAGGGTTTTATAGATGGTAACATGTTGACTTAAAGCCATTGCCTTTATTTCATGGGTGATGCTTTGGGCCAGATGTATGGAAAATGGATAAGAATATACTGGCCAACAGCACCCCCTGGTCCTACCTTCGAGGCTGTGTAAGGACACACAAACATCTTTTGTGGCACTGACTTTTCAAAGAGCAGCTGATTTGTTTCCCAGTAGTGATTATACAACTCTGATTTCCCTGTTTTGTTCAGGGTGATGCAATCACATCCCTATAGGTATATACGAGTAGATGTAGAGGAAGCACCCTCAGATTGTTCTTCCATGGGGTCATGGGCCAACGGTGTGTGCACCGAGTCATCTCTCTTCCTCTCTGTCTCTCTTTGTCAATCCCTCTCTCTCTTTCTCTCTTTCTCTTCCTCTCTCGCTCTCTATCTCTATCTCTATCTCTATCTCTATCTCTATCTCTATCTCTATCTCTATCTCTATCTCTATCTCTATCTCTATCTCTATCTCTATCTCTCTCTCCGATTGGATTACCTTAACACAACTAAGCATGAGAACCTGCTGTTCAGTATGGTTCTGGGATTTAAGGGTCGTAACCTTGATGATGGTCTCTCTGTTTAAAGGCATGAACAGTGTATGTAGATCTGAACATAAGTATAGAATACTTCTAGTTATTTTTTTCCCATAAATGGCATTACCAAGAAATAGCCTTCAGTCCATTCCTTAGCAGATGTGCTTTAACCACAGAAGCTTGGATGACTGTGCCGGAGATTTCCCCATTTTAAATTCAAAGATGTGAACACTATAAATTTGAAATATCATTGTAATCCATTGATGGGATAAGGAAATGCGTAGAGCCGAGAGACCTGCTCACTGACCTTCCACCCTCCTGCCCGCAGCTGGAAAGGACCGTTGTTCCCATAACTTCTCTGCACCGTTTGGTGTGGTGACCTCCCCGGGGTTTCCAGACAAATACCCAGATTACCAGCAGTGCACATACATCGTGCGGCCTGGCACTGGACGTGCACTCATGCTTGGCTTCCACACCTTTCACCTGGAGGAGTCTGACCGGCAGATGGGGGGGCCGAGAGAGAGTGATGGGAGCTGTCAGTTTGACTGGTTGGAAATTTGGGATGGTTTGCCACAGGGTGAGGTCCTATGGAATTTCATGTGCCACATTATATTCACATGCGGAAGGTCGATGTTTAAAGGCAAAGTCAACAGTGATGCACTATCATTGGATGATCATGAATACTTTCAAATGCAACACTAATACTAAAGTCTAAATAACCCCAATCTTGATCAGGTTAGTGTGTGTGTGTGTGTGTGTTGTGTGTGTGGTGTGTGTGTGTGTGTGTGTGTGTGTGTGTGTGTGTGTGTGTGTGTGTGTGTGTACCACACACACATCTGGCATGACAGCTTGGAGAACAACCTTTGAGTTGTTTAGCCTGGGTTTGAATCTAAACTCAGTTATAACCCTGATGTTTCACTTGCAGCGCAAGGCTTCAACGTGTTTGCCGTCCGGGAGGACATAAATCCAAAGAACCCGCCTGCCAGCACTGACCATTGGTGGATGTTAAAGATTCAATGGTGGCTTTCACAAACAGTGGGCAACCTATCTGGCACCTTAGCCAAATTCTAAATTCCTTCAATCGAACGTCGGGCCCGAACAGCTCGTTCATGAAAGACAGGCAAAAAAATGTTCCTCGGCTGACCATACGAGAAGAAGTGAATAATTAGGGCCATTAAAAGTAGTACTCATGGTCGTTGTAGTAGTAGTAGTAGTAGCATGTATATAGATTGGATTTCCCCAAAAGTTGAGCAAGCAAGCTTATGTTGTCATCTTAAATGTCAAAGAGTACCTCTTAACTGGAGATGGTGACCCTGAACAATTGTTCCATGTCAGCATTTTCTGCAAGGGTTCTGACAGTGGGCGGTTGTGACACACTGCTTATTTGCAGTGGGCAGTTTGCGTCTTTCAAAAGCTGCAACAAAATGTTGGAAGTAGCTATTTCAACTATAATTCGTGATTTCCCAGCTGCAATAGAATTCTCGTCAACTGTGTTTAAACAGGGTTCATGTGTTGTAACCACCCCCTATTGGTCAAAACCCTTGAAGCAAATGTTGAGTGTGGAACAAGGGGTTCATCGTCACCATTCCAGCAAGGTGTTACTTTAGTATATACAGTGTATACATATACATTATATATATATATTTATATATATATATATATATATTATATTATATTATATTATGCCTGCTGTTGGCTTAATGGTTGCGGTGTTGGCTTGGGATCCTCGGATCCTGACTTCAAATCCCACTCGGATGTTGAATTAATACCAGGTGGGGTTGACTCTGCCTATCATCCTTCCAAGGTCAGCAAAATGAGTGCCAGCTTGCTGGTATTCTGTGTCGGAGTGACGACCCGTCCAGGATTGTGCCCAATAGCCAAGGAGACTTCTTAGGCAGCACCAGTGCTCTGCACAGAGTATGATCCCAATGGATGGATGGATGGATATATATATATATATATAATATATATATATATATATATATATTATATATATATTAATTATATATTCCAGCAAGTGTGTGTGTTGTGTGTGTGTGTGTGTGTGTGTGTGTGTGTGTGTGTGTGTGTGACCGCTGTTTCTCGACAACCGCTGGTCCGATCTAATTAAAACTTGCCAGGTAGATTGCTGGGTCCCTGAGGATGTGCCTTTTCAAGGTTTGATATTAATCGGACAAGTGCTTCCCAAGTTATGGCCATTTATTTACCAAACCAATGACAAGACACTTGTTGCGTGGGCGTGGCCGATGGGGAAGGGAAGCTCAGCCGCGTTCCCCATTACGGTTACAACGTACGGACTTCCGGAGAGTGATGACTTCGTGTATTCTAATAATTTCTCGATTTCTTATGCGCATTTATAGATAAACACAATGCCCCAAGTTATGATCGTTTTCATATTAGACGGTGCATACATTTCGGTAACATCAGAGTGCTGGTATGCTCCGAACCAGGAAGTAATTTTTTTTCTCTCTCTCTCTCTCTCTCTTCTCTTTTTGTTTTTCCTTGCGATGACATTGCGAAAAGGCAAAATACGTTGGCGCTAATTGAATAATTGGCCATTAAAACCTAATGCGAATCATCGTAACTGTGATATGCGAACTTCCGCGCCACACACGTACGGCACGCGAGAGCGAAGGAAACGCCTGTGTGGTTGTTGTTTGTTGCTCGCGGTTGGAATATTTATTTATTTATTTATTTATTTATTTTTACGGGCACGTACTAGTATATATAAATAGTATATACAAATGTCAGTGCCAAAATAGTACCTCTTCACTGGAATGATGATGCGTGAGTGAGCTAATTAATTGTTCAGTGGTTGTTTGTTTCTTTGCCATATTATTGATTATTTTTGCTCGTCATCTGTACATTTTGATGCACCCCATGTGGTCCTCGTCAGTTGGCTTTCTTGTGGGCCGTTTCTGTGGAGGGGATTCGCCCGGCACACTGCATTCGGCCACCGGCATCCTCAGCATGCACCTGCACACAGACGACGCCATTGCGCGTGACGGATTCTACTCAAACTACACTACGTGGCCACTTCTTGATACTGCAGGTAATCAATGGGCTTGAGTGCTGCACACTCAAATTTGCAATTTATCAATCTTTTCTCCTTATCTCAACATCCATCGGATTCATCCTTGTTTGATTTTGTTTAAATATTTCATGCAATGCCGGTGTGTCCTACATTTTCATATTCCCACTGGGCTACAGCTCGGAAGGTCACAACCTACCACCTTCTGCAGAGACTGTAAGATGCTATATAGCATCTCAATGATATTTCAATGTTCTGAAAGGCTTAGAATTGAGAGTAGATTTTGAGATGGTCTCGTTTGAGTGATGGTCAAGGTTATGATCAATATCCAATCGTTAACCACTGCTATAAAATCCATCACTTTAATTCCGTAAACCACAACCACAATGGTGTCGTTTTTGTGAATCGGTGTTTTTCCTTTTTGTTGCGATTTGCTTATCTTAACTTTTACTGCATTTTATATCGTCCTGTGCCGACACCATGAACCATTTTCAAATTCCTATAACCTCCCCCCTCCCCTTAACCAACCAACATCACCCTCCCCCTTCCTGCTAAGGAATAATACAATCATGGTGACAATCTCAATTGACGTTGTATCATTCTACATGGTATTTGTTATCTGGAAGCACTTAGTCCATTAGCTTTCACATCATTGCATGACGCTTCATTCTTACTAATTGTCCTGAGCGCATCGGTCGCAGCAGCGTTGAACTCGTCACATCATTTAAAATGTCTTCCCTTTCTGATAAAACCTGATGTCATAAATAACAGCTGGAATGGAAATTATGTTTGGAGGAGTGGACGAGACTGACAATATACAGCTTCATCCAGAATGGATCATTTTCATCCTCTGGGAGTCCTGGGAATGGCGGATTTTGCCTCGCCACGATACTCACGTAGAGTTCTTCCTCTTGTTTGTTGACACGATAAAATGTCCCGGAGACTCGGTGCCTTGCGCCAAGAGACTCCAATAACGATGTGGATAAAAGTTGTCAGTTTTACTCGCATGTGTATTTTGTAGCGTGGACGAAACAACCTTTGGAACGATCCTTGTCGATCATATGAAGTTGGGTTTCCGTCGCTACCCATCTCCAGCAATGTCTGAATTCTGATTTGCAAGTTCTCGTGCTGTGAGTTCATTTTGTCACCTCGTTTTCATGCCTCATTGCAAATTGTTAAGCCTTGGGCATCTGCATTCATCTTGGAGCCTTGGGATAGAAATTCTAATTGGAAACTGCCATTACATGTTCCTAATGATCCATTCAGATGCTGACATCAAAAATGCACAGGAACTTCAGCAAACCCATTAAAAGAGCCTTCCATTTGATTGCTGTTTGTACATCCCATAATTAACACTTTTATTTTTATTTCTCACCTTTATTTCTTTCTTTCATTTTGAGCTCCCTTTCCACATCAACCACTTTTTTGATGTCATTTTTATTGCTCGTTCTTTGTGAAAATTTGTAGAAAAGCACAGACAAATTTGACTGTGTTTCCTGCATTTAAATATCACCTTAAAAATGACTCTCCAGTCACTTTGTTAGTTCAAGCCAACACCACCTTTTCCCCATTTTTCAGGGCTTTGGCAGCTATTTGTCCTCATGGCGTTGGTGCATTACCTGAGCACTCCATCCCTTGTGCGCCTTTCCTTGTCTCTTGACTCCTTTTGCCACTCTCGGGTGAAGCCCACGGGCCTTGCCGTGACCTTCGACCGTGGTGTACAGCGCACATCCCATCTGATCCTCCCGTGTCTGGCACGGTCCTAATGGACAGAGGATTATCCGTACATATGTCGCAGCTCCATGAGCGCTTATAGCAACAACAAAAATAACAACGAAAGAACTTCCATGGCCGTCGCCGGTTTGCGACGCTTACAGAAGCTCCGCAGGAGGTCTTGTGGCAGGAAGCACTCTTCTACCGACCATGGTGACATCGGTCTCTGGTTAGAAAAGGTGTCCGTTCCAGGGTCCGATTACTCGATGCTCTGTCAAATTTCCAAAGCAACGGCTTTCCGTCCAAAGCTGGCGCCGTCCGCCCTGCCGTGGCAAATGGGCAGACGCCCTTACGCCCTCAACTCAGACGGTCACTTGGCCATGAGCCATTAAAGTCTTAATCCTACAACATAAGGCAAGCACTGGTGCCTTTTACGTCTCGCGGAAGTGCGTTTGTCACTTTGTCACTCGACATTTCAATATCTCATTCATTTACTTCTCAAGTAAGGGATCATTTCTTGTCATCATTCTTATAATTATTTCTTCACTGCCAGTGTTGTCTTCTGTTATACTTTGTGATGTTATAATTATGCTTTTATAAGTTTCATGTCCTGCATATTAGCATTGATATCGTTTTATGTTATAATGAAAGGGTTGTTTATTGTCGAGCTACTTCAACAGCAGCGAAAGGGATCTGACTGACTCAATGGTCTCAATGGTCTCCCAAGAGGACTCGCGGGTGATTCTCGAGCGTTCTGAACAAATTTCCATTTCGGGAGGACCATTGAGTGGATCCTATAGAACTTCCCATATAATCACAAAAATGCATGCTTGCTCACCGTCAGTAACGTTACTTGAACATCCTCGAGATCATATCGCCCCACACCGTACTCCCCCTCCCCTGCAAGCTCCAACCCATCAAGGTCCACCATCCTTCTGAGAAATATTATAAACACAAAATGCTGTTTATATCACAAGACGTGTCTAGATATGATCCAATTTCCAATTGGAGGCTCAACATTCATGGACCCTCATGGTTTAAAAGATAAGGAATAGTGGGAATGCCGTGTGAAGTTCTACCCTACGTTCGACTTACTTCGGTGATTTGGACTTTGTCAAAAGGCCTTGCTGAAAAGCTCCAGAAAAGTTACCGTGGGACTATCAATGCTCATGTTGCGGACAGTCAGCATCACATCCCCTTTGAAGTACGACATGCTTGCCGATGCAGTAGCCCCTGCTGGCACCGATGTAGATTGGCCGGATGGAATCGCATACGGATAGATGGCTCATAGCCAGGATCCACCAAATGAGCTATCCTGCAGGAAGTAAATGAAACGATAATTTCCACGGCAAATTAAACTTTTAAACATTTCACAAGCATTCTGTGCTTTTATACCATTATTGTTTCGCGTGTTCAGAATGTTTATCTCTCAAGGTGTACTGCCCAGGCTCATAATGCATTTGGTTGAGACCACTAACGATTCCATAATAGGGATTTGGGGGGAAACCTGAGCTAAGAGCAATAATATTGTCATTACAGTTATTATAATTATCGTCGTTGTTGCGACAATCAGATTTGTATAGAATTTACGTAATCCTTTAAGTCTTTCTTGGAGGCACTGGGTAATGCTTGCCAGGCCAGTGGTCTATTCCATGGTGAACCTTTCGTGGGATTACATAGGCCTGCATGGTGCAGAAAAATGGCTCCATGAAGTTCCCTCAACATTGTTGTGATTAATGCGATAATGCAATGGCTTATCCATTTTGAGCTGACGCTGCACATCGCATTGATTTATTTACCTTCCGATTCCTGCCGCTTCGCACATGAAATACTCCCATGCGCAGATGACAAAGTATGCTTTTGGTTGAATTAGGAAAGGGGTGGGGTGAGGAAACGAGGAGGGAGGTGGAAAATCTCAGACCAGACGAGCAGGAAAACATGCGATCAATGTGGTGATTGTTGTGCAATATGCTGTGTTATACCGACGTTGTTGTGCAAAATGGCGACACTCCCACGACTTAGTGTAACCATATGGTTTCCCGTGAATGAACAAGGTGAGCAAAGCACAGTCAGAATAAATTCCCAGTATTCCCAAACTGTACAGACAAACAATGAAAAAGGGAACACAGGCATTCTTTGTACCAGTGACATCATTGAGAAACTTTGGGAGGAAAACATTCAACCCATGCAATGTATTCGATCAAGTTAACTTGCACGCTGTGGCTTACTTCCTAATCTTCCGTAAGCCTGGCATTGGCTTGGTGGTTAGGGTGGCTGGCTTGAGATCTTATGGTCCTGAGTTTGAGCACTGTCTGCCACTGAATTAACACCGGGTGGGGTTGACTCAGTTGTCATCCTTACGAGGTCGGTGAAAGGAGTACCAGTATGCTGGTGTAGGGGCACAGCATCAGTGGCATAGTCGCATCCCTAACCAATGATGCAACCAGCAGCTCCAAGGCTGCAAGAGAGAGAGAGAGAGAGAGAGAGAGAGAGAGAGAGAGAGAGAGAGAGAGAGAGAGAGACACACACAGACACACAGACACACAGACATTTTCCTCGGTAAGTTATCTGTTCTCACAAATATTCATAAACACAATCCTTCATCATGTCTCCTGTTCTTGGAGACACCGCTCCAGCGTTAGGATAGAAAAATCATCTCCTGATTGGGTACCCTTTTAGTAGCAGGTACTGCATTATGAGAATCAGGTAATGCTCATTTTTAATATGTTTTGGATAATTTATGGTGTGTTATATCATGTGGTCACTCAAGGAATGCAAGCCTGGTGTTGGCTTCGTGGTTATGGTTAGAGTGGCTCACTTGGGATCTTAGGGTCCTGAGTTCAAGCCCTGTTGGCTGCTGAATTAACATCAGGTGGGGTTGACTCAGCCTGTCATCCTTCCGAGGTTAGCAAAATGAGTACCAGTGTACTGGTAATAGAGGCACAGCATCAGCACATTCTCACAGCTGTGCTTCCAAGAAATGATAGCTACCCTGACAGCCAAGCTGCCATCCGCAAGAACAGAACTAAAGGTATTTTTCTGGTCAATTTATTCCACTTTTATTACCCCAAGCTGGCTGTGTGTAAAAAATTACTGGTATATCACACTCAAAAAATCCAGGATATTCAAAAACATAAACTATGTTGTCTAAGGGGATTGCAGGATAGCGTAGAGGTATGAACGCTCACCTTTAAACTTCCTAGTTTGGGTTCGTATCTTGACCCAGCTATCCCAGCTGTCGAACTGTCACCCACCTAATAGAGTCACAAAGAGCCGACTTATTGCCAGCACCCGGAAAAAAAATTACTAATTCCTCCCCTGACTGACTGCTGGAAGGCAACGGCAAACCATCATTGCCCAGGAACTGCTTCGGCAGTACGGACACTCTTGCAGATCATGTTGATCGTTGGACCATTCTACTGCTCGGACAACAAGAAAAACATTCCGGTCATCTTTTCTGCGAACTTGAAAAGTTTGCAAACGATTATTGTGTACCTGGTGTGTATCTCAGGTATGGATTGTCTTTAACTAGGTCTGGATTGTCTTTCCTTCTGTATCAATCTTGTCCGCCCCATGCATCCTTTCCTGCTCTCCATTCCTCCCCACACTCTTTGTTTGTCCAAGTCTCCCTCTATGTTGGCCTTCTACTCTGCTGTGGGTGTTTTCCCCCTGTCTCTACTGTTCCTTTTGCGTCCTGTTATGTCCTGATCCGTTCAGCGCACTCGCTCTTCTACAAGCCTTGACTATGTATACAAAAAAAATCCAAAAACTATTTGTCCTTTAAAAGGGACAGGAAACAAATATGATGTACATTAAAACTTTAACGTATCAACATGTACAATTGTAAATGTATTGAAAAGTAAAAAGAAAAGTCAAGGCTACACATGCTGGCTGACCTCACACTCTTGGATTCAAGCTTGACTCGTGGCAACGCACGATGGGAATTGAACATCCATGCTGGTTTCCTGGAGCAGGAAAGGATTCTCCATGCATGTACCTCTTCCCTCTTGTGACCTTATCCTAACGATATCAATTCAGCCTGGATGATCTTGTGTTATGGGCGCTTAGTCACACGGAGCAAGGAGCCATGTGTTTGAACATGTCCCTTCCACGAGCCTCAAGCAATGCAGATTAAAAAGTAGGGATGTCTTCAATTTGGCTTCACCATCTTGTCCATTTCTAGAAGCCCCTGGTTTTATTTTTTTTCTTCCATATCAGGTCTCCATGTTCCACTTCCAGGTCACCACGCCTCCTGCCCATCGCACACTGCAGGCGGTAACGTTCCAAAGTCTGGAGTACATAGGGCAGCAGCAATGAACGAGAGTGTGAGTGTGCCTAACCAGGCATGATTTAAACGCACAATAAATGGTGTTGATTGATGCTCACTCTAGAACAAAGGAAAACACTGTTTGTAACGGCCCTTTGTTATATGAGGCTGCATCAAACGGGGTAAAAAAAACCTCTCCCCCGCTATTTGAATGTAAACTTTCTTTGAAAATGTTTGAGCGTGTCGTGTTATATGCTACATATGCTCACCGTTATGTGAGGCATAAGTACGATTATCCTTCCATGGAAAGAATGTTGTTTCCACATTTTACTTGGAACTTGTGATGGGTTTTCATGGAAGGGGTAAAGGCTGGGCCTGTAGGATTAGGGATGGAAATGGAAAGGGAGGGTGGTAATGGTATTGGGACTTAGAATTTGATACAAAAGACATGAATTCAGAAATAGCCATCATTTAATGTTGGAGAGTGGTCCGACGGAATGTCGCACAGGTAGTACACTTACCTTTGAACTGTCTAGTCTGGGTTTGATTACCGACCAGGCCATTAACTCTCAAATTGGTGTTTCACAGGCAAGGCGTTGCATCGCAAGGTGTGCCATTCCTTGGATAGACTTTCAGCTCGGTGTCCCGTCTGCTAGCATTAGTTCATGGATGTTAAATATCCCAAGGTGCCTCGCAAAGAGAAGGTAAATTATTGCCGCCACCCTTGAATAAATTCGAAATTCCTGCCACCTTCAGTGGAACGTCAAGGCTGGCCAGCCGGTTTATGAAATGCTTGGGCCAGAAACGATTCCCCGGCTGACCCCACAAGAAGATGGGAATAAATGGAACCATTTTTTAAAAAGTCGTAATAGTCGTCATATTGGAAGGGATAGGCACGGGTCTGATTCTGATTGGCAGTCTTTTGACTTCACGGAAACATAGGTCTACAAAGTAAATGAATGCCATATTACCTATGGGGGGGGTGTATGGGGATTTTTGGACCAATTGGAATTGTCAATGGGATTTGATCCACAGATAGCCCCGGGGCCAAGACTTCTTCTTGCCAAGAAAAAAAAGGGTGCGCGACTGCGCGTGTCCCACCCCAGGGAGTTTTGGAGGAAAAGGGGGGGAAGTGGGAAATGAGCAAAAGAAGCTGCTCAGCCTAAACGCCATGTGCTGACCTTTGGCGGATTAAGCTAAAGGGGGATTAACCTCAGCACTCTGCCGGCTGCTTCCGTGGTCTTAAGACACCACGCTGCGCACTCTATTCTGTATCGGTCTTACCACCCCTTAGTCCATTCTCCAGTTCACGTTTTGCCATCTTCTCACCGCACAATGGGGAATAGTTTGTAAAGTCCACATGTGAATTTATGAAGTAAACGTCAGCTTATTCGTTACAGCTTTACACGTGTCTGTTTTGGTAAAGTACCAGTGAGACGTTTCCTTGGATGAAAAGCCTTCCATTCATTCCCTGCTGCTGGAACCATTTTATCGTTTAACTTTCTCCTGTGCTTTGAGCCTTGTTTTGTGCACTCCATTTGTCATCTTCCACACACGACGGAGTAACATGACCCAAAACTTGCTTAAGAGTATTAATCTAACTTTGACTTCCAAGGCCAATACAACATTTGGGTATAACAGAGTAACAGTGCAGTGTTTAAGGTACTGAACTGTCATTCCATGAGCCATGGCTTTGACTCATTCATTATGGACATTTGGGTTAAATCAGACGCAGGTGTGTCCGTCTTGAAATCCCAATAGAGGTGGTGGTGCAGGCTTGATTGTCCAAATGGCCTCTTCTTCTGTCTGCATTTTTTGAGGATTACCTTGTGTTCACGATCCATTTCTGTTTTTTTATTATTTTTTTTTTTACAAATGTATTAGTTATTGATATATTTTTTTAATGTAATTTACTTATGTTTATTAGTTGTTGTTTTTTCTCTCAAGACCTGGCCCAAGGTGATCCCGAGTGTTTTCGCCCATTGGGGGTCGAGTCACAGGAGATACAAGATGGGCAAATCTCAGTTTCATCGGTGCACACCACAAAGGAGTGGTTGGCACATCAAGGTCGTCTACACTACCCTTACAATGCCTGGAGTCCCGCCAGAGACACACAGCGGGAGTGGATTCAGGTCTGTGGAGACTCATTTGGTGAAACATGCACACTTGGTTGAAATGCTTTGCACTAAGGGCATTAAATTCATGCATGTGGTTGTGAATTGGATAAGCTAATACAGTATGGTTATATTTGCGGATAAAATACATAAAACAGGGTGTTTAATCGATTTGATTGCTGTTGGGTTAAACTGTCGTGTGAAAGTGATTCATCGATTCTCATTGTGAGAATTCAAATGCGTAGCCAACGATGTCGCTTTCACATGAGGATACTTTTAGTCTTCAATGGTTCTCATGTGGGAGTTTCCGGAGAGGATGATGTGATAATGGGACTTTCTAGAGAGGATGATGTGATAATGGGAGGTTTAAAAATATATATTTGAAAACACTGTTGAGGCTCGGATGATAGCTAACACACAGAAATGCACAAGGGGAGCAGGAGACAAGGGGTGGGGGGGAGGGGGCAGAGGGAAGGTACAAAACAGTGGGGAACAGAGACATTAGGAGATCTGTGGAAGGGAGAGGGATGGGGCAGGATACACGGGTAAACAAAATGGACACCACAGGTACTTTCAAGTCTTACACGACAGGGACCTTCAGGAAGGAAAGCAGGGAATTTTAAGGAGTTGGGTTTGGGTGGATTAGCGGGGTAGAAAAGATCATAGTTTTGGATGGGGAAGATATGAGGTGGTGGTGATTACTGTTCTGAAGACCTGGAGGGAAGAATGGGATTGAAGAGAGTGTGGGAGTTTGTTCCAAAGGCAGGAAAAAAGAGAAATGAAAGGGTGAAGGTGAGCAATGATTCTTGATTTTGGTAGTTTTACCAGAAGGGGGTTGCTGGCGGACCTTGACACCCTGGAGAAATATGGGGGAGGGGGCAGACACTCTCTGGATTACATCACCCTCTCTGGCCACACCCATTATCACATAGTCCTCTCTGGAAACTCCCATTATCATATTACCCTCTCTAGAAATATCTCTCAAATATCTTGAAATATCTCTAGGAATATCAATATATCTCAGACAGAGCTGGGGGGCGGGGGGCGCAGAGGAGACTGTAGAAGACGGAAAGATCACTGACCTGCCTGCGGTGAGACTCGCATTTTAAAGAGGATAATGTGATAATGGAAGTTTCAAGAGAGGACAATGTGATAATGGGTGTGTCCAGAGAGGGTGATGCAGTCCTGAGAGTGATCCAAAAATATTATGTAAAAATAGGACCACTGGACCTGTAGCTTATCTGGGCTTTGGTCCAATGCTGTAACCCAAATTTAGTAGCATTCTGATGGGTGGGTCTGGAGAAGAAGATTTTTCAATGAATGAAGGCGGTTTTCCCAAAACTTGACTAAGTTGGCCATTTTGACACTCTTCTGGTCACATGATCCGCATGATTTCCACAATGTAATTAACATTCCCACCCGACTATAATGTTGCAACCCAAATTTGTTCGCATTCTGACAGGTGGGTCTGGAGAAGAAGATTTTGGAAGGAATTTGCGTGACCGCCATTTTTATACAATTCCAGTCATGTGATCAGCATGGCCTCTATAATTTAACATCAGGACACTGTCCTAATGTTGGAAGCCAAATTTTGTAGCATCCCGACTAGTGGGTCTGGAGAAGAAGATTTTTGAAGAAATTTGCTAAGTCAGCCATTATGATCTACTTAAAGTCACGTGACCTGAACGAGCTTTGCAATTCCTATTACCAGTCAGGAGAGGAACGTTGCTGCAAAATTTCAGTCAGATTGGCCCAGCGGTTTGGCCGGAGAAGTCGAAAAAGGAGACGGACGGACGGACAGCGCGATGACAATACCTTATCTGGAATGTAAATTACAGATAAGCTAAAAATGGAGGTTTCCAGAGAACATGATGTGATCACATAAGTTTCCAAATAAAAAGAATGATGGAGCGATTTCAGAGAAGGTGGTATAATCATAATAGGTGATCATGCAATCATGAAAGTTTCAGAGGGGATGGTGTAATCATGAGAACACTCAAACAGAATGATTTAATTATTGAGGTGCCCAGAAAGGATGTTTTAATCATAGTAGTGGTCAGAAAGGATGATGTAATGATGGGAGTGGCCAAAAAGGATGGTTCGGAGATATTAACCAAACGAGAGATATCAGCTGTGGACAGTAACCCACCTGGGACATCTAAGTAGATACAAAAGTAGTGAAAGAGCCAGTGTTCGAGGACAGGACAAACGAGCTTCGACCCAAGTCAAAATACAATATATGGAAAATAATTTTTTTGTCACCATCTTATCTCCTTATATGGCAGTTTGATGATGGACGTTGATGAATTTCTTTGAAATGGTACAAGTACTTCTGCACTTCAGTGTATGCTGCAAATGGATAAGATGTGAAAGTGGATGAAGAAAAACAGAGATCGAGATGCAACCTCACCTTATACCAGGTGGATCTTCGCACGCTGCATCTCGTGTCTGGGGTGGCCACCCAGGGTGCAGTATCAAACACTTCTGGGCGAGAGTACTACGTGAAGCGTTTTCGCTTGGAGCACAGCACATCGGGGAAGGTCTGGACTGTGTACCGGCACAGAACTAAAAACAAGGTTTGTTCACCTCACGAGTGTTTGTTCTTTGTGTGTGCAGGATGGAACGATACAACAGCATCAATTATTTCACGTACAATATTGGTCAAACGTGTGTGGTGGAATTTAGTTTACTTTACGTCATGTAAAGGGTCAATTTACCCATCTACATATTACAAAAGCAATATGGTCGAATTTTTGAAACCCCTTCTCTTCGCTACTTTACTTCTGTCTCTTCATTTTTTTGAATATTCCGACTTTTAACAACTGCATACACCATGTGCAGCTGGTCCCTAATGTACTTTATTTTATTATTTTTGTGGACATGATCGAGGCTCGTGGAAGAACTTCACATGAGAATGGAACTTTTCCTTTATTGTTTTCAGACCAATCAATAGTCGATCTTCTCTTGTCTGGCACTGCAGGTAAATTAGGACGAAGAAGAAGCCAAATCTTCAAATTTGTTTCAAACTCAACGGAGATATTGGATGGTGGTTTAGTTCACTCAACGTTGACCTGTGCAGTTTGTATATGATCGCTTACTGAGTCCCATTTAAGTATACAGTGTTGTTCTGATGCAGTGCCAGCAGACACGTTGTATTCCAGTGCACGTCATCTTTTTCATGGGGAACAAAGGCAGCTCTTCTGTATGCATCGAGGTTCTATAGACATTAATGATCCGACAGTATATTTGGAATGAAGTAGGCCATTTTGTGCTAGTCCCGGATGGTTTTCTTGCTTGGTGCTATCTGTATAATTGGTCTTGGCTCCAGTTAATCGAAAGCTCTGGGATGTGGATATGGAACAGACGTGATGGACCAAATACCTTTTTTCCAGTTTCAAAGTTTCCTTTATATTCCTGTATTGTCGGTTACCTAGCTATTCACGGATTCGCTATTCGCGGACCCCGCGTATTCGCGCTTTACAAAATGCGACCTGCTTCGACATCCGTAGGCTTGTGCTTCGCGTTTTCATGGAGTTTTTTTCACGTTTTCGCAGTTTTTGTGGGTGTACTTATGGTTTTTCACAGTTTTTCATGGGATTTTTGATTTTCCCTCATGAATCATGAACCGCCAGGATCCTATTCTCCCTTTTCCATTGAAACAATGCCCCGACATTCGCGGATTCGACATTTGTGGCATTTTTCAGGAACGTATCCCCCGCCAATAGTGAGGTCTGACAGTATTATCTTGAGATAAGTCGAGAAAATAAGAACAGGATCGACACAAAAGTACATTTGTGAACGGAAGGGAAATGCAGTTATCCCAAGAAGGGCACTTGGTGGAGCGCATACCTCCGCCACGTAATGCCTGACCCACAAGAACATATCGAGCCCAATACATTTTTGAAATATCATGCTGCAGTATACAGTATTATATCGTTTTTGGCCCTATCTCTCAATGGTGAAGAATCACTTTAAAAACTTAATTCATCTCTTATCCATATCCGGATTCGGATCTTCACCAAAATCGAAACAATTTGTCCTTGTGACACACCCAACCTGTCTACCAAGGTACGTACGAATCCGTCCACAACTTTTTGAGATATCGTGCTATATATCGTTTTTGGCCAGATCTCTCAATGGTGAAGAATCGCTTAAATAATTATCGGATCCGGATCCAGATCTTCACCAAAATCGAATCAGTTCGTTCTTGTCACACACCCAACCTCTCCACCAAATGTCGTCTGAATCCATGCACAACTTTTTGAGATATCCTGTTCACAGACAAACAAACAGAAAGGCAGACAGACAAGGGTGAAAACATAACCTTCGTCCACCTTTCAGTGCCGGAGGTAATTATATAATTGCAAGAAACTTCAATGCAGGAGGAGGCCCACTTCCCCCATGATGGCCAACGTATGGTTGTTTGTCCATGCTCTATACTTTATAAATGCTGAGGATCAAGCGAAGAAGAAGTACATACCGTTTAAAAATCTTTGGTATGACTTGGCATCGAATCATACTCAGAGCAGATGCTCTTACAATTACACCACCAAGTTTTGTAAGCTTTTGCAATACATATATATATATATATATATATAATTATATATATATATACATACAGTATATTTTGTTCCGTTTCCTCTTTGTTTAAAGTCTTCATCACCTTCCTACCCTCTTTTTCTTTTCTTAATTCTCCCTACTTAGTCCTCATTGTTTCTCCTCTGTTTTTCTAATGTTAACCTATCTTGACTATACTTACTGGTTATTGATTGATGTGGACCAGGCTTTCATTGGAAATGTGGATGCATACTCTGTTGCTGAGCAACACCTGCCAGAGCCTATACTTGCACGCTACGTGCGCTTCAAGCCCCTGAGCTGGTACCAGGGCATCGCCATGCGCATCGAGATCTACGGCTGCACACTCGCAGGTTGGTACAGCGTGTGCTTAAACCGTGCTTGTCATGGATCTCTTTGGGTTCGTCACAAAGATCCACACTGTTCTTGTAAGATACAACACATGGTTAACTGAGTCGATCAGGCAAAAGTGATTTGTCGTTTAACTCCAACTGTTTGCCCGTAGCCATGCATGATGGTGTTGATTCCTCCTGTTAATTTGTTTCACTTCCTCTCTCTCCACATTGCACTTTCACTTGCACCTGTCACTGCACATTACACACCTCTCTCTCTCTCTCTCTCTCTCTCTCTGCATATTATACATGCCTCTACCTCTAGCTCTGCACACAAAGCTACTCTATAAATACTGCTGATAGTTTTGTGGTCCACTGTTTATCACAGGCAGTAATATGGCAGAGATTTTGGCTCCATCCCGAACACAACCCCATCATGATGATGAATGCACTGGTTATACCTCTCCCTCCCCAACCCCAAACTCATACATTTGGAACTTTGTCTCCTGAAATTGTTAAAGCTTTAGTGCCAAACACAATGTAATGTATGTTTCCAATAAAAGAGCAGACTGCGTTTGTGGGTGACAAAATCTATATAAATATTATTTATGAAAATATATAATTAATGAAACACATTTTTGCGTTAAAATCAAATTTGACAACCTCTCACTTTTATTCTGTGAATGACAGAACTGTACCAAATGGGAATAAATACATGAAACACGTGCAGTGTCGAACACACACACACACGCACATACAGATTATACGTATAGTATACATATAATATGTGATTATACGTGACATATTATACATATTGTTACGACTGTGGAATTCGCAAACACCATTCAGGTCCCGTAGGTGAGATTTTTTTGAAGTACATGTGTAGTTAGCCCAAACCCATTGTTTAGAGGGAATTAATGTGATTCATTCGGGCTGCGACACTTTGAGTTAGGCGTTTTTCTGTTCTTGCTTTATTTTCAAACCAACTACAACAACGACAACCACGCCACCACTACAACAACGCCAACCACGCCGCCATTACAACAACGCCAACCACGCCACCACTGCAACAACCACGGCGTTCCGACTCGGCACACGGTTGCCAGAGGCCTGGCCTTCAAAGGGAAGCAGGCGGCCCCGGCCCCCGTTCCCCCCTCCTCCCGAACGAATGGCACCGATTGGACGGAGGACCACGCCCCTTATGGAAGTTCCAGCATGTTCTGGAAAGAGGGGTGAGCCGAAAACGGGGGCGGAGTGAAGGCGGGGCCCCGGGCGATAAAAGAGGCGACGGAGTAGGAAGAAGGAGAGAAGGAGAATCGCGCGCGGTAAAAGGGACGGCGAAGGCGACGGAGGAAAAGGATCTCGCATCGAGTGGAGCGGAGGATCTCGCGTCTGTGTGAAAGAGGATCTCGCGCCGAGTGGAGCGGAGGATCTCGCGTCCGAGTGGAGCGGAGGATCTCGCGTCGAGTGGAGGCGGAGGATCTCGCGTCCGAGTGGAGCGGAGGATCTCGCGTCCGAGTGGAGCGGAGGATCTCGCGTCGAGTGGAGCGGAGGATCTCGCGTCGAGTGGAACGGAGGATCTCGCGTCGAGTGGAGCGGAGGATCTCGCGTCGAGTGGAGCGGAGGATCTCGCGTCGAGTGGAGCGGAGGATCTCGCGTGCCGAGTGCAGCGGAGGATCTCGCGTCCGAGTGGAGCGGAGGATCTCGCGTCGAGTGGAGCGGAGGATCTCGCGTCGAGTGAGCGGAGAGAGCTCGCAGACCGCGAGAGGAGGACGGTCGCCAAGGACTCAAACGCAGGGAAGTCGCGACTTCCATTTTCTTTTGGGGTTCTGTGTGAACGTGTGTGTGTGGCGCCATGTCCGAAAGTAGTATTGTATAAGTGTTGCCGAGTGTTCGCGTTTAGTCGGTCGTAGCGCTGCGTTGCTTTCATTGTGTTGCTTTTGTTCTAATTGATATATGTGCATTTGTGATTACTGTTTGGCTGTAAATACGTGCTATATGTGTGCTCTATTGTGAGGCGTGAATAATGTGCTTTCTTGTTGAATTGTTGCCCCGTTTCGCTGCGTCCTTCTTTGTGGGTCTCCATCTTGCTTTACGTAAGGGTTTGAGTGGGCGCGGGACGCCCGATAATTAATCAGGAACCGTCGAGGCCGACGATAACACCGCTCGGTTATCCCGTTAGCACGGAACGGGTCCTTAAGCGGCCCGTGTCCGAAGTCGACCTGCGGCAGGTGCGATCGCCCGGTTTACCATCCGCGTGGGTACTTAGGTAGGTCGAGTTTGGCGAACAACCCTATCCCACGCGGGTGGCCGATTGGCACGATCGTGGTGAGGCCGAAAGGCCCACCCGTGACTGGATCCCGGCGTTAGTCCGGGAGGGTCACGACGGAATTGTCCGTCCGGTGGGCGACGTACTGCGATTCGAGTTACGTGGTCGATCGCACGCCGGCGGGCGCGAATCCGCAACACTGGTGTCAGAGAGCGGGAAAACGGACTCTCTTGTCTCCAAGCTAAATTCACGGGAATCGGTCCAGGGGTGAGAGAAGCGACCCCCGATTCCCTCTAAATACGAGCGAGCTAAATTAACCCCTTACGTGGAATAAGATGGCGTTCAAGGCGAGCGGGAGCCGGGGTATTAGAATGTATAGTGTGATAGTAATGTAGGATCCATGGCTCAGGATGAGATCCCCATGCAGGACATTGGTGTGCAGGAACAATTTCCCCCCCAGACGAGCCCAGAGCTCGAATTGGGCGCAGTGGCTGGGGTGGCGGACGAACGCCCCCACGTGCGAATTCACCCACGGATCGGACAATGGAGATGTTTGAGGCATTGATGAGAAAAATGGATACAAAAATGGATGAAATGAAAAACGAAATGAAAACCGAAATAAAAGGAGTGAACAAACAAATGGAAACAAACACAAACGGAATGAACGAAAAAATGGATGGAAACGCACTCAGAATGGAAACAACACGGACGAAATGAAAAACGAAATAAAAGGCATAAACGAGAATATGGAAACAAATGCGCAGGAATGAAGGAAGAAATGAAAGAAATGCGGGGTGAAACGCAGCAAATGGGCCGGAGCCTGCAGGCGGGCATGAAGGCTACAACAGCGAAGTGCGTAATGGCGACGCCACGTGTGGGAGCGAACGAGCTGGGAGGGGTTGCAACGGTTGTCAGGCCCGCGGTGAAGGGGGTGAGAAAAAATAATACGGGAGACGTGTTGGGCGAGAAGTGTGGAGGTGACGGAAAAAGTGACGGTAACCGAGAGGGAAAAATTAATTGGGGTGACGGAGACGTGCACGAAGGAAATAAAAATGGTGGAGTGTGAGAAAAGACTTCAAGACATGACGAAGAGAGTTGATAAGCTGGGACGGGAGGTAAAAACGGAGACAGAGAACTGGGAAGACGGATAGACAAACACAAGGGCAGGCCGGAAGAACAGTTAAAGCCAAAGCAAGGTCGGAGGGTGCGGAGATGAGAAAAGAATTAGAGAAGAAAACTGAGTTACAGAAATACCAAAACAAAGAGACGGAACTACAAAACGAACTGAGAGTGTTAAAAGAGGAACAAGAAAGAGTACTGAAAGAACAAGGAATGAGACGGAGAAAGAAATCTGTCAGTTGAAAGAAATAACGAGATTGCAGAACGAGGAACAAGAAAGACAGTGGAATAGAAAACTGAAAGAGTATGAATTTGAAACTGAACGACAAAAGGAAAAAATAGGTTGGAATACGAGAAGTTGAAGGAACAAGGAATGAAGCAGGAAGGAGAAATGAGGAGATTGAAGGACACAACGAGATTGGAGAGGGAAGAGCGAGGGGAACAATGGGATAGAAAACAAAAGGAACATGAAGCTGAGGTTGACCAATTGAAAGAAAAAGCGAGGCTGGAGTGCGAGGAGATAGGCAAAGAACAGCGAATGAAACACAAAGGGAAATTAACCACATGAAGAAAACCATGAAACTGCAGAAAGAAGGACAGGAGAAGAAACAAGGAAGAGTAATGAGACAGCAGCAAATGAAACACAAGAAGGAGATTAACAAATGAAGCAAACCATGAAACTGGAGAAGGAAGGACAGGAGAGGAAACAAGGAAGAGTAGTGAGAGAACAGCGAATGAAACACAGGAAGGAAATGAGCCAATTGAAAGAAACGATGAGTTTGGAAAATGAAGAGCAGGAGAAACTGTGGGGCAGAAAACAAGAACAATGTGGTTGAAAATTGAACAGCTAAAACGGGGAGCGAGATTGGCGTCCACGGGATTGAAAAACTCCGGAGGGAGAATGAAGAACTCAGAAAGTTCCGAGAGGAGGAACAGCTCAAAAGGAGCAAGAAATGGAACAGCACAATGAGGTGGGATGTGTGACAGCACCACGGGGAATAATGTTCGTAGTGCGGGACTTGATAGACATCACTCGTCGGATGAAACAACAATTAGGGCAAACCCTGAAAATGGAGACAGTGGAAATATAAACGGGAGCCCGGGTGACTGAAGCGTGTGGACGAGACGCGAGGTGACGACGTCCGAAAAGCAAAAGAGACAAAGATCCAGGAAGAAACTAATAGACACGAAGAGACAATAGAAATAAATGATTATAGAGAAAATAGAGGAGAGACTGCACGATAAGGACGGGGTTAAAGGAACAAACACACACACACAGAGGTAGTGGAGGATAATGGGGGTGAGCTCGCAGAATGTGTTGTGACCCGGTGCGAGCACGGGGATGGCTGCCTCCAGGAACGAGGGGAGGGAGTATGCCCCCTTGAGGCGAATCACGACCAGGTGGGTTCGTCGTGCCAAGCGGAGTTGAAGGGATGAGTGCTGTTGATAGGTGCACGTGCAGCTTGGGGGTATAGAGGCCCGGAAACCCTGTGGGACACAAATCCCAGTGTGGTTGTGCAGGGTGTGTGTGTTGCGAGTGTGCGGAGATGCGTGCTTTCTGGCACGCATGGTGTGAGTGAGACCCCTGTGCAAGTGGAAGGTTGGGTGTGAGTGAGAGGGTCCGTGTGAGGGAGACCGTGTGTGTGAGGTCTCTGTATGTAAGGGAGATGTCGGTCGGCATGCGGGAGCACGCACCCGCGTCTCCTGGGGTAAGTGTGATGGAGTGGAGTCTGTGCGTCGTAACACGCAGGTGTGCGTGGGTAGAACGGAGACGACGGCGACAGAGGGACACAAGCCGGGTAGCGGCTGTAGCTGTTTTGGGGACCGTGCCGGGTTCACCCAGCAGCGAGCGCGCGGTCCGTGCTGTGCAACGCACGAGGCCCCCACGTGCTCGCTTGCGGGAGTGAAGCCCGTCCGGAAACGCACGCGGTGAATGTTGCCGATCCCGCGGATGGACAAAGTGTAGGCAGGATAACGGATTTGGACCGGACGGGTTCTCCACGCGAGCTTGTGTTCAGCTCCAACGGGCAGATCACATTGTTCGCGTGGGAGCCCCTCGGGAGTGCGAGGTTTGCTTTGGGGGTGCGCAGGGTGACGTCATGGCTGCACGTAGGGTTGGAATCCGGCAGGAGGGTATCCCTGCCGGATGGTACCGTCCAAGAGGAGCGGTACACGTGCAGCTGCATGACGTCACGGGCAAGGTGCAAAGTGCGCGAGCTGTGAGTTGCCGCGCTGGTGCTGCGCAGAATTTGGAAAAAAATAAAAAATTAACAAAAGCAAGCCTCGCTTTCGGTGAACAGGATTCCCGGGTAAGGGTGAAAGACCCCCTTCCCAGGGCACAGGATGAACTAGCTAGGGGAAGGGTTAGCTTAGCTAGACCGACTGCATGGGGCAGGGGTAATCCTCATGGAGTCCGTGGAATGGATTAGTTAGAGGGATTGTAGTGAGATTTAGGAAGGGAAATGGAGTATGGGATATTTGGACACAGTGACAGACTTTGGATGTGTAGTGGGGACGTAGCTTAGCTACGTAGTGTTAAATGGAACGTGCTATAGTGTAAGGACGACGTGGGAGCACGAGTTAGTTAGGGGATGCAGATAGAAGGATGGCAGGATTCAGCGGTGTGAGTTGAGAAGAATGGAATGGAAAGTGTACATGGTGATGAGTGAGGCCAGCGGGTCTGTGAGTGGAGCGAATGTGGAATGCATGGTGCGATGAGTAATTGGGGGCGGGAGTGATCCCGCCCAAGGGACCCCGGGTCAGTGTAGAGTGAGTTAGTGGGTTAGTTAAATTGACAAAATGGAGGTCGTTTTGCTGTTGGTGGGAGTGTAGGCTCGAAACCTGTTTGGAGGGGTGCAGGAGCCCTGTTGACGGGCTGGGAGCGTGGCTGCGAAAGGTGAGTATCGCTGAGTGGGTACCCCGGCACCGGGCTAGTCGGCCGTGGTAGGCCAAGGCCCATGGGGGGCCGGGTTAGCGTAGTGGCACGGGTGCGCCCGCTTGGTGCGGGGGCCCGGAGCGCCGTTAGCCGCGTGGGCAGTGTCGTGGCACGGGTGACCCTCGGAAAGGGGCCCGGGGCGCCAGCCTGCCACGTGTGCGTTTCAGGGAGTTGCCATGGGGGCACTCCCCGGTGTGTTCGGAGCTGGTAGGCTCGGAGGCAGTGTAGTGCCCGGGGTGCCATCGTAGTGGATTCGGCAGAGGTCGTGCCTGCCAAAGGGAGCCACGCGTCCCAGCCACGAAACCGTGCAAGGCACGAGGGAAAATTCGAGGGCGAGGCCCGAAACTGTAAGGACACCAACACAGGCGACGGGAATCTGGGTTTTTAGAACCAATAGATTAAGCGAGAGGCGCTTGTTGAAAGCCCGGGGTAGTTTAACAGTTAAATGGATAGGGTAGATTAGGAAGTATACCCCTCCGCACCATCCATCCCTTCGCTTTCGTTGTGGGCCGCTGGACCCACTTTGGGTTAGAGATCGCGAGATCTGGGAGGCCATCCTGAGGCTTGGTTGGGCCTCGACACAGGACGCTAGCTCTCCCTCATTCCCCTCCGGGAAGGGAACGTAGGGGTTGGGAGTAGGCTAGGAGACGATAGGTTAGCCGAACAAGGACGATAAAGGGTTAGGGGACGAATTATAGTGGGGAAGTAAGATGGAAATAAAAAACAAAGAAAAAAAAATTAATTGGGCTAAATTGGGTTTTGACAAATTAAGGGAGTGGGTATGGACAGTGACAGGCAAAGGCGATAGGTGGGAGGGAGACAGGTAGGTAGGTCCGAGCCCGCCTTCTGCGAGTGGCCAGCACCACCGCACTCCCTCCACCAACCTGCACTGCACGGCAAGAGGCCGGCCAACTTCATCGGCTGGCTGTTTGCTTCAAGGCCTGTGCCGGCCAACTTCATCGGCTGGCTGCGTTGTGCTGCAAGGCCTGTGCCGGCCGGATCATCTGCAGCTGCTGTGCTTTCAAGGCCTGTGCTGGTCAGCTCCACTGCTGGCTGTTTTTGCTGCAAGGCCTGTGCCGGCCAGTTCATCTGCCGGCTGTGTTTGCCTGCAGCGGCCTGGTTCTGCAGGCTGTGTTCGCCTGCTCACCTTTGCCATGCCATGCCACTGCCCTGTTCACCAGCCCCCGTTCTATTTTGCATTTGCCCCCCCCCCCTTGTTCATTGCCATGTGCGCCAGGATCAAGCAACAGTTTGCAAGCTGCAGGAACTGTCCTGTTGGCAGCTACAACACGGGCCTGCAGTGGCGGCCCGTGCACCGGTTTTCTTTTGACTCTTGTTTTGCTCCCTTCAGAGTCCATTGATCCTGGGCCATGGAGTAGTGTAAATTTATAAGGTTAAGGATAAGTTGTGTATTGTAAATACGAGTGCGCCCCCGGCATGTCTGTCTAGCGCCGGCAATTTTATTTAAGTCGTCCGTGTGAGTGAGTTTGTTTAGTTAGTTACTCAGCCCTCAGGTTATTTATTTTGGGGACACGAATACCATGAATGTCGCACTCAGGGATCCGTAGGTAAAACGTACTAGGGGAGAACTACACAGGATGGCACACGATAATTTGACGACTCGGGACGAGTCTGTAAAAAGGGGAGGGGTAGTGTTACGGCTGTGGAAATTCGCAAAACACATTCAGGTCCCGTAGGTGAGTTTTTTTTAAGTACATGTGTAGTTAGCCCAAACCCATTGTTTAGAGGGAATTAATGTGATTCATTCGGGCTGCGACACTTTGAGTTAGGCGTTTTTCTGTTCTTGCTTTATTTTCGAACCAACTACAACAACGCCAACCACGCCACCTACAACGACGCCAACCACGCCGCCATTACAACAACGCCCACACGCCACCACTGCAACAACCACGGCGTTCCGACTCGGCACATGGTTGCCAGAGCCTGGCCTTCAAAGGGAAGCAGGCGGCCCCGGCCCCGTTCCCCCTCCTCCCCCGAACGAATGGCACCGATTGGACGGAGGACCACGCCCCTTCTGGAAGTTCCAGCATGTTCTGGAAAGAGGGTGGAGCCGAAAACGGGGCGGAGTGAAGGGGCGGGCCCGGGCGATAAAAGAGGCGACGGAGTAGGAAGAAGGAGAGAAGGAGAACGCGCGCGTAAAAGGGACGGCGAGGCGACGGAGGAAAAGGATCTCGCATCGAGTGGAGCGGAGGATCTCGCGTCTGTGTGAAAGAGGATCACGCGCCGAGTGGAGCGGAGGATCTCGCGTCCAAGTGGAGCGGAGGATCTCGCGCGAGTGGAGCGGAGGATCTCGCGTCCGAGTGGAGCGGAGGATCTCGCGTCGAGTGGAGCGGAGGATCTCGCGTCGAGTGGAGCGGAGGATCTCGCGTCGAGTGGAGCGGAGATCTCGCGTCGAGTGGAGCGGAGGATCTCGCGTCGAGTGGAGCGGAGGATCTCGCGTCCGAGTGGAGCGGAGGATCTCGCGTCCGAGTGGACGGAGATCTCGCGTCCGAGTGGAGCGGAGGATCTCGCGTCGAGTGGAGCGGAGGATCTCGCGTCGAGTGGAGCGGAGGATCTCGCGTCGAGTGGAGCGGAGAGAGCTCGCAGACCGCGAGAGGAGGACGGTCGCCAAGGACTCAAACGCAGGGAAGTCGCGACTTCCATTTTCTTTTGGGTTCTGTGTGAACGTGTGTGTGTGCGCCATGTCCGAAAGTAGTATTGTATAAGTGTTGCCGAGTGTTCGCGTTTAGTCGGTCGTAGCGCTGCGTTGCTTTCATTGTGTTGCTTTTGTTCTAATTGATATATGTGCATTGTGATTACTGTTTGGCTGTAAATACGTGCTATATGTGTGCTCTATGTGAGGCGGAATAAATGTGCTTTCTTGTTGAATTGTTGCCCCGTTTCGCTGCGTCCTTTCCTTTGTGGGTCTCCATCTTGCTTTACGTAAGGGTTTGAGTGGGCGCGGGACGCCCGATAATTAATCAGGAACCGTCGAGGCCGACGATAACACCGCTCCGTTATCCCGTTAGCACGGAACGGGTCCTTAAGCGGCCCGTGTCCGAAGTCGACCTGCGGCGAGGTGCGATCGCCCGGTTTACCATCCGCGTGGGTACTTAGTATAGTCGAGTTTGGCGAACAAACCTATCCACCGCGGTGGCCGATTGGCACGATCGTGGTGAGGCCGAAAGGCCCACCCGTGACTGGATCCTGGCGTTAGTCCGGAGGGTCACGACGGAATTGTCCGTCCGGTGGGCGACGTACCGCGATTCGAGTTACGTGGTCGACGCACGCCGGCGGGCGCGAATCGGCAACAATATTATACGCACACGCACACACATATATACATACACACATATAGATTATATGTACAGTATACATAATATGTGATTATAAGTGACATATTATACATATTAGCCACATGCACATGCACATACATACACACCTACATATACATACACACATACAGATTATAGTGACAGTATACATATAATATGTGATTATACGTGACATATTATACATATTACGCACATGCACATGCACATACATACACACCTACATATACATACACACATACAGATTATATGTACATATACATATAATATGTGATTATACGTGACATATTATACATATTACGCACACGCACACATATACATACACACACATCCAGATTATATGTTCAGTATACATATAATATGTGATTATACATGACATAATATACATATTACACGCGCGCACGACGCGTGCGCACACACATGCACAACGCCACACGCACTCGCACACGCACTCGCACTCGCACTGATCACTCATTTTACCCTCCACCGCCGATCCACCAACACACTGAACATCTTTTCCCTCTTACAATCCACCGACACTATCCATACGATACATGTCATGTTTGCAGTAATTTGTTGATTTATTTTTTTCTGAAGTGAATGTTCAAATACTGTATATAACATGTTTTATTGGTAATCGCTTACTTTGAACTTTCACTTTCGATGCAGGCTTGAACTTTGGACACCCGTTCACCCACTCTCACAGATATGACTCTCACACAGATATATATATATATATATATATATCAATCAATAATTCCCATTAAACACCTTAATGATCAGGCGAGGTGTGTGGTGGTGAATCAGAGATGGAGGACAGGAGATAGAATGCTGTGTCGATGTATATAAGGGTTGGACAAGTTAATTATGAATAATGTAGATGTTAAATTAGACCCACTTCTGTGGAATGATTGGGTTGTATCCCAAATAGCAAATTGATATATTATGATAATAGGTTCGAGCTTGAATTAATATCCTTCTGAAATGCACCCCCAAGAACCTTACCGAACCCAACCCTCATACTTGCAATATGCTGTGCTTCATCACCTCCTCTCTTTCTCTCTCCTCTTTTTCCTGTTCTTTCTTTCCCTTGCTTGTTGTGCACACTGTTCATGAGTTGCCATTTTACCCACCATCCCCTTAAACTGTCATGAGCCTGGATTTTGTACCCCCAAAAAAACCAACAACAATAACAAGATAGCTAGCTCCTTAAATACCAAAATCAATACTTGGAATGAACAATTGAAATTTATGTAAAATATTTTGGAACTACAACGGCACTCAGTGGAGCACGTACCTCCACCAGGCTGAACAGTTTACATTTTGTACCCCACTGGTAGGCGCGATCTGGATCTGGAGCTGAACCAAAATCGAATCGCCTTGTCCTTGTCGCAAACCCAACCTGTCCACCAAGTTTCCTCCGAATCTGTCCACAACTTTTTGAGATAGCCTGTTCACACACAAACAGACGAAGAAACAGACAGACAGACAGGGGTGAAAACATAACCGCCCACCTTCGGTGGCAAAGGTAACAATTCTCTGAGTATAAGATCGCTGCCTTCAAGTTGTTCTTACTCTCTCCACATCTTTGCTCTCAAGCTATGGCTCCTCGTGCTCTCACCGTCTATTCTGCTGAAAACGTTTTCCACGTGTGTGTTCTCTTTACTCTTCATTATCTTAAACATCTCCAATATAACTTCATTCAATGATCTAATGGCAATAGAATATCATGTTAAAAATACTTTCAGGACAGTGTTGTACTTATCACTTAACGCCTTAGAAATGGGGCCAATGACATGGAGAGGGACCTTGTGTGACGTCACGGTGTTGGCAAAATGTCTCAACCAATTGCTTTTTAAAAATGTTCTTCCTTCGAGCTGTATTTAAAGGTTATCTTTGGGTTTAAAAAATAAATTAATTGAAGTTTCATCGTTTTTATTTTCCTGACTTTTGTTTCTTGTCATATCTCTAGTCTCCCCCTTTAACTTTCGAAGCTTTCAAACTTGTAGCTGTTAAAACTGCTCCTGGTAGTGCAGTTTTATTCCATGATCCAAAAGGCAGGACTCGGCCTGTTTTTATTACTATTACTACCACTACTACTACTACTTTAACGGCCCCAATTATTCCAACTTTTTTGTGGAGTTGGCCAGGGAATGTTTTTGTCCAAGTCTTTCACGAACCAATTGGTCAGGTGTGATGTTTGACTGAAGGCGACACAAGTTTGCATTTTGTTCATTGTTCCAGAAATAACAGATCACCCACTCTTCACTGAACACCTATGAGATCTTTAACGTCCACCAACGACCGGTGCTGGCAGACGGGCCCCCCAGATTAACGTCCTTCCGAAGGACGTTGCATACATTGGTCCATCACCCTGTATGTAATAGTTTATATCTGGGTCGAGATTCAAACCTCGACTCGACCGGTGTGACCACTCCTTGGCTTTTTTCACAAGATCTTGGCTATTCGTTGTTCACCTTGACGTCTTGGTTTTCTATAGGTTTTGTTGGCGTATATGTTTTCTGTTATCATTGCTTTTCCGAAACCTTGTGAATTTGTGAATACGCTTTTTTCATTGGCTCACCTTGGCATTTATGAAAATGAGGAATGGTCACACTGGACTCGACAGCTCAGAGGCGAGTGCCCATCAATCTAGTCGAGGTTATCCTACCAGCCGATGCCTTGGCCCTCTCTTAACTCGAAAGTAGTGCTTAATATTTATTTTCTAAGTTACAAAACAGACAGTGGCCCGTTAGTGGGATACATTGGCCATAGTTGCCGTCATTTTTAGCTCGCCTGTTCGAAGAACAGAGAGCTATAGCGATACCCCCGGCGTGAGCGTGAAAATGTTAAAGTTTTTGGTGCAAGTTATTTCCTTTCTAATGTTTTTATCTACCACACTATTTTTTTTACTGATTACAATATACAAATACATATATTGCTTTAAAATTATTTGGATCAGACTTCACTGCAATGCTTTATAAAAAATATTATTAGACTAGTCTTTTAAAAACGATAAATGTATAAACAGGCGAGCATTGGGTGGCTTTGACACCAACTCTGGTTTTTTTCTCTATTTAAGCACAATTCGAGTCTGAAAAGAGACTTTGACGGGTAATCAAGACAAAATAGATTTCAGGTGTGTGATCAGTTTGCACTTCTCGTATGAAACCTCGATGAAGTGTTTATGATGGACGTGTGCATTGTGTTGTATCCTTGCAATTGCACTCGTACTCAATGAACAAAGTACATTTTTTCGAGACTGCATCCCTGCCGATTGATGGCTCATTTGAGTGAACGTGACTGCTCGGCTCAAATGAGGCTCATTTAGACGCCGCTGATTTATAGGGACTCTAATGTATTTTGCATCCATTTTACATCATTGCCGCAGCACCGGGCCTGGACTCGACTCGCCCCTAATGGAGTTCATGTCGCATTGACCTCCGGGATGTATTAAATTAACACTGACACAGGCCCTTCCCAGACGGGCCGTCTGTTCAACATATGATGTCATGTTGCTGCCACGAACCTGCTCACTTAATCAGAGCCTCTGACGTCATTTAATCTGCACAGCTTATTCAACATCCATTTAGAGCTTCTGATGGTTGGTTAGTTGTGTTTTTTCTTTTCTTTTGACACATTAAAACCCAAGAGGGCTGGCAAGATAGCTGAGAATCATACACTCATTAATATCTCGCCAACCCACACTTGCCAAGTCTGGCAAGTACGCTAATGTCCCCAACATGAGTTGAGAGCGGCCTTCGTCCTACAGTTACCTGACCATTACTTAGGCTCCGTGATGCGTGTGAATTCCTCAAAGTGCAGCTTGTTCATCAGCTTTTTGATGAATAAACCACATTGTCCAAGTCTGTGTCTCTGCTGCCCTGTGTGTGAGACATCATTGGTAATAGCTTATAGCTAGGTCGAGATTCGAACCCAGGCTTTATATACTTGTGCACAACAAGCTTTACATAACCCTAACCCCTAATAAGATTTTTAATGTTTTGATCCCAGTTAGTTCTGAGCTAATCTAGCCCGTTACCGTTTCACCAAACGATGAACAAACTATGATTGATATTCCCCCCCAAATCCTCCCCACAAACACCAATGAGTGCCAGTAATTAAGCAACCACAGGGAAGATCCAGCTCAGCTGGGTTCAATGGACTTTGTTCTGGCCGTTCCGCTGCTGGAGTTCAGAGTTAATGAGACGTCGACAAACAGTTTTCATTCTGGGAATGAATCACGACCAGTTTTTTTTTTCTAATTGGGAACGAATCAGGAGCAGTATTTTCTATCACAAACATTTTCATGCATTACTTGACCAGCAGCTCGGAACATGTCCTTTTGAACAAATGCATTTGAAGTGAATTTTATACTCCTGCAGAATGAAGCACAATGTAACCCTCTGTGCTGGCGGTGATACCGTAAGAGTTAATCCTTTTGGAAAGATCCTCGATGCACTATATCAAAAATACACAACTGTCATGAAAAGGTCCAAACATATACTCCAAGGTTTTTTGGGGGGGTTTTTTACCCCCATTAATCTTTTGAGCTCCACATTCTCCAGATTCTTAGATTGGTTATTTTATATGACTCGGGTTTGCTTTTGCAAAGGTTAAAATGTTTCTCTTTGTGAGTTTCAAAGCAAAATATATTTGATAACATCCAATTTCCGAGCCATTTGCCATATCAATGTGTTTTCTAAATTACGGAGCCAATTCTTTTCCACCTGTCACACGACGTGTGTGTGTGTGTGTGTGTGTGTGTGTGTGTATGTTTGTTCATAAAGCATAACATATTCTCTCTGCTAACTCCCCTACCCGGCTACCCCCACTCATCACTCTCTACGTCCCATCCTTGCTCTACCCCTCCTAATATACTGCAGCACCCTCCTCCCACACCTCTCCTTTCTCCCCCCCCCCTGCCTTTTTGCTCTCTCTCCTCTCTCTCTCTCTCCTCTCTTCTCTCTCTCCTCTTCTCTCTCTCTCTCTCTCCTCTCTCTCTCTCTCTCTCTCTCTCTCTCCGGACGTATCTGGACAGTGGTTATGTCCGGATGGTGGTTATCCCCACACATATCGGACGATAGTTATCTTCGGATGTATCCGAACGGTGGTTATGTCTGGACGGTGGTTATCTCCATATTTGTCTGGACTGTGGTAATGTCCAGACAGTGGTTATCTCTGGACATGTCCAGACATTGGTTATGTCTGGACAGACCCTCCCCTTACGCTGCCTTCCCTTGCCCTCCCTTACGCTGCCTTCCCTTGCCCTCCCCTGACGCTGTCTTCCCTTGCCTCCCTCACACTGCCTTCCCTTGCCCCCCCTCACACTGCCTTCCCTTGCCCTCCCCTCACGCTGCCTTCCCTTGCCCTCCTCACACTGCCTTCCCTGCCCTCCCCATGCTGCCTTCCCTTGCCCTCCCTTACGCTGCCTTCCTTGCCCTCCCTCACGCTGCCTTCCCTTGCCCTCCCTCAGCTGCCTTCCTTGCCCTCCCCTCAGGCTGCCTTCCCTCCCCACCACTCCTCGCTCCCCTCCTTCCTCACTCCCCCACCCCTCCTCAATCTTCCTACCTCTTCGCTCCTCACCCCTCTCTCTACCCCGTCTTTTCTCCCCATCCCTTTAGTATACCCGTCAGCGAAGTGACGGGTGGTATTTGCTGGTTATGAATAAAGGACAGGTTGTAGAAACGTTTGGAGTACATTTTTTTCATTTTTAGGTCATCTCTACCGAGATGACCTAATAAAGCCGGACCAAATGTCCGTCCGTCCGTACGTCGTCAACAATTTTTCTTTCCGATCTTGATGAAACTTAGTATGTGGGTAGAGTCGATGAGTTGTTGCACAACGATATAACTTTGTCCGGGTTCAAGGTCAGGGACGAGGTCACGAGGTCACGTAAGTTATAAAAATCGCCATTTTCAAAACCTATCTAGTCTGCCATTCTACAAGATATTCGCAACTGTTTATTGATTATGAATAGTAAAAAATATTATCTTGTATCTAACTGGACAGATTTTTGAATTTCCGTCCCGTTTGGCCGCCACGTAACCTGGAAGATGGTCAAAAACACCTCCGGTACAAAGAAAACTTTTACTTCCGATCTTGATGAAATTTGGTATGTGGGTAGAGGTCGATGAGTGATACCCAACGACATATTTTTTTCCCGGATTCGAGGTCAGGGTCAAGGTCACGAGTTCACAAAAGTTGTGAAAGTCGCCATTTTCAAAACCTATCTCGTCTGTCATTTTAGAGATATCTGGCAACGGTTAATCGATTATGATAGTAAAAAACATTATAGAGATGACCATCACCCCCACACGGGGTAATTTTTCTTGTTTAAATTATCAGTATGTTACCATGGTAGACGTTCGTACAACAGTTTTTTTTTCTAAAAATCTTTTATTCTTTCATTTTCTTTTTCCATCTCCTCCCCCTTTGTGGAAGTACAGACTTTGCATGTTCAGAACCGATGGGAATCATTTCGGGGAAGATTTCCAATGATTCCATCACTGCATCATCAACACTGGGCTCGTTTTGGGCTCCTTCAAGGGCTCGCTTGCTTACAGGCGTGAACGGCTGGTCTCCGGCGAACCCGCATGGCCATGGCCAATGGCTACAGGTGCGTGAAAGCCTTGTGTGTGTGTGCAAAACAACCCTCAAAAGAAAGGGTTTGTGGTCAGTTACAATTGGAAATGTTAAAGATCATTAAGAACAGGAGTTTTCTTGAAAGTACATCTGCCATGACAAATGTCTTGAAAATCTTAACCTCATAGTCAGGTGTGGAAACCTATAAACATAATATGAATAATAGTTCATGACTGCAACTAACCCAGAAAGGTGCAAATGCTTATTTAATTTCAATATCCATCTTGCCTGTGATAATTTAAATATCTTATTGATGGGTAATGGATTCCTTGTTATTAATTTAAAGTTTTATTGTGATGTTGTCCTTCCGCGTGTTAAAATACTGCGGTGCACACAGTTTCAGGGAAGTTTGGCCTCGGGGATTGGAAATGCATCAGGAACAAAAAATAATAATTTTAAACCGACTCGTTCATATATATAGACAAGTTTGGCCACCCGATCAGGATCTGATTATTTATACTTTAGTAAAACATCAAAAGCATTGTTTAAAGTTGTAGCAAAAAATTAACTCGCGAGTGCAGCACGGCAACGATGGACCAAATAGCCTCATTTTCTTGTTTGAGATCATTCAGGATCGTGGGTCTCTCGTTACATTCGGTGTAGTCCCGTGGAGACTGTGGACCCTTTTTATATTAATTTTCATTCTGCATACAGAACATAAATATCTTGATACAAATCGGTTTGATTCCTGAAAGAGAATCGACCTTTGAATGCGAAGACATTTTCATTGGCGCCAGCCAATCGAGCTAGATTGGAGGTATGTGAGGTTTTCATTTTGTGGCTAGGGCCATTGGGTTTGATGACATTTTTGAATGGGGCTATCAATGGAGTTTACAAAAAGTGATTTCTTATGGGCATCATCTCAACCAGAGACCAACAACATGCAATCAAAGTTATGTCCGCCTCACGTTTTGGGTGAAAATTGGAACACACCGAAAGGAGTCGAAATCAATCGAAATCGGCATCTTTCCCACTTTTCACACACCATAGGCATATTTTTGGATGAAAAATAGAGTATAACGGCGAGTGAATAATACTTTTAATATATACTAAGACCCCGATATTTGCGGGGAATACGTTCCTGAAAAATGCCGCGAATATCGGGGCATTGTTTCAATGGGAGAAAGGGGGATAGGTTTTTTGTTTTTTTTAAATTACATGGTCTAGGCTTAGGTTCATGGATGAGCTAAGATGCAACATAACAAAAGGAACAGCAGGAAAAAGGGGAATCACTAACAGCAGGGCAGAAGGATAAAGTAGACGGAGATGGACGAACGAGGGATGCAGGTAACGATGAGAGGTAGTGGAGAATGCAAAGGGTGGACAATATGCAAAATTTTGGGAAGGTTGGGGGTGGTTTAACAGGTGCAGAAAAGATCTTGATTTTGGATGGGGGATGACTTGAGATGGTGGTGAACAGCTGTCTTGAAGACTTGGAGGGAAGAATGAGATTGCAGGGAGTATGGAAGGTAGTTCCACAGGTGGGGGGAAAAAAGAAGAACAAATGAGTGGAGGTGAGCAGCGGTTCTGGATTGAAGCAGTTTCACTCGGTGGGGGTTGGTGGTGGACCACATGCATTCTGCAAATACCTGAGGAGGGCAAATCACTGAAAGGGCAGAGGGTGCACGTCCAGAAATGAGGCGGAGGAAGACTGAGGGTGATGGCGAAGTGATAGGCTCCGAGATTCAGCTTCATTGCGAAAGATTCCAATGATCTTGAAAGCCTTTGTTCCCTTGGCATCAAGCTGAAGAAGATGTGAGGCAGGGGAGCCAGCCCAGAGGGGAGAGCAGTTCTCCATCAAGTTGCAGATGAAAGCCTTGTCGGTGGATAGGAGCTCAGGTGTGCAATGGAAGGACTTTGCACAATGAAGGATGCCGAATCAGCTTCTGGCTTTGGAGGCCAACTTTGAAATGTGGCTTGCCAAGGGAGATCATGGATGAGAGTGAGACCTAAAAGTTTGAGTGACTGAACCCGTTCAAGAGGATTGGTAAGAAAGTAGATGGGAGGATTTGTGAGGGAAGGGAAGCATACACCAGAGATGGACTTGACAAGGTGCCACCAGGTTTTAGAGGAGGGAGACAAGTTTGAAAGCTCATTCTTGAGATTGGACAGATGTTGTTTTCTGTCTCTCCTGAGAGTAGACACACATTTGTCGTGGGCTTTGCGGAATGATCTGAGGTTGCCTTCCAGAAGGAGATTGCAAGTTGCTTTAAAGCCACTGCTTCACCACAGGATTCAGAGTACCAAGAGTGGGAGTATGAGTAAGATAATTGAAGATGAGGTGGGATGAATCTGTGGATGAGAGAGCAGGTTTCTGTGGAAGAATTCCCAGGCTGAATTGATATCAGCGGAGGTGGATCTAGGAGATCAGTCCTGAAGTGTTAACAAAAACAAACAAACAAGAAAAATGTGAATACATGAAGCACAGAACCACAATTGTGGAAGCAGGTCACATTTTATAAAGCACGAACACGCGGGGTCCACGATTGTTGAATCCACGAATGTCGGGGTTCCACGGTACTGTATAAATGTTTTCATGCACAATAGTTATGGTGATGGAAGGTTTTTAAAATCATTATTACATGTACTTATTGTTATTGTCCATATTTCTCATTTAATCAACACTATCGGTTCAGATAAATTTATATTGATCAGTTCAATGAAACAATGTTGGATTCATCAAAGTCCCACCCAATCATCTGATGAAGACCTGTATGTTGGTTCCTCTTCTTCGGGTGTTGACAAATGTGGTGTAGGATCAATTCCCCTTTCAAACAATGAAATCTGGTCACGACCTTCCTGAAGCTTCCAGCCATTCTCCCTCGGGTTGTATATGGCTGGAGCACAATTGTGGGCATTTTCAGAAATGGAAGCCGATAGTTTGCATGCATGATCTTTTCAACAAGAACTGACCTGCAAGGTGGAAGTAAGCCTGGGTCGCTTTGCTTAATCCTGTCAAGGTGACGCTCCGTGATTATGGGTGAGGCGATTTGACATAACAGTACAAGCTGAGCGTCATTCACACTTAACAACTGCAGTTTTTCATGGAGGGCACAAAAAATGTTTCCATGCTGGAGATAACACAACATGAGTCACCAAGCTATAAGCCTGGCGTTGGCTTTGTGGTTAGGGTGGTGGCTTGGGATCCTAGGGTCCTGAGTTTGAGCCCTGTTGGCCACTGAATTAACACTGGGGGGTTGACTCAGCCTGTCATCCTTCTGAGGTTGGTGAAATGAGCACCAGTGTACTGGTAATAGGGGCACTGCATCAGTGGCATAGCTGTGCCCCTAACCAATGAAGCAACCAGCAGCCAAAAAGGCTGCATATGAAGGGAAGGGAAGTCACCAAGCTTTGCAAAGTCATTGATGTTGGCTTTGTTTATCGTCATCAATTCCAGGGGACATGTTTTTCCTTTTCATGCAAAACATGCAGTGTAATCACACCTTGAAAAAGCATGTATGGCTCGAAGAGCAGAACATAGTTTCGGATCCAGAGACCCAGCACAAAAACAGAAATATGGAAATAATTCTGAGTGTTGTTTATGCTGGATCCCAAATCCATTCAAATGTTTGAAGCAATGTTGTTCATATGACACAGCAATATGATCATGACATCAGCGTCAGATTATAATTACAATAATATCAGCATTTTAATTCATTTGTGAATCACAAATATGTCTAATATGTCAGACAATGTGTGTCGGCTTCTTCGTGTTGACGTGCTATGTCAGGAATGGCACACCTCTTCACAGATCCCTCCTTTTTACGTCGAAACGATCGCATTCTTGCTCCAACCCCATTAAAAGCTGCTTCTTCTGTCGCACTTTCACATAACTGTCACTCTGCCATTCTTTTACCAAAATATCAACAGAGAGGTCTTGAATTTCCTTAAGGTTTTGCGGGCAGTTTTGCTCTGTTCCTGTTTTCACAAATTCTGAATCAGTATGCCCACGACTGATCTACCAACATCCTTTATTGATGGGCTGTTGTAGGTATCACACAAAAGGTCTACCAGGGGAGCCAAGCTGCACAATTTTGTGAGGATCACCAGGGCAATGCCACCAAACATACTTCGGAGATTTTCTAGTGTCTGCCTGAAAACGATTGTATCAACGACGTCAATCACATCAGGTGGTGCACTGACAACTTGGTTCTCAATTAAGCTTTTTCACGAGTTTGGACATATCTTTTATTGGGTGATTCGTCAATATGTGCCAGTGACAATGACAGGTGTTAGGGTGTAACTGAACACCTTTGACAAGTCAGTGGCCAATGATGCAGGAAGAAAGAGTCATCTGCCAAGCAGATCTCATCCATGTTCCCTTGACGTCTTTGATTTTCATATGTTTACCTTTTAAGATGACCTGTATTGCATCAGAGTAGAGTTCTTAATTTTTACCTCCGCCATTGAAGGTGGAAGGAAGTTATGTTTTCACCCCCGTCTGTATATTTGCCTGTCTGTCTGTCTGTACGTTCGTGTATAGGATATCTCAATAAGTTTGGACAGATTCGGATGAGATTTTGTGGACAGGTTGGGTGTGTGACAAGGACGAACTGATAAGATTTTGGTGAAGATCCGAAACCAGATCCGGATATGAGAATTTTTTAATTTCTAAGGTGATTCTTCACCATTGAGATATGGGGCCAAAAACGATATATAGCATGATATCTCAAACATTTATTGGGCCCGATATGTTCTCCTGGATCAGGCATTGCATGGCGGAGGTATGCGCTCTACCGAGTGCCCTTCTAGTCTTCGCTGGTATTGTTTTTTCAAAGCGATTGTTGGCCTCAAAATGTCCATTGGTAAACTCATTGCACCATTTCTGGCCAATTCCGTGGAAGTTCAGTCCATCATTGCTGACCTCTGATGACACAGATCGACCTGTGGATATGCAATACTCCTTGCAGCTTCATCAACAGAATTCAGAGTTGACTGAATACCGGAGATTCGCTTCTGCCTGTCAAAATTATCTCTCTTGATCCTGTACGGCTTTACCTCCTGAGCAACATGTTCTTGTTCTTTCGTCCCTGCCACATTTAGCATGTGCCCCACAATTGCACTCAAATTGCTCAAGTTATCATCCATAATCTTTTTGCAGACATTCTGACTGAATGCAACTATTTCAGTCAATTAGAATTTTGGATCTGCATTGTTTGTCTACTCTAGAATTAAATCAACTGGATCCCTCGCAAATGTTTTGTCAATTCATCTTCTGCTGAGACGTCTGTTTTCCAGCGTTCGACGAACCCTAGGATAAGTATAATCAATATTCAGAAGATTAGAAAAATACCCAACCATCCACCTGGCTAATTTTGGTGACTGGCTGAAAAAACCACAGGGCACATTTTTTTTTTGAAGGAGTACACAAAGAGATGTCTGTTCTTGGAAAAATTCCAGACGAAGAAAGGTTTATTGTAGAACTTTCAAGTTGCGAGCATAAAACACCTCATTGTGGACACCGAACTGGGCTTCCTTTCCAGCGCTCGTTTTCGGAATCCCTGTGAAATTTTTTTTACAACTGAAATTATATCCAAAGCTTTCTTCATAGGTTTCTGGCAGCTTTGCAATTTTTTTTGGATCTTTAGAAGTAATGACATCAAGAAAATTGAAAAGAAAGTTTTGGTGTCATGTGTGACGCCGACCTACATTTACGATCTCGAAACGGTGGCACTGACAGAGACAACAACAGAGGTTGCAGGTCT
>CM068955.1:157449361-157466285 GCA_035128595.1 Eptatretus atami
ATATAAGAGCAAATGGATGTCATATAGAGATAGGGAATCACCTTAAGAATTATGCATATCAAATCTCATCCAGTTCCATCTACTGATAACTACTTGAATGAAAAGATGAATCCATTTGAATGAAAAGTACCGAAAATGCGGTTTGAAATCGGAAATCCCCAAAGTTCGAGGGGGTGCTGTGGGTGAACAAAGATCTAAATCGAAAATCCGGCTCCATCGTTTGTGCACAATGTATTCCAGACGATTAGTGTGAATTTCTATGACCAGCCGACCATAACCCTAGGAGGAGTAGCATTTGGCGCGAAGGCACCTCCAGCTCTCACATATATCGATTTATGCACTAATTGACCTTTGACCCTGACCTAAGCGAAATCGGTCATATGTCCTGAGGAAAGTTGTAGTACTCATTGAGTACCATGAACCTGCAAAGTTTTCATTCGTATCGATGCACTCACCTGGTCGCTAGGGGGCCTTCAATTTTCGCCAATTTTCGCGCATACCCTAATTGTAGGGGTGCTACAGGTAAAGTATCCATATATCACAAAAACCGGAATATATTTGATAGAGCATCACCTGTAGATCATTCGTGCCAAATTTCATAACCTACGTGGGATAATGGCTTTCGGAATTGATTTTGCGTGAACAGTACGATTTTGAAGGTTTTCGGTTGTTGCTAGGGAACCAAAGCGTCCCTAAACACCATCACAATTTCCAAAGCACTCGGTCATAAGATGTACCTACCCCCAAGTTGGTCAAAATCCGCCCACGTTTACTACCAATTATGCTGATGACAAACGAACAACATCCAACAAGCCGTAGGGACATGGCTGCTTGCTCTCGATGGAAAGCTGGCCGACGCGACTTGCGATATTCATGTACATGCTCTCAATCAATTTAGCACAATAAATATGATTATCAAGCCCTTAGTTTGCGCCAGAAACCTGCTTGTGAAATTTCAGCATGTTTCCAAAGAGACTCTAACAAATGGCAGCCCTGGTAATTCCATTTATCTATTCGCTAAAGATTTTATTTTTTTATATGATGCTGTAAGACATTCTCCTTGGCACAAAAAAACAGGTCCCTCGGAGGCAGTTTCGGAGGTATTGATTTTTTTGTACAGTCCACAATAAGTGTACGATGTACGATAAAGTATTTAGCTGTGCTAAGCAACGGAGTGTGCATAGCAACATTCATTTTGTGTACATGCTAGCCACATTGTACACATTTCACACAAGTTTCATCAAATCAGACTCTTCTCTTAGAGATATTCGCATTAACCATTTCTGAAATGTTCGACATGTACTCGCCAAAACTATCTCCTCTACAAATTTTTTTGTTCGGGCTGCAAATTGGCATGAAGGGAGCTAGATAGATTGCGCACAGAACTCTAAGCTTCGATTTTTCGATTTTTTTTCATTTTTTCGATTTTTGACCACTTTAAAGGCCGTTGCTATGCCGTTGATCGGGCCCGGGGTCCATATTCGAAAGCACATGATTCCAGAATATTGGTCCTACCTACCAAATTTCATTGGAATCGGTTGAGTGGTTTAGCCCCTAGGCTTGACCAAAGTTTGGCGGACAGACAGACAGATGGAAATGGCAGAATAAGGGTGCTCTAAAGAGCAGCAACAAACATCAAACAAAAGACAGAATTACTGATAATAAGGGTCACCTATTTCGGCGATCCATAACAATATTGACTGATCAATATTCTTGAAAAATCTTCGATTTTCAAGTAACAGACAGAAAGGGTTGAAACATAACCTCCTTCACTTTCAATGGCAGAGGTAATGAGGAAATGCCATGTTTGGAGTTTTAATATTTAAAGTCCACAAAGCCCAGATTCGTTTTGAGAAAGATGTGTTCTCTGCATTGTCAGATGAGAGGCAGTTTATTTTGTTATCATATGCTGCACAGGTTTCCACATCGCTGTTTTACTTAATCGATGTTTACTGTGGTAAAATGTGCCGATTGTGGCATTGGTCCCTCACTCTACCGTGGTCTGGCACGGAGGAATAACACAATCCCACATCTCCATCTAACCTCACAGCCCCACGCTGCCTCCATCGCAGACTCAGATGCTCTTTCAATAAAATGCGCACAGACTGTTATCATGTGTTATCACGTGATTTAGTTTGTTATCACGTGATATAGCTAGTTGTCATGTGATATCACGTGATTTAGTTTGATATCGTGTGATAAGTTTGTTGTCGTATGATATCACGTGATTTAGTTCATATAGTGTGTTATCACGTGATTTAGTTTGTTGTCATGAATATATCATGTGATTTCGTTTGATATCGTAATTTAGTTTATCCTGTGATGTAGTTTGTTGTCATGTGACATCGCGTGATTTCGTTTGTTATTTTGTGATATACGTGGGGAGAACAAGTATTTGATACACTGCCGATTTTGCAGGTTTCCCACTTACAAAGCACGTTGAGGTCTGTAATTTTTATATAGGTACACTTAAACTGTGAAAGACGAATCTAAAACAAAAATCCTGAAAATCACATTGTATGATTTTTAAATAATTAATTTGCATTTTATTGCATGAAATAAGTATTGATCACCTACCACCAGTAAGAATTCCGGCTCTCACAGACCTGTTAGTTTTGTCTTTAAGAAGCCCTCCCATTCTCCAACTCACTACCTGTATTAACTGCACCTGTTTGAACTCGTTATCTGCATAAAAACGATCACATAACATCAATCAGACTCCAACCTCTCCACAATGGGCAAGACCAGAGAGCTGTCTAAGGACATCAGGGACAAATTGTAGACTTGCACAGGCTGGGATGGGCTACAGGATAATAGGCAAGCAGCTTGGTGAGAAGGCAACAACTGTTGGCGCAATTATAAAAAAATGGAAGAAGTTCAAGATAACAGTCAATCTCCCTCGGTCTGGGCTCCATGCAAGATCTCACCTCGTGGAGCCTCATGATCATGAGAAAGTGAGGGATCAGCCCAGAACTACACGCAGGACCTGGTCAATGACCTGAAGAGAGCTGGGACACAGTATCAAAGAAAACCATAAGTAACACACTACGCCGTCATGGATTAAAATCCTGCAGCGCACGCAAGGTCCTCTGCTCAAGCCAGCGCATGTCCAGGCCCGTCTGAAGTTTGCCAATGACCATCTGGATGATCCAGAGGAGGAATGGGAGAAGGTCATGTGGTCTGATGAGACCAAAATAGAGCTTTTTGTTAAACTCCACTCGCCGTGTTTGGAGGAAGAAGAAGGATGTGTACAACCCAAGAACACCATCCCAACCGTGAAGCATGGAGGTGGAAACATCATTCTTTGGGGATGCTTTTCTGCAAAGGGACAGGATGACTGCACGTATTGAGGGAGGATGGATGGGCATGTATCGCGAGATCTTGGCCAACAACCTCCTTCCCTCAACAAGAGCATTGAAGATGGGGCGTGCTGGGACTTCCAGCATGACAACGACCCGAAACACACAGCCAGGGCACTAAGGAGTGGCTCCGTAAGAAGCATCTCAAGGTCCTGGAGTGGCCTAGCCAGTCTCCAGACCTGAACCCAATCGAAATCTTTGGAGGGAGCTGAAAGTCTGTGTTGCCCAGCGACAGCCTCAAACCTGAGGATCTGGAGAAGATCTGTATGGAGGAGTGGGCCAAAATCCCTGCTGCAGTCTGTGCAAACCTGGTTAAGAACTACAGGAAACGTCTGATCTCTGTAATTGCAAACAAAGGTTTCTGTACCAAATATTAAGTTCTGTTTTCTGATTTATCAAATACTTATTTCATGCAAATAAAATGCAAATTAATTATTTAAAAATCATACAATGTGATTTTCAGGATTTTTGTTTTAGATTCCGTCTTTCACAGTTGAAGTGTACCTATGATAAAAATTAACGACCTCTACGTGCTTGTAAGTGGGAAACCTGCAAAATCGGCGTGTATCAAATACTTGTTCGCCACTGTAGTTTGTTGTCGTGTGACATCGCGTGATTTCATTTATCGTGTGATTTAGTTTGATATTTTGTGATAACGCGTGATTTCATTTGATTCGTGTGATATAGTTTGTTGTCATATGAATTCACGTGATTTAGTTTTAATATAGTGTGTTATCATGTGATATAGTTTGTTGTCATGTGATATCGCCTGATTTAGTTTGATATCGTAATTTAGTTTATTATGTGATATAGTTTGTTGTCATGTGTATCGCCTGATTAGTTTGATATCGTATTTAGTTTATCACGTGATATAGTTTGTTGTCATGTGACATCGCGTGATTTAGTTTGTTTATTTTGTGATATAGTTTGTTGTCATGTGACATCGCGTGATTTCATTTATGTGTGTATTTAGTTTGATATTTTGTGATAAGCGTGATTCATTTGTTATCGCGTGATTTTGTTTGTTATTTCGTGATATGTTTGCTGTCATGTGATATCGCCTGATTAGTTTGATATCGTAATTTAGTTTATCATGTGATATAGTTTGTTGTCAATGTGACATCGCGTGATTTAGTTTGTTATTTCGTGATATAGTTTGTTGTCATGTGAAATCGCCTGATTTAGTTTTGATATCGTAATTTGTTTAT
Source organism: Eptatretus atami (assembly GCA_035128595.1). Taxonomy (NCBI): domain Eukaryota; kingdom Metazoa; phylum Chordata; class Myxini; order Myxiniformes; family Myxinidae; genus Eptatretus; species Eptatretus atami. The sequence continues at coordinate 157,453,929 of CM068955.1, forward strand.
CATGTGATATAGTTTGTTGTCATGTGACATCGCATGATTTAGTTTGTTATTTTGTGATATAGTTTGTTGTCGTGTGACATCGCGTGATTTAATTTATCGTGTGATTTAGTTTGATATTTTGTGATAACGCGTGATTTCATTTGTTATCGCGTGATTTTGTTTGTTATTTCGTGATATAGTTTGCTGTCGTGTGACATCGCGTGATTTAGTTTATGACATTATTTAGTTTGACATCATGTGATCTCGCATGATTTAGTTTATCACGTGATTTAGTTTGATATTGTGCGATAATCGCGTGATTAGTTTGTTATCACGTGATTTCGTTTTATGTCATGTGATCTCGCATGATTTAGTTTATCACGTGATTTAGTTTGATATTGTGCGATATAGTTTGTTGTCATGTGATATCTTGTGATTTAGTTTATCATGTGATTTAGTTTGTTATCACGTGATTTCGTTTTATGTCATATGATCTCGCATGATTTAGTTATCACGTGATTTCGTTTTATGTCATGTGATCTCGCATGATTTAGTTTATTACGTGATTTAGTTTGATATGTGCGATATAGTTTGTTGTCATGTGATATCGTGTGATTTAGTTTATCTTGTGATAAAGTTTGTGGTTGTGTGACATCGTGTGATTTAGTTTGATATTATGTGATATCTTGTGATTTAGTTTATCATGTGATTTAGTTTGTTATCATGCGATATAGTTTTTGTCATGTGATATCACGTGATTAAGTTTGATATCGCTTGATTTTGTTTATTGTGTGACATGATGTATATTGATTTGATATCTTATGATACTAACACTGTACTAACCTGTTCCATGGTCGGGTTGTCAGTGACTAAACCATCTCCCCACCAAGTTTCCTGGTGAGGAGGGTGTTTGGATATGGACACCCAGCAGGATGAAGAACAAAACCTGTCAAAGGGCGGAGGAGCTCTTTGTGAGCCAACGGCCATCCATATCTAGTGCCCAACTGTGTCTGCGGACGTCTTCCTGCAGTTTGGTTACTTTTTATGAGGAGGTTGGTGGCAGGATTTGCACTCTGGCCACGTAAATCCCTTCATTCCACAAAACATTCCAAAAGCATAAGAAAAATATGAAAACCACTCCGTGGGAGTACCTCATGTGCAGCTTCCCTTCGCAGGGCAGCTCGCGGATGACGGGATTGGGGCAAAGCCTTCGGCACCCCCAATTTTGATGGTAGGAGGGAAACACAGGGTAACATTCCCAGGTCAGATTGCGGGAGAGTGTGTCGGGGTGGTGCTGATGTGTCGTCCACAGACGGCAATCTCCTTGGGTTAACCTGAGGCGGCCCCTTCAGGTGGTGCCTGGAATGTCCTACCCCTAATCACCTTCTCTCTTATCATCTGAGCTCAAGCGTTTGGACTTCAGTATTGCAGCACTCTCTGAGTTCGGAGACCGGATGGTGGCGAGATAATGGTGGTGGTTACACTATATTGGTCTCGTCGCTCTGATGTTACATACCCAAGGAGTTGTTGTAGCTGTGTCCAATAAGCGACTCCAATGATAATAGAGGTAACACCGGTCAACGAGCGTATTGAGAGACTAAGGATTCGTCACTCCTTGGGTGTCATTTCCTGGTCTCTGTATATGTTCCGACTGAGGCGAGTGATCTCACCGTGAGGACACATTCTACGCCACACTCGAGTCTGTGGTTGATCAGTGCCCAGGCGAGATACTCTTCCAGTCTTGGGGGATTTCAATGCATTGACTGGAACTGATAGGGATGTTTATGAGACATGTTTGGTCCCATGGGTTCTGGAACTGTGAACCAGAATAGCACAACGCTCCTTAATTTGCAAAGAAGTCATGGACTTAGGGTGGCTGTTCTGGTTTCAGCCCCACATGCTCATCGCTGGACTTGGTATTCAATGCTGGCGGTGTGGCAAAGGAGATTGACCATGTGCTCGTTCATGGTCGCTGGAGGATGATCCAGAACTGCAGGGACTACGGAGTGCTCAGTTCCTCAAGACTGAACCAGATTGTTGTAGCAACTCTCAAGTTGCAGCTTAAATCCAGGAGAATGGTACCATCCCAGCCTCGGCTGGATGTTGGCAAGCCAAGGATGAGAGGGTAGCTGAGTTTGCGGATAGGCTGAGTGGTGATTTGGGGGGGGGGGCTGGTTCTTTGGGGATCCTGAGAGTTGGGAGTGCCTTCAAGACACCATCCTTGATGTTGCCATGGATGTTTGGATCTCACCACAGGGTGAAAAATATATTGTCTCTCAAGGGACACTGGTACCATTGCCCAGAGTCGCAGGGCCAGGCTGAATGGCAGAGCTGAGTTGTTTCAGGGGCTGAGGTGTAAAACTGTACGTGCACCAACGGTGGACAAGGTGGCCCATGTGTGAGGAATCTGTGAGGGGGTAGAGATTCACTTTTGGTAAAATGATTCTCCTCCTGCTTACAGCAGAATAGCAATTGCGTTCGTCCAAGCCATCCTCGGTGTACTGCAGTTGGAGCAGAGGGTGGTGTGTTCTTGCAGAGGAGTTTGAAGTGAAGGCCCGCTGGGCCGGTTACTTTGAGCGGTTGTACCAGGCTGATCCAACAGTTGTCGAGTTGGACGTCAGGGGTGTTACAATCGCTATTGCTGACCCTCCAATTAACTGTGGTCCTCCTTCGTTTGTGGAAACACAGGCTGCGGTGACCCGGTTGAAATGGGGTAAAGCTCCTGGATCTGTGGCATCCATGCTGAACTTCTTAAGGCTGGTGGAAATGCTGCACTCATGTCTTTGCATGCAGTTCTGTGCCCTGCCTGGAACACAAGCATCAACCCAAATGACTGGAAGAGGGCCTTGTTATCACTCTCTGGAAAGGAAGGGTGATCGCCAAGACTGCAACAACTACGAGGGATGACACTTGCTCTCAGTGCCAGGCAAGGTTTTGCTCGATAATTCTTGACAGGGTTCGCCACATCTGCTTTGAGCACCAGCGTCCAGAGCAGTCAGGCTTAACACCAATATAGGGCAACGATTGACCGTATCCTTGCTCTTCGGGCCCTCACCGAACACAGACAAGAGTTTCGGCAGGGCTGCTTGCAGCTAGGGTGATCTCTGTAAAGCCTTTGTATTCATTCAGTGAATCGGTATGCCTCTGGGGGATTCTTGGTCTTTGTGGGTGCCACCAAAACTGATCGATATGATGTCTGAACTATACTCTGGTACTGAGTGCTGTGAGATGTGGTGGTACCATCTCTGACTTATTTCAGTTGTTACTGGAGTTCATCAGGGGTGTGTACTGCCCCCACACTTTTTGCACTTGTATGGACTGGTTCTGGGGAGGATGTTGGAGAGATCAAGCTGCGGTGCATCGTTTGGGAATATTAAGATCTCTGACCTTGATTTCGCAGATGATGCAGTCATCTTTGCGGAGACTCTAGATATCCTTTTGGGGGCCCTCGAGGTGCTGAATGAGGAGTCGGAGCCGCTGGATACAGGTTTTCTGGGTCAAAACTAAGATCCAGGCTTTCAATGACATCTTGGATGTTGCTTTCCTGTCTGTACCTGTTTTGTGGTGAGGATGTTGAGGCCACGAGAGATTCACTTCCCTTGCAGTGATATTCATGTCTTTGCTGGCTTTGAGCAGAGGTAACAGACTCTGTGTCGGGCCTGGGGAGTCATGGATTCACTGGATCATGGGGTGTGGTGCTGTCGGGCCTGTGCGGGAGACGAAAGTCTGAGTCTTTAGGTCCTTGGTGCTTCCAGTATTGCTCTATAGATGTGAGACTTGGACTCTGACCAGATCTGATATGGAGACTTCATTCCTTTGGTACCAGGTCTCTTTGAGAATCCTTGGCTTTCACTGGTCGACTTTGTGTCCACGAGCGGTGCTGAGAGAGACTTCTTGAATGAGATTTGTTACCTGCATAGTCCGTGAACGTCAGCTGCGGCTGTATGGACATGCGGCTCGTTTTCCTGACGCTGATCCTGCTCACCAGATTCTCTCAGCGAGGGAGCCTCGTGAGTGGAGGAGGTCAATGGGCCGACACGTGCCTCGTGTTGTAGCAAACTGATGCATCTCAAAGAGATGGTGATGGCAAGACAACTGCTTGGAGGATGGCAGACAGAGGCCCTGGAGTCCGGCGAAAGTGGATGAAGCGCACTGCTCTGGTGCATGCTCCCATACCTGACCTGATGTGGTCAGCAGCTCAAGTGTGCCAAAGAAGGACTTTGCACAAGGGAGGATGCCCAGTTGGCGACTCGTTCGGAGGCAGGCTTGGAATGTGGCTTTCCCAGGAATGATCATGGCAGATAGTGGAGACCAGAATTTTGAATGAAGGACTTCTCCAGAGGAAAGTACATCGGTGGGGCGGCGGGGGGGGTGTCGGGGAGCGTTTCCAGACAGTCTTTCGTTGAGACATAGTGAGAGTGTGAGATTTGTCAGAGTTGAAAGACATCTGGGGGGGTGGGGAGAGGAGACACAAGCCACAGAGCTTGCCTGTACAGGTCACCTAAGGTCACAAACAGGTTCCACATGTTGGACCAGCTTGTGATTTCCTCCAGATCTGCAACAGTGAAGAGGTTGCTGCTTGCCGATCTGAGGTTGGCAGAGGGTGGAGTCATCAGCAAAGAGATAAAGAGGATTTCTAGAGTCAGAGAGATCATTGATGGAAACAGAAAATGAACAAGGCCAGGACCTGCCTTGAGGAACTCAAGCTGGACAGGAAGGGATGAGAGAATCCATTAAGGGCCACACGTTGACTGTGACAGGAGAGGACGTCTGCGAGCCATGAGTCAAGATGGCTTGGATACCACAGGAAGAGAGTTTTGTGAGCAGGGCGGATGCCAGACCATATCGAAGCACGCATATGTCTAGAGAGATGGTTCTGATCTTAATATCTGCATTGAGGATCTCCATCCATTGTGGGAAGCAGAAGCAGCAAGTCCAGGTAGAGTGACTTGGTCTGAATCCAATTGATGATCAGAAATCAGGCATTGTAGAAGAGGAAGGATTTAATGTCGGAAGCGATGAGGATTCATAACCTTTGCTGATGATTGGGAGAAGGCTGATTGGTCTGCAGTTGCAGGGATCTGTTTTGCACCTCTTTTTTTTTAATGCAGAGAGGTAATGGTTGCTGATTTCCAAGCAGATGGCAGATGACCTGATGCCGTCTGGACCAGTTGCAGAATTTGAGTCGAGGTTTGACAGCAAACTCTCCACTTGTAGGAGAAAGGACACAGAGTCCAGGAACAGCTGGTGTGACTGGTAGGTGGGTACAGAAAGCGATGGTTTGGATACAAGTTAGACAACATGGAGTTTAGCTTTCAGCTTTTCACTGCAGTGTCAGCTGTACGCTATTTGAGGTAAGGGAGGGATGGAGAAGGAATCATACTAGAAACAGACTTACTCGACCCATCAGGTTTGGAGAGAGAGCAGTTTTGAGAGTTCAGACTTGGATTAGAAAGATGGTGTTTCCTGGTTCTAGGGTAGACACACACTTGTTTCCGAGCTTTGTCGAAGAACTGAGATTACTTCAGTTGAATTAGCCTTCCATGTGGTGAAGGCATGTTGTTTCAGGACACTATTCACCACAATTTAGTGCACATGGGTGGGAGGAGGGTAGGACAATGAAGACGAGATGGGATAATCTGGCATGAGAGAGAGGGAGCAGTTTCGATGAAAGAATTCCAGGACGAGTTGATGTCTGAGAAAGTGGAGATGGGAGACCAGTCTCGAAGTTTGGTGCTGCTCGAATCCCTGCAGTTGGCCTGAGTGAATGCCAGACTCGACGGGACTGAAGTGTTCTCTAATAACAGCCAGAGAGATGTCTACTTTGACAGCATGTGGTCAGATGAACGATTGGAGCAGAGGAAGAACAGCAGATATTTAAGGGAATTGGTCAATAGATCAGAAGAATATAGTACGTTGTTGGATCCGGGTCGGAAGTTGACCGATTGTATCCCAAAGTTGCCAAGTCCTAAATGATCATAGAAGTCTTTGCTGAAATGCATGGTAGGTGAGAGAGGTACCACACCAGCCAACGTGATGACAATTGAAGTCACCAACTATGAAGAAGAGAGAGTTTGGGTGAGAGAATAGATAGTTGGTCTATGTTTCGGAGAGCGGATGTAAGTGGAGTCATCACTGTTTGGGACGGTATAACACACATATTAAACATGAGGTGGGAGTGGAGTAGAAGCCGTAAGCCTAGGTGATTCCTGGGGGGGGTGGAGGTTGGGGGATGAGGGCAGGCATGGAGATGTAGGATTAGAGTTTATTGATAGACAGACTGTTTTACTGTGGGGGGGGGGACTTCGTGAGCCAGGCGCAGGCTAGGTTTGTGTCATTCAAAGGAGGTTCTACCAGGGGGATACGAGGGAGTCAGAGACATCTTGAGCAGGAAAGCTCTCTGTGTTTTGCAGATCAAGGTGGTGTTTAAAAAATTATTGTATAATTCACATAATATTTCGAGTATATGTGCGATTTTTGCTTGTGTACCGATGTGGCAATCGTGTATAGGCCTCAGAGTTGTGGTTCGCCTACAAACTCTCCGAAATTATATTATTGCAATCAATTTACAGTCCAAATTAATTACCTTATCTTTCTTCATGAGAACCTTAGCAGTTTTTATGGTTTTAGTGATATTTATGCAGACCTGAAATTTTGGTATGCTGTGGGAGAAAGTTGGGTTTGAAGAGAGAACGGGTGGTGGTAGGACGCAGAGGTATATTGAGATGGGTGTGAGGGGGGGGGACGCAATTGGGAGAGGAGGTTGAGCAATTGTTGTTTGGGAGGGGTTTTTGAGCTGAGGGTTTGCAGGGGTTGGGGATTTGAGGAACTTCAAGAGCAAGGGGAGGAGAACAGAAGTGTGTTTGGGGGAGGGTGTGGCAAGAGGTGACGGGTGGGAGAGGGGTTGGGCTTGGGGCTGGGAAGATGGGGTGGGTTCATGAATTGCAGAGAGGAGTTGAGGACTTGTCTAAATTTTAGTTTACATGGGATTTTTCAGGGTCCCATGCTTTATGTTGTAAAGACATTTTAGGAACTTCCTTCAAACTTCCACCTCTATGAGAACAATTTATTTGAGGTCGCCGTGTAACCGGGTTATCCGTGTTCTGTTTTTGCCTATGGAGCTTGGCTGCAAGGTAGCTTCTTCTTGAAAGCGTGGCTGTTGCTGCTGATGCTGTTGCACCTTCTACGTATCATGGTCATTATTTTGTTGACCTTCGGAAGGTTGAACAGGCTGAGTAACCCACTGGTTGTTATTCAGCAGCCGCGGGCTAAACTCAGGACCTCTAAGTCCGATAAGCTAGCACGACCGCCAACCCAGGCTTGGAGTTATCTGCTAGTGCTTATATAACCGATAATAACTATTTACCCTAAACTAATGTCCCTAACATTATAGGCGAACACGATATTCCTATGTGATTGGTACGCACACCAGCCAACTCACAACTCACCGGTTGCATGCATTGGGTTGTAATCGCTTCAATCAACCGAAAACCGAGAATCAAGTTTATGCCAATACGTGCACTCAACGCTTCTCAGGTTGGACCTATGGTCGTGGTAACTTAGAGGGGTGTCTGGGGTATATCAACAAGGGGCCGCGGAAAGGCCCAGCACACCAGTGGTGTGTTTCCGGTAGTGGTTATTGAGATGCAATTTGATCTTTCGATTGGTGGTTGAGAAAAAACCTGAAACTCGTGGTTTTTAGCCGACTTTGGCGCAATTCTTCCTGAAGACCGTCTCAACGGTGCAGCAGTGGAGTGTATGTGGTATGACGAGGACAAATAATGCCTAAAGTCTATGTCTGTGATCTGTGAATTTGTGACGTCGAAGCACAAACATGTCTGTCTAATCAATCTGAATGGTCCGATAGAGGTTTTTTGTTTGAAATGTTTTAGGTATCCATGGCCAGCTATAAGCTAATCGTGCATGAATTACATTTTGAAATTTTCGGAATAATGCTATATTGATAAAGACTGCAAAAGGCTCTATCATTCTTAATGAACGGAACTATTGAATGAACCACTAGTTTGTGGGAATTCTTTTTCTAAGTAGCTAGATATAGTCTGATATTTAATGCTCTAGTTTTTTTGAGGTTTGAACACCTCTTTGGCCCTATCCACCCAGCTTTCTTCCCGGCAGTTCAATACATGGAACCGCCCGAAAGCTGCTGCGTTAGTTTCATCTCCCTGCCTGACGACCGCTTTGTACGTCTTACTCTCACGAGCGCTGTGGCTCTCATGCATTGGCCTGCGCCTCGAGCTACTCGGCATGTGGACGTTCAGGGCTATGCCTCTGTAGGCGGATAATGAGCAGATGAATTGCGCTGAAAAAAAAGTGAATTTCGGAGTGTGGGAATGAGTGGACCTCCATGAGAGCCACCAATCTTAGTAGTGTAGGGACAGAAGTACGAATGTCTATTCTGAAATTTGCTTTTCTCATGGATTTGTTCCTTACCAGTGTATTGATTAAGACTGTTTTTTCTAGGGTGTGGCGTTGCTCGCAAAGGCCTGCACCCATAACCTGCCAATCTTGGATGAGGACTAAGCGGCGTGTCGCCTATTTCCTGTAGATGTGGATGTTAAATTCAAAGTTATCTCTCAGCAAGACATCCCTCGTGGTGCGGTGGTACCCTACTAATTCTCTCTTAGAGAGCAAATTGGATATTTATATTATTTTTTTGACATGTGGATCCATTATGTTGTTTTGTGAGTATGGGTTGCACAGGATGCCTAGAGGAACCGCTCACTAGGCCTTTAAGCTGTCTAGCCTGGGTTAGAATCCGAGGACTCAGCTATAAACTGTCATCTGTGTGTTCACAGGTAGGTGATTCATCAATGTAGTGCATGTGACACGTTCTTACGATGCGTTACAACGTGTGTCCAGCAATGGCCGATTCGTTGGTACAGGCCATTGTTCCTGTGTGTCCTCGTGAGAGTGCCGGCGGCTATCCACTGGGTACGCATCACCCAATTTACAATGGTTCCTGCCATAACCTGCAGGGGGCATTGCATCAGGCGTTACAACCGGCTCCCTCAGCTCATATGCTGCCCCAAAGCCATGGCACTGCATGTACAATGACGAATGAAGGAGAAGAATAATGGGTTAATAATTTTTAAAAATGTAAATTTTAGGTAATCAAATGGTTAATCAATGGGCATGCTAGATGATAATACAATTTGTTAAAGTTAATATGTGTGGATATGAAAGGCATATGGGGCCAAATGGCGCCTCTATTGCTTAACAGGCTGAGCTTTTGCCTCGCTATAGGTATGTACAGCCAGTTTTTAGTCGTATATTTGTTTTTGATATCTTACTATAATCCAGCGAACCAGTGTTTGTGTATGTTTGGTTTTTTGTCCGCTGCTCCTCCTGTCACACTAACTCCTCCCTGTAGTCGGGCATTACATCGCGTTTCCTACATCGGATCGTGTGACCCCATTCGTGCACAGGGGATGTTTGTTATTTGGCCGTGGTCTTGGGGGGCGGGGGGTGGGGGAGCCCCCTCCCCACTAAAATACCCCCCCTCCATCTTGGCCACTCCCGTCGTGAGTGGGTTGCTTCTAGGGCGGACAGACAGACAGATGGAAATGGCCAGAATAAGGGTGCTCTAAGAGCAGCCAACAAACATCCAAACAAACAGACAGAATTACTGATAATAAGGGTCACCTATTTCGGCGATCCAATAACAATATTGACTGATCAATATTCTTGAAAAATCTTCGATTTTGCAAGTAACAGACAGAAAGGGTTGAAAACATAACCTCCTTCACTTTCAATGGCAGAGGTAATGAGGAAAATGCCATGTTTGGAGTTTTAATATTTAAAGTCCACAAAGCCCAGATTCGTTTTGAGAAAGATGTGTTTCTCTGCATTGTCAGATGAGAGGCAGTTTATTTTGTTATCATATGCTGCACAGGTTTCCACATCGCTGTTTTACTTAATCGATGTTTACTGTGGTAAAATGTGCCGATTGTGGCATTGGTCCCTCACTCTACCGTGGTCTGGCACGGAGGAATACACAATCCCACATCTCCATCTAACCTCACAGCCCCACGCTGCCCTCCATCGCAGACTCAGATGCTCTTTCAATAAAATGCCGCACAGACTGTTATCATGTGTTATCACGTGATTTAGTTTGTTATCACGTGATATAGCTAGTTGTCATGTGATATCACGTGATTTAGTTTGATATCGTGTGATATAGTTTGTTGTCGTATGATATCACGTGATTTAGTTTCATATAGTGTGTTATCACGTGATTTAGTTTGTTGTCATGTAATATCATGTGATTTCGTTTGATATCGTAATTTAGTTTATCCTGTGATGTAGTTTGTTGTCATGTGACATCGCGTGATTTCGTTTGTTATTTTGTGATATACAGTGGGGAGAACAAGTATTTGATACACTGCCGATTTTGCAGGTTTTCCCACTTACAAAGCACGTTGAGGTCTGTAATTTTACATTAGGTACACTTAAACTGTGAAAGAGGAATCTAAAACAAAAATCCTGAAATCACATTGTAATGATTAATAATTATAATTTGCATTTTATTGCATGAAATAAGTATTTGATCACCTACCAACAGTAAGAATTCCGGCTCTCACAGACCTGTTAGTTTTGTCTTTAAGAAGCCCTCCCATTCTCCAACTCACTACCTGTATTAACTGCACCTGTTTGAACTCGTTATCTGCATAAAAGACAGCTGTCCACACTCAATCAATCAGACTCCAACCTCTCCACAATGGGCAAGACCAGAGAGCTGTCTAAGGACATCAGGGACAAAATTGTAGACTTGCACAAGGCTGGGATGGGCTACAGGATAATAGGCAAGCAGCTGGTGAGAAGGCAACAACTGTTGGCGCAATTATAAAAAAATGGAAGAAGTTCAAGATAACAGTCAATCTCCCTCGGTCTGGGCTCCATGCAAGATCTCACCTCGTGGGCCTCAATGATCATGAGAAGGTGAGGGATCAGCCCAGAACTACACGGCAGGACTGGTCAATGACCTGAAGAGAGCTGGGACCACAGTATCAAAGAAAACCATAAGTAACACACTACGCCGTCATGGATTAAAATCCTCAGCGCACGCAAGGTCCCTCTGCTCAAGCCGCATGTCCAGGCCCGTCTGAAGTTTGCCAATGACCATCTGGATGATCCAGAGGAGGAATGGGAGAGGTCATGTGGTCTGATGAGACCAAAATAGAGCTTTTTGGTTTAAACTCCACTCGCGTGTTTGGAGAAGAAGAAGGATGTGTACAACCCCAAGAACACCATCCCAACCGTGAAGCATGGAGGTGGAAACATCATTCTTTGGGATGCTTTTCTGCAAAGGGAAGGATGACTGCACCGTATTGAGGGGAGGATGGATGGGGCCATGTATCGCGAGATCTTTGGCCAACAACCTCCTTCCTCAACAAGAGCATTGAAGATGGGCGTGGCTGGGACTTCCAGCATGACAACGACCCGAAACACACAGCCAGGGCAACTAAGGAGTGGCTCGTAAGAAGCATCTCAAGGTCCTGGAGTGGCCTAGCCAGTCTCCAGACCTGAACCCAATCGAAAATCTTTGGAGGGAGCTGAAAGTCTGTGTTGCCCAGCGACAGCCTCAAACCTGAGGATCTGGAGAAGATCTGTATGGAGGAGTGGGCCAAAATCCCTGCTGCAGTCTGTGCAAACCTGGTTAAGAACTACAGGAAACGTCTGATCTCTGTAATTGCAAACAAAGGTTTCTGTACAAAATTTAAGTTCTGTTTTTCTGATTTATCAAATACTTATTTCATGCAATAAATGCAAATTATTATTTAAAAATCATACAATGTGATTTTCAGGATTTTTGTTTAGATTCCGTCTTTCACAGTTGAAGTGTACCTATGATAAAAAAATTACAGACCTCTACGTGCTTTGTAAGTGGAGGAAACCTGCAAAATCGGCAGTGTATCAATACTTGTTCTGCCCACTGTAAGTTTGATATGTCGTGTACATCGCGTGATTTCATTTATCGTGTGATTTAGTTTGATATTTTGTGATAACGCGTGATTTCATTTGATATCGTGTGATATAGTTTGTTGTCATATGATATCACGTGATTTAGTTTAATATAGTGTGTTATCATGTGATATAGTTTGTTGTCATGTGATATCGCCTGATTTAGTTTGATATCGTAATTTAGTTTATTATGTGATATAGTTTGTTGTCATGTGATATCGCCTGATTTAGTTTGATATCGTAATTTAGTTTATCACGTGATATAGTTTGTTGTCATGTGACATCGCGTGATTTAGTTTGTTATTTTGTGATATAGTTTGTTGTCATGTGACATCGCGTGATTTCATTTATCGTGTGATTTAGTTTGATATTTTGTGATAACGCGTGATTTCATTT
>CM068955.1:157469641-157480124 GCA_035128595.1 Eptatretus atami
CCACCATCTGCTTGAGCACCAGCGTCCAGAGCAGTCAGGCTTAACACCAAATAGGGCAACGATTGACCGTATCCTTGCTCTTCGGGCCCTCACCGAACACAGACAAGAGTTTCGGCAGGGGCTGCTTGCAGCCTAGGGTGATCTCTGTAAAGCCTTTGTATTCATTCAGTGAATCGGGATGCCCTCTGGGGGATTCTTGGGTCTTTGTGGGTGCCACAAACTGATCGATATGATGTCTGAACTATACTCTGGTACTGAGTGCTGTGAGATGTGGTGGTACATCTCTGACTTATTTCCAGTTGTTACTGGAGTTCATCAGGGGTGTGTACTGGCCCCCCACACTTTTTGCACTTGTATGGACTGGATTCTGGGGAGGATGTTGGAGAGATCAAGCTGCGGTGCATCGTTTGGGAATATTAAGATCTCTGACCTTGATTTCGCAGATGATGCCAGTCATCTTTGCGGAGACTCTAGATATCCTTTTGGGGGCCCTCGAGGTGCTGAATTCGGAGCCGCTGGGATTACAGGTTTTCTGGGTCAAAACTAAGATCCAGGCTTTCAATGACATCTTGGATGTTGCTTTCCTGTCTGTACCTGTTTGTGGTGAGGATGTTGAGGCCACGGAGAGATTCACTTCCCTTGGCAGTGATATTCATGTCTTTGCTGGCTTTGAGCCAGAGGTCAACAGACATCTGTGTCGGGCCTGGGGAGTCATGGATTCACTGGATCATGGGGTGTGGTGCTGTCGGTGCCTGTGCGGGAGGACGAAAGTCTGAGTCTTTAGGTCCTTGGTGCTTCCAGTATTGCTCTATAGATGTGAGACTTGGACTCTGACCAGGGATCTGATATGGAGACTTCATTCCTTTGGTACCAGGTCTCTTTGGAGAATCCTTGGCTTTCACTGGTCGGACTTTGTGTCCAACGAGCGGTTGCTGAGAGAGACTCTGATGAGATTTGTTACCTGCATAGCTTTGCTTCATCTGCCATCTTGTTTTGCAAAAAACACGTCCCTGCTGGCCGATGTTGTCCACAACATGGCAGAAAGAATGAGTGCTTGTTTAACGTTAAGTACTATCATTATATATGTAATTGCTCTTTAAAAAATCAGTTGTCAGTATCTAACTTCCTGATGTGATGTGCAACAGAGTTGGGTGCACTTTTTACAAGAGTCTTATCTGTCAGGATAGTCAAATATGAGAACACCAAGTTATCCTATTGCTTGCCAGACAAAAGAGCCGCAGCGGTAAAAAAAAACCTTATGTACCAATCTCCTGCAGCGGTGTCCAAGCAGACAGTGTAATAAGACTTAATACTGCCTCATGACGAATGGCGCACCGGACCTCGGAGTCATTACCTTGCGAGGAACAACGAAACCTACAGGTCAGTGCCAGCACCCAGACTCCTGCATTGTGCTGTCAAGCATGCGTAGTGCACGATGTCAAAGGTGAAAAGTGGGACGTGGCCACCGATTCTAGCAAAGACATCAGAATCGGATGGAAGAGACCAAAGGGAGCATACCACGCAGAACTAAGCAGGGAGAGGCATAACCACGCAGAAAATAAACATTGTACCACGGTAAGGATGTTGTGATTGGTCACACAGCCCTGCGTAAAGCCTTTTACTCCACCTCTCCCTCCGGGCGAGTAAAAATCTCGGATCACTCGCTCAACAGCTCAGGCGAGTCCGTGTTGGCCCTCGTGCAGGCGGTACGGGCCCAGGGCAAAGGAGTCCACCCGTGACGGGCAAAGATCCACGGCTGTGGGGCGCGCGAGGAAGTGGCACAATTCTCTCCAGGAACAGGCTGGAGAAACAGCTGCATTTGCACCATGAAGACCCCCAATGATGCAGATCATATTCGTACAAAGCTTGCAGCCTCTTCAACTTTCCCCCAACATTCTCATGTGTCCAGAATTGCAATTAATAATATAGATTATATCTCCATTTTATGCATTGAGGTTATTTATGATAATGAAAACAATGGCAAACCAGGAAGAAAGAGTAATTGAACAGTTAGTTCATCCATTTTCAACACCACTCGCCACAACCACATTATGAGGCACAGGTAAATCTTTTGTTTTTCACCCTTTGTATTTGAAGACAAAGGATACAACACAGAGATATATTCGGAAGCATCAACACCGTTCAACAGACGCTCATACAAAGGAGTCTCAAAAAGGTCTTCTCACCCTCTAAATTCTGCCGCATAAGCAGCCAACGATCCATCAAGTGACAAGGGCATGCCCAACAATTGATGTTAATTACAATCACAGGTGAAACAAAACACTCCACATTCGTGCCTCTGTACGTCTCATCCGCGGCCCTTAGATGTCTCGTCCTGAGCCAGGTCAGCAGAGGCAATCAGTCAGGCCATGCAGCTGCTTCAGCAGCCCGCTGGGATTGAGACTAAACTGTACAAGGTGTCCAAAAAGCTGAATGTACCGATACGTTTGCCACATACGGATAGCCCCCTCAGAAATCCATTGGCAACACATTCCAAAACCTGCAGGTCCTCACAGCTCATTCCTCAACATTGTTGTGTCATCATGACATTACTGTAATGTATCTTCCGTGGAAGTTCCAGTGTTAACCTCGGTTTGTCGTGCCAGAGGAGGTTTCCTCGCACTTTACTGCTTCCAAATGGGGCAAAAATAAATCATGGATTGGAGGTTGGGGGGGGGGGACCTTCTTCAAAAGTTCTTCATCTCTCGGGCTGTCCAGCCTTTCCGACTGAGAAACATCTAAAGAGGCTTTGGACTTTAAAGGGAATGTTTGCTAAATGTATAGGTGAATGTTAGACGTAGTGGTGTCGTCCTTAAACGATAAACCGACAAACCGTTGCAGCCTGAAGTCCACAAAAATGTTCTATCAACCCGTCATATTGAAATCTCCAGGGGAAAGAGCAATATAAACCAAGGAAACAATGTTCGTTTTGAATTCCTCCCCTTTTAACTACAATTTAAGAGCGAGCTTACAGTGACCCAGATTTATAATACAGACGAACGATGTTGCTAACAATACAGGCAGAACAAATCAAACCAAGAACCAACAGATCCCTGGCACGGTGCTTGCACTACCCAGCCAGCTTGGCGTCAGCTATAGCACCCCATAAATCACAGTCAGACAAAGTCACCCTCGTATGGTTTGCTACCTTTCCTTATATTCCCTTTGGCCATTACTGACACCATTTGTACTCGTACACTGTTTGTGCCACATGTACATGCCTCAAAATGATGGTATTTTTTGCCTTCCGTTGATCGACTCATTATTGCGCCATACCCTACACACACACACACACACTGACACACCTACTATACAGATGGACACTCAAACTTACTAAACACCTCTTTTTCTGTACCACAACCTACCCATGACATTTACCACCTACCTTCTATCGCCATTACTGTCCCTCTCTTTGCATACCTAGAGCATGAGGCAGACACATTAGTGGAAACCCCTGTGCATTTCCTGTCCTAAAATATCGGAAAGCACTTCCTTCGTCGCATTCCACCCTCCCAATCATACCATAAAGGAGTAAAATGGGGAGGAATGTTATTCCTGTTTCGTTTAACTTGGGATGTTTTGATATTCATCCCTTGTAAAGTACTCCGTAGTGTTGTAAACGGCACCTGTCCTGAAAGGAAACGTTCGAATTTCATCAAGCTTCTGTTAGAATGTTAGATGATGATGTGTGTGAGTCGTCGCTTTCGACGAATCTCTCCCCTTCTTCGGTGTGTTCACTCAGCATTGTGCGATGGTGTGTAGTCAATGCAGGACCCACAGTGTCCACTGCAAACATCGCAGATGTAGGCTGTTCCTTCGGGAGGTGGACGATGGCAGGTTTTACTTTCTTGCTTCTGCTGTCTCTTGATAGCAAGTCTCCCACATTCAAAGTGGTCCAGACCTTTGGGGCAAATGTTATGCCAAGTTGACCTGTTTATGGCCTGATGTTCCAGGTGGCGACTGGAATGGCACAAGACTTGAGTGTAGACTTAAGGACACCCTTATAACTCTTCCTTTGTCCACCACGTGACTGTATAGAAGCGCTTCACATATGATACAAAACTCAAACTCGCAGCAAACCTCTATCCCAGTCACATTTAACATGTGATAGACATTTAATCAGGTCAGGTATGGGAGCATGTGCCAGAACAGCGCGTCGCTGCGTCCACTTTCCGCCGATACTCCAGGGGCCTCGGACTGGCCTTCCCCAGCGAGATGCCAGGCCTCCCCATCTCCTTGAGATGCTGGTCACCTGCTGCAACCACGAGGCACGTGGTCGCCCATTGGCCCCCCCCACTCACGAGACTCCCTCGCTGAGAGAATCTGGTGAGCAGGATCAGCGTCAGGAAAACGAGCAACATGTCCATACAGCCGCAACTGACGCTCACGGACCATGCAGGTAACAAATCTCATCCGAGTCTCTCTCTCAGCAACCGCTGTTGGACACACAAAATCTGACCAGCGATAGCCAAAGTTCTCCGAAGAGACCTGGTACCTAAGGAATTAAGTCTCCGTCTCAGATCCTTGGTCAGAGTCCAAGTCTCGCATCCATAGAGCAAGACTGGAAGCACAAGGACGCTGAAGACTCGGACTTTCGTCCTCGCACAGGTACCGGCAGCGCCACACCCCATGACATTTTAATGCTGTTCGATAAAATATAATCGACAATGATTCGTCATTTGATGAAATATGTAAATATTCTATTTCAAATCCACATCCACGAATGCATCAATCATTCAAACTCTAACGAGTTATTCATTTCCTTCGTTCCATCATTCCCACTTTCCTCTTCTACTTCCACCCCAACAAAACCATTTCAAATAATTGGCAAATTATTATCCACTAGAAGCACCCACTCACGACGGGAGTGGCCAAGTGGGGGGGGGGGTATTTTAGTGGGGGGGGGTTTCCTCCCCCCCCCCAAGACCACTGGCAAATATAAAAACACCCTGTGCACGAATTGGGTCACACTGATCCGATGTAGGGAAATCTGGATGTAATTGGCCCGGAGCTACAGGAGGAGTTAGTGTGACAGGAGGAGCAGCGTGACAAACAAACAAACATACACAACAACTGGTCTGTGAATTATAGTAAGGATTATCAAATAATAGATATACTGGACTAAGAAACTGGCTGTACACTACTATACGAGCAAGCTTCGCCTGGTACAGAAAGAGGCCATTTGCCCATCATGCCTGTGTCATATCCACACATGATTAACTTTAACAATTTACTTATCATCTATGCATGTCCCATGATTACCATTTGATTTACCTAAAATTTACATTTTTAAAATATTATTAACCCAATTATTACTTCTTCTTCGTCTTCATTCGTATGCAGTGCATGGCTGTGGGGTAGCATTATGGCTGAGGGAGCGTTGTCCGCTGATGCAATGCCCCCTGCAGGTTAGGGCAGGAAATTGTAATTTGGTGATGGTACCGGTGATAGCTCGCCGACTCTTCACGAGGGACACCATGGGACCTTTAATGGCCACCAACGAATGCTGGCAGTTGGGACACACGTTTAACGCCATCGAAGGGACGGCACACACATTGATGAATCACCCTACCTGTGAAAACCAGGATGACAGTTTATAGCTGAGTCGGATTCTAACCCAGGCTAGACAGCTTAAAGGCTAGTATGCGTTCCTCTAGGCCATCCTGTTGGCAACCCATTATCACTAATAACAACATAATGGATCCACATTGATCAAAAAAATAATAAATAAATATCCAATTTGCTCTCTAGGAGAGAATTTAGTGAGGGTACCAGCACACGATGGGAGGTACTTTGAGAGATACCTTGGAATTTAACATCCACAATCTAAATGAAGATGGGACACCCGGCTTTATGTCCTCATCCCAAGTTGAGCAGGTATTGGGGTGCAGTGCCCTTGCGAGCACCACACCAGAAAAACAGTTCTAATAGATCACACGGTAAAGGAACAATCCATGAGAAAAGCAATTCAGAATAGAGCTTGCTACTTCTGTCCCTCCACAAAGATCTGGTGCCTTTCATGGAGGTCCCTCATCCCACCCTGAAAACACTTTTTTTCTGGCAATTTCATCTGCTCATTATTCCGCCTATCAAAGCATACCTGGAACGTCACAGCCGAGTAGCTCAAGGCGCAGGCCAATGCCATGAGAGGCCCAGCGCTCAGGGAAAGACGTACAAAGCGGGTCAGCAGGGAGTGAAACGACGCAGCTGGGGCGGTCCATGTTTGAGCTGCCGAGGAAGAGCTGGGGGAAGGGCCAAATGGGTGTCAAACCTCAACAACTGAGCATTAAATAATCAGACTATATAATAGCTACTTAGAATGAAATTGAATTTCCCATCAAACTCAGTGGCTTCATTCAATTAGTTCCGTTCATTAAGATAAGAGCCTTTGCAGTCTTTATCATATAGGCCCATTAAGTCCTGGAATTTCAAAAATGTAAACTTCATGCACATGATTAATGCTGCCATGGATACCTCAAACTTGCAACAAAAACCTCTATCCCAATCAGATTTTATGTGACAGACATTTTTGTGCTGACGTCACAATATGTTGCACAGATCACAGACAATTACCTTTGGCTTATTGTCCTCGTCATTAACCACATCACTCCACTGCCTCCCGTTGAGGCTGGTTTTCAGGAAGAATTTGCGCACAAATGTCCGGCTTAAACCACTGATGTTTTCAGGTTTTTTCTCACCACCGCCACCACCACTACCAGGAACACCACTGTGTGTTGGGCTTCCGTCGGCCCCTTGTATGATGACGCCAGACACACATCCTCTCACGACCAGGTCCACCTGGGAAGGGTCGTTGAGTGCACGTATGCATACTTTGATCTCGGTTTCTGGTTTTGATTGAAGCAGATTACACTCCAATGCATTGCAACTCTTGGTGAGTTTGTGAGTTTGGGGTGGTGACCATCACATGAGGAATATCGTTGTTCAGGAATAATGTTAGTGTGACATTAGTATTAGGGTAATAGTTTATTATGGTTATATATAGCACTAGCAGATACCCCAAGCCTGGTGTTGGCGTGTGGCTAGCTTAGGATCTTAGGGTCCTGAGTTTGAGCCCCGTTGGCTGCTGAATAACACCAGTGGGGTTGACTCAGCCTGTCAACCTTCCGAGGTCAACAAAATGAGTACCAGTGTACTGGTAGAGGGCACAGCATCAGAGCACAGCCACGCTTTCAAGAAATGATAGCTACCTGGCACCAAGCTGCCAAGGCAAAAACAGAACAGGCGGATAACCCGGTTACACCGGGCGACCTCAAATAAAATTTGTTCCTCATAGAGTGTGAATTATTGAGGAAGTTTGCTAAAATGTCCTTTGACAGCATAATAGCAGGGACCCGTGAAAATTCCATGTAAACTAAAATGTGACAAGTTCTCAACTCCTTTCTTCTTCAATTCATGAAACCCTACCCCATCTTCCCAGCCCCAAGTCCAAACCCCTCTCCCAGCTCTCTGTCACCTCTCGCCACACCCTCCCCCAAACACAACTTCTGTGTTCTCCTCCCCCTTTCTTCTTGAAGTCCTCAAATCCCCCAACCCCCTCAAACCCTCAGCCTAAAGCCCTCTCCAACAACAAGTTCTCAACCTTCCTTTCCCAATTCGGTCCCCCCCCCCCTCACCACATCCAATCTCTGTCCTCCACTCACCCTTTTCTTCTTCAAGTCCTCAACTCCTCCCACACTTCCAAACTCAGGTCTGCATAATAGTCACTAAAACCATAAAAACTGCTAAGGTTCTCGATGAAGAAGAAAAGGTAATTATATGTTGGATGAAATTGATTGAATAATATCAATTTCTGGTAGGTGTGCGAACCAGCAACTCTGAGCCTATACACCACCCATGTACACAACAAAAATCCACATAACTCGAAATATTATGTGAAATATCATATTTTTTAAAACCAGACATGATCTGCAAAACACAAACTTTCCTCTTCAAGATGTCTCTGACTCCTCGTATCTCTCCCTGGTCAGACCTCCTTGATATGACAAACCTGAGCCTCGTCCTGGCTCACAAGCCACAGATAAAAAGTTGCTGTCTTATCAAAAACTCTATTCCTCATTCTCCATGCACTGCCCTCACTCCCCCACACCCCACCCCCCCCCCCAGGAATACCTATGGCTACGGCTTCTACTCCACTCCCACCTCATGTTATATGTGTGTTATACCGTCACCAAACAGTGATGACTCCACTTACATCTCGCTCTCCGAAACATAGACAAACTTCTATTCTTCTCACCCAAACTCTCTCTTCTTCATATGTGGTGACTTCAATTGTCATCATGCCAGTTGGCTGGTGTGGGTACCTCTCTCACCTACCATGCATTTCAGCAAAAGACTTCTATGACTCATTAGGACTGGCAACTTGGGAACAATCGGTCAACTTCCGACCCGGATCTCAACCAACGGTACTATATCTCTTCTGGATCTGATTTTGACCAATTTCCCTTAAAATATCTGCTGTTCTTCCTCTGCTCCAATCGGTTCATCTGACCACATGCTGTCAAAGTAGACATCTCTCTGGCTGTTATTAGAGAACCACTTCAGTTCCCGTCGAGTCTGGCATTTCACTCAGGCCAACTGGCAGGGCTTCGAGCAGCCTGGTCTCCCATCTCCACTTTCTCAGACATCAACTCGTCCTGGGAATTCTTTCATCGAAACTTGCTCCCTCCTCTCATGCACAGATTTATCCCATCTCGTCTTCAGTTGTCCTACCCTTCCTCCCACCCATGGTGCACTGAAACTTGTGGTGAGAAGTTGTCCTGAAACAACATGCCTTCACCACATGGAAGGCTAATTCAACTGAAGGTAATCTCAGTTCCTTCGACAAGCTCGAACAAGTGTGTGTCTACCCTGAAACCAGGAAACACCATCTTTCTAATCCCAAGTCTGAACTCTCAAAACTGTCTCTCTCCTCCAAATCCTGATGGTGTCAGTTAATCTGTTTCTAGTGAATGTTCCTTCTCCATCCCCTCCCTTACCTCAAATAGCCGTACAGCTGACAACTGCACGTGAAAAGGCTGAAATGCCTAAACTCCATGTTTGGTTCTAAACTTGTATCCAAACCCATCGCTTTCTGTACCCACCTTACCAGTCACACCCAGCTGTTCCTGGACTCTGTGTCCTTTTCTCCTGACAAGGTGGAGAGTTTGCTGTCAAACTCGACTCAAATTCTGCAACTGGTCCAGACGGCATCAGGTCATCTGCCATCTGCTTGGAAATCAGCAACCATTACCTCTCTGCATTAAAAAAAAAAGAGGTGCAAAACAGATCCCTGCAACTGCAGACCAATCAGCCTTCTCCAATCATCAGCAAGGTTATGGAATCCATCATCGCTTCCGACATTAAATCCTTCCTCTTCTACAATGGCCTGATTTCTGATCATCATTTTGGATTCAGACCAAGTCACTCTACCCTGGACTTGCTGCTTCTGCTTTCCCAACAATGGATGGAGATCCTCAATGCCAGATATAAGATCAGAACCATCTCTCTAGACATATCGCGTGCCTTCGATATGGTCTGGCATCCCGCCCTGCTCACAAAACTCTCTTCCTGTGGTATCCAAAGCCATCTTGACTCATGGCTCGCAGACGTCCTCTCCTGTCACAGTCAACGTGTGGCCCTTAATGGAATTCTCTCATCCCTCTTCCTGTCCAGGCTTGAGTTCCTCAAGGCAGTGTCCTGGGCCTTGTTCATTTTCTGGTTTCCATCAATGATCTCTCTGACTCTAGAAAATCCTCTTTATCTCTTTGCTGATGACTCCACCCTCTGCCAACCCTCAGATCGGCAAGCAGCAACCTCTTCACTGTCTGCAGATCTGGAGGAAATCACAAGCTGGTCCAACATGTGGAACCGTGTTTGTGACCTTAGGTGACCTGTACAGGCAAGCTCTGTGGCTTGTGTTCCTCCTCCCCCCCCCCCCACAGATGTCTTTCAACTCTGACAAATCTCACACTCTCACTATGTCTCACCGAAAGGACTGTCTGGAAACGCTCCCCGACACCCCCCCCCCGCCGCCCCCCCACCGATGTACTTTCTCTTGGAGAAGTCCTTTCATTCAAAATTCTGGGTCTCACTATCTGCCATGATCATTCCTGGGAAAGCCACATTTCCAAGCTTGCCTCCGGAACGAGTCGCCAACTGGGCATCCTCCCTTGTGCAAAGTCCTTCTTTGGCACACTTGAGCTGCTGACCACATCAGGTCAGGTATGGGAGCATGCACCAGAGCAGTGCGTCGCTCATCCACTTTCCGCCGGAACTCCAGGGCTCTGTCTGGCCATCCTCCAAGCAGTTGTCTTGCCCAATCACCATCTCTTGAGATGCCAATCAGTTTGCTACAACCACGAGGCACGTGGTCGGCCCATTGACCTCCTCCACTCACGAGCTCCCTCGCTGAGAAATCTGGTGAGCAGGATCAGCGTCAGGAAAACGAGCCGCATGTCCATACAGCCGCAGCTGACGTTAGGAC
>CM068955.1:157481810-157504294 GCA_035128595.1 Eptatretus atami
GGCTGATTGGTCTGCAGTTGCAGGGATCTGTTTTTGCACTCTTTTTTTTAATGCAGAGAGGTAATGGTTGCTGATTTCCAAGCAGATGGCAGATGACCTGATGCCGTCTGGACCAGTTGCAGAATTTGAGTCGAGGTTTGACAGCAAACTCTCCACCTTGTCAGGAGAAAAGGACACAGAGTCCAGGAACAGCTGGGTGTGACTGGTAAGGTGGGTACAGAAAGCGATGGGTTTGGGATACAAGATTTAGAACCAACATGGAGTTTAGGCTATTCAGCCTTTTCACGTGCAGTGTCAGCTGTACGGCTATTTGAGGTAAGGGAGGGGATGGAGAAGGAACATTCACTAGAAACAGACTTAACTCGACACCATCAGGATTTGGAGGAGAGAGACAGTTTTGAGAGTTCAGACTTGGGATTAGAAAGATGGTGTTTCCTGGTTCTCAGGGTAGACACACACTTTGTTCCGAGCTTGTCGAAGGAACTGAGATTACCTTCAGTTGAATTAGCCTTCCATGTGGTGAAGGCATGTTGTTTCAGGACAACTATCTCACCACAAGTTTCAGTGCACCATGGGTGGGAGGAGGGTAGGACAACTGAAGACGAGATGGGATAAATCTGTGCATGAGAGAGAGGGAGCAAGTTTCGATGAAAGAATTCCCAGGACGAGTTGATGTCTGAGAAAGTGGAGATGGGAGACCAGTCTCGAAGTTTGGTGGCTGCTCGAAGTCCCTGCCAGTTGGCCTGAGTGAAATGCCAGACTCGACGGGACTGAAGTGGTTCTCTAATAACAGCCAGAGAGATGTCTACTTTGACAAGCATGTGGTCAGATGAACCGATTGGAGCAGAGGAAGAACAGCAGATATTTTAAGGGAATTGGTCAAAATCAGATCCAGAAGAGATATAGTACCGTTGGTTGAGATCCGGGTCGGAAGTTGACCGATTGTATCCCAAGTTGCCAGTCCTAATGAGTCATAGAAGTCTTTTGCTGAAATGCCATGGTAGGTGAGAGAGGTACCACACCAGCCAACTGGCATGATGACAATTGAAGTCACCACATATGAAGAAGAGAGAGTTTGGGTGAGAGAATAGAAGTTGGTCTATGTTTCGGAGAGCGAGATGTAAGTGGAGTCATCACTGTTTGGTGACGGTATAACACACATATAAACATGAGGTGGGAGTGGAGTAGAAGCCGTAGCCATAGGTATTCCTGGGGGGGGGGTGGGGTGTGGGGGAGTGAGGGCAGTGCATGGAGAATGAGGAATAGAGTTTTTGATAAAGACAGCAACTTTTTATCTGTGGCTTGTGAGCCAGGACGAGGCTCAGGTTTGTCATATCAAAGGAGGTCTGACCAGGGAGAGATACGAGGAGTCAGAGACATCTTGAAGGAGGAAAGTTTGTGTTTTGCAGATCATGTCTGGTTTTAAAAAATATTGATATTCACATAATATTTCGAGTTATGTGGATTTTTGTTGTGTACATGGGTGGTGTATAGGCTCAGAGTTGCTGGTTCGCACCCCTACCAGAAATTGATATTATTCAATCAATTTCATCCAACATATAATTACCTTTCTTCTCATCGAGAACCTTAGCAGTTTTTATGGTTTTAGTGACTATTATGCAGACCTGAGTTTGGAAGTGTGGGAGGAAGTTGAGGACTTGAAGAAGAAGGGTGAGTGGAGGACAGAGAATTGGAGTGGTGTGAGGGGGGGGGGGACGAATTGGGAAAGGAAGGTTAGAACTTGTTGTTGGAGAGGGCTTTTAGGCTGAGGGTTTGAGGGGGTTGGGGGATTTGAGGACTTCAAGAAGAAGGGGGAGGAGAAACACAGAAGTTGTGTTTGGGGGAGGGTGTGGCAGAGAGGTGACAGAGAGCGGTGGAGAGGGGGTTTGAGGACTTGGGGCTGGGAAGATGGGGTAGGGTTTCATGAATTGAAGAAGAAAGGAGTTGAGAACTTGGTCACATTTTAGTTTACATGGAATTTTCACGGGTCCCTGCTATTATGCTGTCAAAGGACATTTTAGCAAACTTCCTCAATAATTCCACACTCTATGAGGAACAAATTTATTTGAGGTCGCCCGGTGTAACCGGGTTATCCGCTGTTCTGTTTTTGCCTATGGCAGCTTGGCTGCCAGGTAGCTATCATTTCTTGAAAGCGTGGCTGTGCTGCTGATGCTGTGCCCTCTACCAGTACACTGGTACTCATTTTGTTGACCTCGGAAGGTTGACAGGCTGAGTCAACCCCACCTGGTGTTATTCAGCAGCCAACGGGGCTCAAACTCAGGACCCTAAGATCCTAAGCTAGCCACGACGCCAACACCAGGCTTGGGTTATCTGCTAGTGCTATATATAACCATAATAAACTATTACCCTAATACTAATGTCACACTAACATTATAATCCTGAACAACGATATTCCTCATGTGATGGTCACCACCCCAAACTCACAAACTCACCAAGAGTTGCAATGCATTGGAGTGTAATCTGCTTCAATCAAAACCAGAAACCGAGATCAAAGTATGCAATCGTGCACTCAACGACCCTTCCCAGGTGGACCTGGTCGTGAGAGGATGGTGTCTGGCGTCATCATACAAGGGGCCGACGGAAGCCCAACACACAGTGGTGTTCCTGGTAGTGGTGGTGGCGGTGGTGAGAAAAAACCTGAAAACATCAGTGGTTTTAGCCGGACATTTGTGCGCAAATCTTCCTGAAAACCAGCCTCAACGGGGAGCAGTGGAGTGATGTGGTTAATGACGAGGACAATAAGCCAAAGGTAATTGTCTGTGATCTGTGCAACATATTGTGACGTCAGCACAAAAATGTCTGTCACATAAATCTGATTGGGATAGAGGTTTTTGTTGCAAGTTTGAGGTATCCATGGCAGCATTAATCATGTGCATGAAGTTACATTTTTGAAATTCCAGGACTTAATGGGCCTATATGATAAAGACTGCAAAGGCTCTTATCTTAATGAACGGAACTAATTGAATGAAGCCACTGAGTTTGATGGGAAATTCAATTTCATTCTAAGTAGCTATTATATAGTCTGATTATTTAATGCTCAGTTGTTGAGGTTTGACACCCATTTGGCCCTTCCCCCAGCTCTTCCTCGGCAGCTCAAACATGGACCGCCCAGGCTGCGTCGTTTCACTCCCCTGCTGACCCGCTTTGTACGTCTTTACCCTGAGCGCTGGGCCTCTCATGGCATTGGCCTGCGCCTTGAGCTACTCGGCTGTGACGTTCCAGGTATGCTTGATAGGCGGAATAATGAGCAGATGAAATTGCCAGAAAAAAAGTGTTTTCAGGGTGGGATGAGGGACCTCCATGAAAGCCACCAGATCTTGTAGGTGAGGGACAGAAGTAGCAAGCTCTATTCTGAATTTGCTTTTCTCATGGATTTGTTCCTTTACCAGTGTAATCTGATTAAGAACTGTTTTTTCTGGTGTGGGTGCTCGCAAGGGCACTGCACCCCAATACCTGCTCAACTTTGGGATGAGGACATAAAGCCGGGTGTCCCATCTTCATTTAGATTGTGGATGTTAAATTCAAGTATCTCTCAAAGTACCTCCCATCGTGTGCTGGTACCCTCACTAAATTCTCTCCTTAGAGAGCAAATTGGATATTTTATATTATTTTTTTGATCAATGTGGATCCATTATGTTGTTATTAGTGATAATGGGTTGCCAACAGGATGGCCTAGAGGACCGCATACTAGCCTTTAAGCTGTCTAGCCTGGGTTAGAATCCCGACTCAGCTATAAACTGTCATCCTGGTGTTTCACAGGTAGGGTGATTCATCAATGTGTGTGCCGTCCCTTCGATGGGCGTTAAACGTGTGTCCAACTGCCAGCATTCGTTGGTGGCCATTAAAGGTCCCATGGTGTCCCTCGTGAAGAGTCGGCGAGCTATCACTGGTACCATCACCAAATTACAATTTCCTGCCCTAACCTGCAGGGGGCATTGCATCAGCCGTACAACCGCTCCCTCAGCCAATAATGCTACCCCACAGCCATGCACTGCATACGAATGAAGACGAAGAAGAAGTAATAATGGGGTTAATAAATATTTTAAAAATGTAAATTTTAGGTAAATCAAATGGTAATCATGGGACATGCATAGATGATAAGTAAATTGTTAAAGTTAATCATGTGTGGATATGACACAGGCATGATGGGCCAAATGGCCTCTTTCTGTACCAGGCGAAGCTTGCTCGTATAGTAGTGTACAGCCAGTTTCTTAGTCCAGTATATCTTATATTTGATAATCCTTACTATAATTCCACGACCAGTGTTTGTGTATGTTTGTTTGTTTGTCACGCTGCTCCTCCTGTCACACTAACTCCTCCTGTAGCTCCGGGCCAATTACATCCAGATTTCCTACATCGGATCAGTGTGACCCCATTCGTGCACAGGGGTGTTTTTATATTTGCCAGTGGTCTTGGGGGGGGGGGGGAGGAAAGCCCCTCCCCACTAAAATACCCCCCCCCCACTTGGCCACTCCCGTCGTGAGTGGGTGCTTCTAGGGAAGGACACAGAGTCCAGGAACAGCTGGGTGTGACTGGGTAAGGTGGGTACAGAAAGCGATGGGTTTGGGATACAAGATTTAGAACCAAACATGGAGTTTAGGCATTCAGCCTTTTCACGTGCAGTGTCAGCTGTACGGCTATTTGAGGTAAGGGAGGGGATGGAGAAGGAACATTCACTAGAAACAGACTTAACTCGACACCATCAGGATTTGGAGGAGAGAGACAGTTTTGAGAGTTCAGACTTGGGATTAGAAAGATGGTGTTTCCTGGTTCTCAGGGTAGACACACACTTGTTCCGAGCTTTGTCGAAGGAACTGAGATTACCTTCAGTTGAATTAGCCTTCCATGTGGTGAAGGCATGTTGTTTCAGGACAACTATCTCACCACAAGTTTCAGTGCACCATGGGTGGGAGGAAGGGTAGGACAACTGAAGACGAGATGGGATAAATCTGTGCATGAGAGAGAGGGAGCAAGTTTCGATGAAAGAATTCCCAGGACGAGTTGATGTCTGAGAAAGTGGAGATGGGAGACCAGTCTTCGAAGTTTGGTGGCTGCTCGAAGTCCCTGCCAGTTGGCCTGAGTGAAATGCCAGACTCGACGGGACTGAAGTGGTTCTCTAATAACAGCCAGAGAGATGTCTACTTTGACAAGCATGTGGTCAGATGAACCGATTGGAGCAGAGGAAGAACAGCAGATATTTTAAGGGAAATTGGTCAAAATCAGATCCAGAAGAGATATAGTACCGTTGGTTGAGATCCGGGTCGGGAAGTTGACCGATTGTATCCCAAGTTGCCAGTCCTAATGAGTCATAGAAGTCTTTTGCTGAAATGCCATGGTAGGTGAGAGAGGTACCACACCCAGCCAACTGGCATGATGACAATTGAAGTCACCACATATGAAGAAGAGAGAGTTTGGGTGAGAGAATAGAAGTTGGTCTATGTTTCGGAGAGCGAGATGTAAGTGGAGTCATCACTGTTTGGTGACGGTATAACACACATATAAACATGAGGTGGGAGTGGAGTAGAAGCCGTAGCCATAGGTATTCCTGGGGGGGGGGTGGGGTGTGGGGGAGTGAGGGCAGTGCATGGAGAATGAGGAATAGAGTTTTTGATAAAGACAGCAACTTTTTATCTGTGGCTTGTGAGCCAGGACGAGGCTCAGGTTTGTCATATCAAAGGAGGTCTGACCAGGGAGAGGATACGAGGGAGTCAGAGACATCTTGAAGGAGGAAAGTTTGTGTTTTGCAGATCATGTCTGGTTTTAAAAAATATCGATATTCACATAATATTTCGAGTTATGTGGATTTTTGTTGTGTACATGGGTGGTGTATAGGCTCAGAGTTGCTGGTTCGCACACCTACCAGAAATTGATATTATTCAATCAATTTCATCCAACATATAATTACCTTTTCTTCTTCATCGAGAAACCTTAGCAGTTTTTATGGTTTTAGTGAATTATTCAGACATGATTTTGAGAAGTGGGGAGGAGTTGAGGACTTGAAGAAGAAAGGGTGAGTGGGACAGAGAATTGGAGTGGTAGGGGGGGGGGGACCGAATTGGGAAAGGAAGTTGGAAACTTGTTGTTGGGAGAGGGCTTTTAGGCTGAGGTTTTGAGGGGGTTGGGGGATTGAGGACTTCAAGAAGAAAGGGAGAGACACAGAAAGTTGTGTTTGGGGGAGGGTGTGGCAGAGAGGTGACAGAGAGCTGGGAGAGGGGGTTTGAGGACTTGGGGCTGGGAAGATGGGGTAGGGTTTCATGAATTGAAGAAGAAAGGAGTTGAGAACTTGGTCACATTTTAGTTTACATGGAATTTTCACGGGTCCCTGCTATTATGCTGTCAAAGGACATTTTAGCAAACTTCCTCAATAATTCCACACTCTATGAGGAACAAATTTATTTGAGGTCGCCCGGTGTAACCGGGTTATCCGCTGTTCTGTTTTTGCCTATGGCAGCTTGGCTGCCAGGTAGCTATCATTTCTTGAAAGCGTGGCTGTGCTGCTGATGCTGTGCCCCTCTACCAGTACACTGGTACTCATTTTGTTGACCTCGGAAGGTTGACAGGCTGAGTCAACCCCACCTGGTGTTAATTCAGCAGCCAACGGGGCTCAAACTCAGGACCCTAAGCATCCTAACTAGCCACAACGCCAACACCAGGCTTGGGTTATCTGCTAGTGCTATATATAACCATAATAAACTATTACCCTAATACTAATGTCACACTAACATTATAATCCTGAACAACGATATTCCTCATGTGATGGTCACCACCCCAAACTCACAAACTCACCAAGAGTTGCAATGCATTGGAGTGTAATCTGCTTCAATCAAAACCAGAAACCGAGATCAAAGTATGCAATACGTGCACTCAACGACCCTTCCCAGGTGGACCTTGGTCGTGAGAGGATGGTGTCTGGCGTCATCATACAAGGGGCCGACGGAAGCCCAACACACAGTGGTGTTCCTGGTAGTGGTGGTGGCGGTGGTGAGAAAAAACCTGAAAACATCAGTGGTTTAAGCCGGACATTTGTGCGCAAATTCTTCCTGAAAACCAGCCTCAACGGGGAGCAGTGGAGTGATGTGGTTAATGACGAGGACAATAAGCCAAAGGTAATTGTCTGTGATCTGTGCAACATATTGTGACGTCAGCACAAAAATGTCTGTCACATAAAATCTGATTGGGATAGAGGTTTTTGTTGCAAGTTTGAGGTATCCATGGCAGCATTAATCATGTGCATGAAGTTACATTTTTGAAATTCCAGGACTTAATGGGCCTATATGATAAAGACTGCAAAGGCTCTTATCTTAATGAACGGAACTAATTGAATGAAGCCACTGAGTTTGATGGGAAATTCAATTTCATTCTAAGTAGCTATTATATAGTCTGATTATTTAATGCTCAGTTGTTGAGGTTTGACACCCATTTGGCCCTTCCCCCAGCTCTTCCTCGGCAGCTCAAACATGGACCGCCCAGAGCTGCGTCGTTTCACTCCCCTGCTGACCCGCTTTGTACGTCTTTACCCTGAGCGCTGGGCCTCTCATGGCATTGGCCTGCGCCTTGAGCTACTCGGCTGTGACGTTCCAGGTATGCTTTGATAGGCGGAATAATGAGCAGATGAAATTGCCAGAAAAAAAGTGTTTCAGGGTGGGATGAGGGACCTCCATGAAAGGCCACCAGATCTTGTAGGTGGAGGGACAGAAGTAGCAAGCTCTATTCTGAATTGCTTTCTCATGGATTTGTTCCTTTACCAAGTGTAATCTGATTAAGAACTGTTTTTTCTGGTGTGGTGCTCGCAAGGGCACTGCACCCCAATACCTGCTCAACTTGGGATGAGGACATAAAGCCGGGTGTCCCATCTTCATTTAGATTGTGGATGTTAAAATTCCAAGGTATCTCTCAAAGTACCTCCCATCGTGTGCTGGTACCCTCACTAAATTCTCTCCTTAGAGAGCAAATTGGATATTTATATTATTTTTTTGATCAATGTGGATCCATTATGTTGTTATTAGTGATAATGGGTTGCCAACAGGATGGCCTAGAGGACCGCATACTAGCCTTTAAGCTGTCTAGCCTGGGTTAGAATCCCGACTCAGCTATAAACTGTCATCCTGGTGTTTCACAGGTAGGGTGATTCATCAATGTGTGTGCCGTCCCTTCGATGGGCGTTAAACGTGTGTCCCAACTGCCAGCATTCGTTGGTGGCCATTAAAGGTCCCATGGTGTCCCTCGTGAAGAGTCGGCGAGCTATCACTGGTACCATCACCAAATTACAATTTCCTGCCCTAACCTGCAGGGGGCATTGCATCAGCCGTACAACCGCTCCCTCAGCCAATAATGCTACCCCACAGCCATGCACTGCATACGAATGAAGACGAAGAAGAAGTAATAATGGGGTTAATAAATATTTTAAAAATGTAAATTTTAGGTAAATCAAATGGTAATCATGGGACATGCATAGATGATAAGTAAATTGTTAAAGTTAATCATGTGTGGATATGACACAGGCATGATGGGCCAAATGGCCTCTTTCTGTACCAGGCGAAGCTTGCTCGTATAGTAGTGTACAGCCAGTTTCTTAGTCCAGTATATCTTATTATTTGATAATCCTTACTATAATTCACAGACCAGTGTTTGTGTATGTTTGTTTGTTTGTCACGCTGCTCCTCCTGTCACACTAACTCCTCCTGTAGCTCCGGGCCAATTACATCCAGATTTCCTACATCGGATCAGTGTGACCCCAATTCGTGCACAGGGGTGTTTTTATATTTGCCAGTGGGCTTGGGGGGGGGGAGGAAAGCCCCCCCCCACTAAAATACCCCCCCCCCACTTGGCCACTCCCGTCGTGAGTGGGTGCTTCTAGTGGATAATAATTTGCATATTATGAAATGGTTTTGTTGGTGGATGGAAAGTAGAAGAGGAAGTGGGAAATGATGGAACGAAGGAAATGAATAACTCGTTAGAGTTTGAATGATTAGCTCCATTCGTGGATGTTGGATTTGAAAATAGAAATGATTACATATTTCATCAAATGACGAATCATTGTCGATTATATTTTATCGAACAGCATTAAAATGTCATGGGGTGTGGCGCTGCCGGTACCTGTGCGGGAGGACGAAAGTCCGAGTCTTCAGGTCATTGGTGCTTCCAGTCTTGCTCTATGGATGCGAGACTTGGACTCTGACCAAGGATCTGAGACGGAGACTTAATTCCTTAGGTACCAGGTCTCTTCGGAGAATCTTGGCTATCGCTGGTCAGATTTTGTGTCCAACGAGCGGTTGCTGAGAGAGAGACTCGGATGAGATTTGTTACCTGCATGGTCCGTGAGCGTCAGTTGCGGCTGTATGGACATGTTGCTCGTTTTCCTGACGCTGATCCTGCTCACCAGATTCTCTCAGCGAGGGAGTCTCGTGAGTGGAGGGGCCAATGGGCCGACCACGTGCCTCGTGGTTTGCAGCAGGTTGACCAGCATCTCAAGGAGATGGGGATGGGCCTGGCATCTGCCTGGGGGAAGGCCAGTCCGAGGCCCCTGGAGTATCGGCGGAAAGTGGACGCAGCGACGCGCTGTTCTGGCACATGCTCCCATACCTGACCTGATTAAATGTCTATCACATGTAAAATGTGACTGGGATAGAGGTTTGCTGCGAGTTTGAGGTTTTGTATCATATGTGAAGCGCTTCTATACAGTCACGTGGTGGACAAAGGAAGAGTTATAAGGGTGTCCTTAAGTCTACACTCAAGTCTTGTGCCATTCCAGTCGCCACCTGGGAACATCAGGCCATAAACAGGTCAACTTGGCATAACATTTGCCCCAAAGGTCTGGACCACTTTGAATGTGGGAGACTTGCTATCAAGAGACAGCAGAGGCAAGAAAGTAAAACCTGCCATCGTCCACCTCCGCAAGGAACAGCCTACATCTGCGATGTTTGCAGTGGACACTGTGGGTCCTGCATTGGACTACACAGCCATCGCACAATGCTGAGTGAACACACCGAAGAAGGGGAGAGATTCGTCGAAAGCGACGACTCACACCATCATCATCTAACATTCTAACAGAAGCTTGATGAAATTCGAACGTTTCCTTTCAGGACAGGTGCCGTTTACAACACTACGGAGTACTTTACAAGGGATGAATATCAAAACATCCCAAGTTAAACGAAACAGGAATAACATGCCATCCCCATTTTACTCCTTTATGGTATGATTGGGAGGGTGGAATGCGACGAAGGAAGTGCTTTCGATATTTTAGGACAGGAAATGCACAGGGGTATTCCACTAATGTGGTCTGCCTCATGCTCTAGGTATGCAAGAGAGGGAACAGTAATGGCGATAAGAAGGTAGGTGGTAAATGTCATGGGTAGTATGTGGTACAGAAAAAGAGGTGTTTAGTAAGTTTGAGTGTCCATCTGTAGATGTAGGTGTGTCAGTGTGTGTGTGTGTGTGTAGGGGTATGGCGCAGTAATGAGTCGATCAACGGAAGGCAAAAATACCATCATTTTGAGGCATGGTACATGTGGCACAAACAGTGTACGAGTACAAATGGTGTCAGTAATGGCCAAAGGGAATATAAGGAAAGGTAGCAAACCATTACGAGGGTGACTTTGTCTGACTGTGATTTATGGGGCTACTTAGCTGACGCCAAGCTGGCTGGGTAGTGCAAGCACCGTGCCAGGGATCTGTTGGTTCTTGGTTTGATTTGTTCTGCCTGTATTGTTAGCAACATCGTTCGTCTGTATTATAAATCTGGGTCACTGTAAGCTCGCTCTTAAATTGTAGTTAAAAGGGGGAGGAATTCAAAACGAACGATTGTTTCCTTGGTTTTATTTGCTCTTTCCCCTGGAGATTTCAATATGACGGGTTGATAGAACATTTTTGTGGACTTCAGGCTGCAACGGTTTGTCGGTTTATCGTTTAAGGGACGACACCACTACGTCTAACATTCACCTATACATTTAGCAAACATTCCCTTTAAAGTCCAAAGCCTTCTTAGATGTTTCTCAGTCGGAAAGGCTGGACAGCCCGAGAGATGAAGAACTTTTGAAGAAGGTCCCCCCCCCCCCAACCTCCACTCCATGATTTATTTTTGCCCCATTTGGAAGCAGTAAAGTGCGAGGAAACCTCCTCTGGCACGCACAAACCGAGGTTAACACTGGAACTTCCACGGAAGATACATTACAGTAATGTCATGATGACACAACAATGTTGAGGAATGAGCTGTGAGGACCTGCAGGTTTTGGAATGTGTTGCCAATGGATTTCTGAGGGGGCTATCCGTATGTGGCAAACGTATCGGTACATTCAGCTTTTTGGACACCTGGTACAGTTTAGTCTCAATCCCAGCGGGCTGCTGAAGCAGCTGCATGGCCTGACTGATTGCCTCTGCTGACCTGGCTCAGGACGAGACATCTAAGGGCCGCGGGATGAGACGTACAGAGGCACGAATGTGGAGTGTTTTGTTTCACCTGTGATTGTAATTAACATCAATTGTTGGGCATGCCCTTGTCACTTGATGGATCGTTGGCTGCTTATGCGGCAAGAATTTTAGAGGGTGAGAAGACCTTTTTGAGACTCCTTTGTATGAGCGTCTGTTGAACGGTGTTGATGCTTCCGAAATATATCTCTGTTGTTGTATCCTTTGTCTTCAAATACAAAGGGTGAAAACAAAAGGATTTACCTGTGCCTCAATATGTGGTTGTGGCGAGTGGTGTTGAAAATGGATGAACTAACTGTTCAATTACTCTTTCTTCCTGGTTTGCCATTGTTCATCATTATCATAAATAACCTCAATGCATAAAATGGAGATATAATCTATATTATTAATTGCAATTCTGGACACATGAGAATGTTGGGGGAAAGTTGAAGAGGCTGCAAGCTTTGTACGGAATATGATCTGCATCATTGGTGGTCTTCATGGTGCAAATGCAGCTGTTTCTCCAGCCTGTTCCTGGAGAGAATTGTGCCACTTCCTCGCGCCCCCACAGCCGTGGATCTTTGCCCGTCACGGGTGGACTCCTTTTTGCCCTGGGCCCGTACCGCCTGCACGAGGGCCAACACGGGACTCGCCTGAGCTGTTGAGCGATGTCCGAGATTTTACTCGCCCGGAGGGAGAGGTGGAGTAAAAGGCTTTTACGCAGGGCTGTGTGACCAATCACAACATCCTTACCGGTGGTACAATGTTTATTTTCTGCGTGGTTATGCCTCTCCCTGCTTAGTTCTGCGTGGTTATGCTCCCTTTGGTCTCTTCCATCCGATTCTGATGTCTTTGCTAGAATCGGTGACCACGTCCCACTTTTCACCTTTGACATCGTGCACTACGCATGCTTTGACAGCACTGCAGGAGTCTGGGTGCTGGCACTGACCTGTAGGTTTCGTTGTTCCTCGCAAGGTAATGACTCCGAGGTCCAGTGCGCCATTCGTCATGAGGCAGTATTAAGTCTTATTACACTGTCTGCTTGGACACCGCTGCAGGAGATTGGTACATAAGGTTTTTTTTTACCGCTGCGGCTCTTTTGTCTGGCAAGCAATAGGATTAACTTGGTGTTCCTCATATTTGACTATCCTGACAGATAAGACTCTTGTAAAAAGTGCACCCAACTCTGTTGCACATCACATCAGGAAGTTAGATACTGCAACTGATTATTTTAAAGAGCAATTACATATAATGATAGTACTTAACGTTAAACAAGCACTCATTCTTTCTGCCGATGTTGTGGACAACATCGGCCAGCAGGGACGTGTTTTGCAAAACAAGATGGCAGATGAAGCAAGTACCCAAAAGCATGCTTGGCATGGTGGTCCTGCCCACTACCAAGCACCGAGCCAGACCTGCGTATTACACGTGTCGTTGCGGGATACTTTATATCTGTGGGCTGTGAATACATGTCACAGATGTAAAATTGAATCACTTCTCACAGGCCTTAGCGCCGGAGGCAGAAAGTAAAATCCATCCGGCATGGAAGTAACCCCAGCAATGGGTTCAACCAGCACACCCTCCCCAATCCCACCCCCTCCTGCCCTGAAATATGTTAATAAAAACATTATTGATCTCTCATGCCTTGACGCAACGCAGAACTATATCGTAACATGATGCAGATGTGCAAGTGTTCAGGCTGTACGGTTTGGTTCTCAAGCATGTCTGTTGGCATGTTTGTTTCCTGTGTGTAAGAAACCGGTTCCCATGACTGTAAGTCAGAATTTATGTTTAAATATGTACTATTAGTGCATCCATGTATCACTGAAAAATCCATATTTGACATCCCTGAGAGAAACACCAAGCGTGATTAAACAAGCCACAGAGCTTACCTGTACAAGTCACCTAAGGTCACAAACACGGTTGTCCCTAACACCAGTGGATTTGGAAACATCGTAGCTTATTGTCCATGTCGTCCCAGCAGAGCCTGCAGACCTCGACCAGCTTTCTGACACATTGCAAGGCCATGTTAGGTCAGCCATGCAGTAAGTTAGCGGACGAAGGAATGTGGGGGTAGGGGGAGGAGGGTGAATTGGGGGTGGGGATGGGGGGGGTGGTTGGAGCTAGAGAGTGGTGGCAGTAATTTCTGATCAGTGCTTTGATTTTCATGTGTATCTATTGATCATTATCTTTTTCATTTGTGAAATTTGTGCGAAGTGATGAGAAAGCTTACCGATCAGGGCAGTTCAGATGAAAACAATGGGAAACTGCAGGGATGTTTTTATGACACAACTTGTAAAAAGTATTATTGATTTGCTCCTTGCACCATGTCCTTCCATACTGATGCATCGCGGTGACCTCGACCTTGTCATGTCGCTGAAGAAGCGGGTAACAGCCGAAGAGCCCCTTTATTGCCAATATCATTGTGTCTTTCATTTATGTCGATGAGGTCCATGGATTCTTACTTTTCCACAATGAATGGCTCTAGCAACATGTTAGGGGTGCAGGCCCCATGTGTGGGTGAGTGGGCACGGTGGGGGGTCCGGCTTGGACCCTAAATTCCTGCACGTCGTTATTTCATTGGTTGGTTTCACATTGCCAGTCATGGCTCATGAAGAAGCTGCTGAAAGCTACAAACTGTGCAGTGTATAAATGGTCTTGGTTTGAAATGAGGCGTGATGGCAAAAGATGTCAAAACGTTCTCGTGAATCAATGGGGTTTATTTGTAATGCATCAGGTTTTGGTGTAAGAGGGTAAATAAAAGTGAACCCTTGACAATCTTTGAATAGATACGTGACAGCCAAAGAGATTGGGTCAAATTACCGTGGGCTAGTCGACCAGAGAGTGACTGTGGTGTGTAACGAAGGGTTACGATTCAGGACATTTGTAGTAACAACAAGGCAAGTGATTGAATTGAGAATAATAAATGCACCGATTGGTAAATAGTGTGCTTTAGTTTTGTGACATTACTTAGAAGTCACATTGTAAAGCAAGTGTAACTGTGATCTTTGATGTTGGTAATACTCCGCCTTGACTGCGGTGACGGCAGAAAATGTTGATACTGATCCAAATCATTATTGTGACCACCTCCCCCACCACCTCATCCTCCTATGCAGCAGCGACAACACCTGTACAAACAGAGAGCCCCACACCTGCTTTGACACCCTGTTCAGATGGTTTAAACTGCAGACCTCAGCCATGTTCAGGTAAGCAGTGCAGCGTGAGTGGGCATGAGGGGACTTGTTTACATCTCACGTTCATACAATGTTGTTCATGACCACAAAGTGTGTTATAATAACATGGTTTTTTTATTACAGCTATCATATTCAATTGCATTGGCATGATAAAAGGGGCATTCAACAATGGTCTCCAAACGAAATGTCCCTTGACTTTAATGCCCTTGTCCCATTTGTTCTTCAAGTTCAAATGTTGAAGCCACATCTGAGTTGCTTCATTCAGTGTCTTGTAGATGGTGAATTGAACAGGCAGATGGGACTTAAAATGTCGAAACATATAATAGTCACGTCATGGTCACAAATGGCAGCTTGCACAACAGGGGCCTTGAGAACGTGCTCGTTGTCATGAAGGAGGAGCACACCTTTGGTCAACACCCCCATGGCGTTTATCCTTGATGGTCTGCCACAATTATTGCACCAGGCTAGCATTGTATTTCTCGGATATTGTAGTTTTGTGGGCTGTATAGTCCATCAGCAGGATTCCCTTGGCATCCCAGAAAATCGAGCACATGATCTTGCTGGCTGAGGTTGCATGTGACATTTCCTGGGTGGTCATGATTCCTAGTGCTTCCATTGCAGGGATTCCAATTTGGTTTCAGGATCTCTGTGGTGAAGGCACTTTTCACTACTGTTTACCAAATGAGCGATAATGTCGGCTGGGATCTGCGATGGACAGTTCGAGAAGTTTGCGACATGATGCTGAAGTTTTGGAGGAACCATCTTGCTGAGACAATTGGCGATGTCCAGGTTTTCGTGGATGATGGAGAAAAAGCTGCCTTGAGAAATTACAACTTCTGTGGATATTTTGACAAAAATTAACACGATCAACCTCTGTGATTAATGCCTCAATCTGAGCAACAGTTTGTGGGTCAGTCACATCTGCTGTATGTACTGACCTGGGTGGGGGTCATCATCAAGGTACTCGCATCCATGCTTAGTCGGCCGTTCAATTGGCTTCCACGGAATACTCGGATCCACTTCCACCATACACGACCATCGTGCGTTCATGGACTTATTTGAAGATGACACCTCGATGCTTCATTTATTTAGACCCACAATTACCTCCACCCCAAAGGTGGACAGAGCTTATGTTTTCACCACTGTCTGTCTGTCTGTTTGTCTACCTATCTGTCTGTGAGCAGGATATTTCATCTGGATAGAACTTGTTGAACAGGTTGGGTTTGTGATCAGGATGAATTGATTAGATTTTTGTGAAGATCCAGATATGGATCTGGATCCTAGAATTTTTAAAACGATATATAGCACGATATCTCATAAGGATGTATTATGACTAAACTTTCTGGATGAGTTGGGTGACAAGTACAAACCAATTACATTTTGTTGTGTGACAAGGATGAATGGTCCAGATGCCAATCTGGCTTTTCAGGGGGATACAAAACATAAACTGTTCAGCCTGGTAGAGGTATGCACTCTACTGAGTGCCGTTCCAGTTGTCTTATGTAACAATCTTCTGGGTTGAAATGTGAAACAACAAACGAGCTATTAGATTAATGAGATATAGAAATGCAAGGTAAGGTCTTACTAATATTCAAGGTGAAGTCTTATTAAATTCCTGTACAGTTTTAATAACACTACCTCTTTGATCCATAAGTTTTCCCTCGACGAATACAACCTAAAACCCACTTATCTTTTTATATGATTGCCTGGCAGTGTGCTGCCTCTTCATCTCCTGCATTGATTACCTCCCAGATCTTTTTCTTGTGTGTCAGACATCCCAAGACTGCCCCTTGATTATATAATGTTTGTTTTCAATATTCTGACCCAACCCCAGCACCTTACGTTTACTTATCTTAAACCGCATCTGCCAATGTTTTGCCCAATCAATCGAAGTATCTCGACTTTCCTGAATCGGTTCACTCCACCCACCCCTCTCTGCTATCTACCTTACCTACAAGCTTGGTGTCATCTGCAAATTTGGAAAGCCTACTCTTAACCCCACCATCCAAATTGTTGATATAAATTATGAACAATAACAGTCTCAGAACTGATCCTTGGGAACACCACTTCTTACATCCTCCCAAATAGATATCCTCAAGTTCACCATCACTCTTTGCTTCCCGTCGATAAGTCAGTTTCCAATCCAGTTTGAGACTCTACAGCCACTACACAAGCCCTCATCTTAGCCAACAGCCTTCTTAGTGGAATGTCAGCAAATGCTTTCTGAAAGTCTAGATGAACTACATGAACTGCACTTCCCCCATCAACTCAGTCATAAACTGCTTCATAGAACTCTAATAATTTGTTAAACATGATCTCCCTTTGATAGATCTGTACTGACTACCTTTAATTAGTTTGGAATTATTCAAATGTTTCCCTGTCCATTCCTTAATTGACGTCTCCAACACCTTCCCACACCTCAAGTCAAGCTAACAGCTCTATTGTTCCCCAAGTATTCTTTGGAACCTTTATTAAAAAAAACTAGCAGGGGTACCCAGTGTTGCCAGGCAACGCCGGGTCTTTCCTCCCACTCGTTCCCCTGCCTCCTCCCATCTACACCCCTCCCCTCTCTCCATTTGTCCACAAAGGAATTTTCACAGGGTTTTTCACCATGTTTGGGGAAAATAAATAATTAAAACAAGCAGTCATAGACTGGTACTTACGAAATCGTCAACTTGACCTCTGATCTTGTCTAATAAAAGCTGTCTCTAGAGAAGGTAGCGACGCAAACCAGAAGTTTCTACGATGATTCTATACCAAACCATCAAAAATGGTAACGTCGACCGAAGCAAAAATCTCCATTTGTCCACACAATTATTTAATATTATTTTATCAAAGTCACAAAACCGTAATATTCGGCCATCCACCAACAATCTTTTACCAACCAACAATCTTTACATAATCCGACGGCTAGCGAGTGCAGGCATGCGACGATAACCTTTATTGGGATAAAAATGACTTTTAAACACCATCTTTATCGAAAACACCGTCAGCGCGCACACGCAAAACCTTTACGTGACTCAACGACGTCTGCTCGAGCGCGCTGCACCACGTGACGAGCTGTGACGCGGCGAGTGAAATATTTTTTATACAATCTTAAAACGTCTCCAAAACATCCGATTTTTACCAGAATTTTGACAACCGAGTGTTAAGCGTCCTAAGCGATTGCAAAAACCGAAGACAAAATTAAAATCGAAGTTAAAACGAACTCGTAACGTCGACCGAAGCAAAAATACTCCATTTCTCCACATGAATTTACGGAATTATGTTTGACCTCACTGTGACCTTGACCTTTAACCGATTTTGACCAAAATCTAAACAGCGCTAGCCATCACCCTCCTGAATCACGTGGTGTAATTGATTGGTAGCTTCTTCCGTTCTCGAGTTATCGTGCCTACAAACAAACACACACACACACACACACAAAGAAACAAACACACAAACAGAGGACGGAAGTCATCAATATACTTACGAAATGTAAAGATTTCGTAAGTAATAAAACCCCCGCTTTCGATTCCTACCAACCTCTAACTTGCCTCGTCACCATTAACCCTTTGAACTCTGAGCTCCTTGGACTTTCAGCTCCCCACCCTGGGCTCCCTGGAGAAAAATCCGGCTGCTCTGGTACCCAAACCATGGAGGTTTGAACAGCGGCCGGTAAAACAGTCACGAGGGTTCAAAGGGTTAACTTGCCACGTGTCGTGTCAAAATCTGCCTCCCGAGGGACGAGTTAATTGATATGGCCAAAATAAGTCATTGTATAGATGTTTATCCTATGCGTCATGTAATCAATCTGGGCTGTGTTCAGTTACCAACTTTCTTGTGGAGAGCTCGCCAAGTGGCTTAAGCACTCAAGCAAGCACTCCATTCGAAATCGTTCATAAGGAATGGCTGGCTTGGCAAGCGTTAGCGAGCTGCTTGGTAACTGAACACAGCCGTGGACATCTCGACACCATCCAGTACAAACAAAACACCAGCAAAAGGACAGTTTTTAAATTAAGGCTTTAAAATATTAATCATGATTTCCTTGAAATGCAAATGTACCTTGTTCAATTCTCAACGCATTGTTTTAGTTTTTAAAATGTACATTAACTCAGAGGTGATGTTCAGTGTACGAAAGCGGAACTGTACATTGCAAAGTGTACATGTACACAACTTCTTTAAAGTGTACTTGTACAATGTACATGACATAAAGTGTACATGTACATAACTTCTTTAAATGTACGAGATAAAGTGTACTTGTACAATGTACATGATATAAAGTGTACATGTACATAACTTCTTTAAAGTGTACATGTACATAACTTATTAAAGTGTACTTGTACAATGTACATGACATAAAGTGTACATGTACATAACTTCTTTAAAGTGGTACTTGTACAATGTACATGACATTAAAGTGTACATGTACATAACTTCTTTAAAGTGTACTTGTACAATGTACATGACATATAGTGTACATGTACATAACTTCTTTAAAGTGTACATGTACATAACTTCTTTAAAGTGTACTTGTACAATGTACATGACATAAAGTGTACATGTACATAACTTCTTTAAAGTGACATGTACATAACTTCTTTAAAGTGTACTTGTACAATGTACATGACATAAAGTGTACATGTACAGAAGTAAAAAAAAGAAGTAAAAATATCTCGTGAATTTCTCCGGCCTCCCGACTAATTAATTACATATACGGGCTTTTAACGACCAAGCCCATTGTCATCGTCTCTAATGTTTATTTACTTCACATAATATGTGATGTCCATCAGTTTGTTTATAAGCCTTGAAAAGTCGGGCGAAAACTAAACTTTTTGGTTCGTGGGCGCCAGCAGTGACCACTATTTTCGTTGTGTCTGTGTGTCTGTCTGTTTGTGACTCAGATCGAGCAAATGTCAAGGAGCTATGCTCTGGAGAGAGTCACAAACAGACAGACACACAGACACAACGAAAATAGGGTCACTGCTTGCGCCCACGAACCAAAAAGTTAGTTTTCGCCCGACTTTTCAAGGCTTATAAACAAACTGATGGACATCACATATTATGTGAAGTAAATAAACATTAGAGACGATGACAATGGGCTTGGTCGTTAAAAGCCCGTATATGTAATTAATTAGTCGGGAGGCCGGAGAAATTCACGAGATATTTTTACTTCTTTTTTTTACTTCTGTACATGTACACTTATTGTCATGTACATTGTACAAGTACACTTTAAAGAAGTTATGTACATGTACACTTTAAAGAAGTTATGTACATGTACATTTATGTCATGTACATTGTACAAGTACACTTTAAAGAAGTTATGTACATGTACACTTTAAAGAAGTTATGTACATGTACACTATATGTCATGTACATTGTACAAGTACACTTTAAAGAAGTTATGTACATGTACACTTTATGTCATGTACATTGTACAGTACACTTTAAAGAAGTTATGTACATGTACACTTTATGTCATGTACATTGTACAAGTACACTTTAAATAAGTTAGTTACATGTACACTTTAAAGAAGTTATGTACATGTACACTTTATATCATGTACATTGTACAAGTACACTTTAGTACACTTTAAAGAAGTTATGTACATGTACACTTTATGTCATGTACATTGTACAAGTACACTTTAAAGAAGTTGTGTACATGTACACTTGCAATGTACAGTTCCGCTTTCGTACACTGAACATCACCTCTGAGTTAATGTACATTTTAAAAACTAAAACAATGCGTTGAGAATTGAACAAGGTACATTTGCATTTCAAGAAATCATGATTAATATTTTAAAGCCTTAATTTAAAAACTGTCCTTTTGCTGGTGTTTTGTTTGTACTGGATGGTGTCGAGATGTCCACGGCTGTGTTCAGTTACCAAGCAGCTCGCTAACGCTTGCCAAGCCAGCCATTCCTTATGAACGATTTCGAATGGAGTGCTTGCTTGAGTGCTTAAGCCACTTGCGGCTCTCCACAAGAAAGTTGGTAACTGAACACAGCCCAGATGATTACATGACGCATAGGATAAACATCTATACAATGACTTATTTTGGCCATATCAATTAACTCGTCCCTCGGGAGGCAGATTTTGACACGACACGTGGCAAGTTAACCCTTTGAACCCTCGTGACTGTTTACCGGCCGCTGTTCAAACCTCCATGGTTTGGGTACCAGAGCAGCCGGATTTTTCTCCAGGGAGCCCAGGGTGGGGAGCTGAAAGTCCAAGGAGCTCAGAGTTCAAAGGGTTAATGGTGACGAGGCAAGTTAGAGGTTGGTAGGAATCGAAAGCGGTTTTATTACTTACGAAATCTTTACATTTCGTAAGTATATTTATGACTTCCGTCCTTCTGTTTGTGTGTTGTTTCTTTGTGTGTGTGGTGTGTGTGTTTGTTTGTAGGCACGATAACTCGAGAACGGAAGAGCTACCAATGTCAAATTACACCACGTGATTCAGGGGTGATGGCTAGCGCTGTTTAGATTTTGGTCAAAATCGGTTAAAGGTCAAGGTCACAGTGAGGTCAAACATAATTCCGTAAATTCATGTGGAGAAATGGAGTATTTTTGCTTCGGTCGACGTTACGAGTTCGTTTTAACTTCGATTTTAATTTTGTCTTCGGTTTTTGCGATCGCTTAGGACGCTTAACACTCGGTTGTCAAAATTCTTGTAAAAATCGGATGTTTGGAGACGTTTTAAGATTGTATAAAAAATATTTCACTCGCCGCGTCACAGCTCGTCACGTG
Organism: Eptatretus atami; assembly: GCA_035128595.1. Lineage (NCBI taxonomy): Eukaryota > Metazoa > Chordata > Myxini > Myxiniformes > Myxinidae > Eptatretus > Eptatretus atami. The sequence goes on from CM068955.1 coordinate 157,503,160, forward strand.
GTGCAGCGCGCTCGAGCAGACGCGTCGTTGAGTCACGGAAAGGTTTTGCGTGTGCGCGCTGACGGTGTTTTCGATAAAGATGGTGTTTAAAAGTCATTTTTATCCCAATAAAGGTTATCGTCGCATGCCTGACTCGCTAAGCCGTCGGATTATGTAAAGATTGTTGGTTGGTAAAGATTGTTGGTGGATGGCCGAATATTACGGTTTTGTGACTTTGATAAAATAATATTAAATAATTGTGTGGACAAATGGAGATTTTTGCTTCGGTCGACGTTACCATTTTTGATGGTTTGGTATAGAATCATCTAGAAACTTCTGGTTTGCGTCGCTACCTTCTTAGAGACAGCTTTTATTAGACAAGATCAGAGGTCAAGTTGACGATTTCGTAAGTACAGTCTATGACTGCTTGTTTAATTATTTATTTTCCCCAAACATGGTGAAAAACCTGTGAAAATTCCTTTGTGGACAAATGGAGAGAGGGAGGGGTGTAGATGGGAGGAGGCAGGGAACGAGTGGGAGGAAAGACCCGGCTTGCCTGGCAACACTGGGTACCCCTGCTAGTTTTTTTTAATAAAGGTTCCAAAGAATACTTGGGAACAATAGAGCTTGTAGCTTGACTTGAGGTGTGGGAAGTGTTGGAGACGTCAATTAAGGAATGGACAGGGAAACATTTGAATAATTCCAAACTAATTAAAGGTAGTCAGTACAGATCTATCAAAGGGAGATCATGTTTAACAAATTATTAGAGTTCTATGAAGCAGTTTATGACTGAGTTGATGGGGGAAGTGCAGTTCATGTAGTTCATCTAGACTTCAGAAAGCATTTGCTGACATTCCACTAAGAAGGCTGTTGGCTAAGATGAGGGCTTGTGTAGTGGCTGTAGAGTCTCAAACTGGATTGGAAACTGACTTATCGACGGGAAGCAAAGAGTGATGGTGAACTTGAGGATATCTATTTGGGAGGATGTAAGAAGTGGTGTTCCCAAGGATCAGTTCTGAGACTGTTATTGTTCATAATTTATATCAACAATTTGGATTGTGGGGTTAAGAGTAGGCTTTCCAAATTGCAGATGACACCAAGCTTGTAGGTAAGGTAGATAGCAGAGAGGGGTGGGTGGAATTCTCTCTCTTTTGTT
>CM068955.1:157530263-157549619 GCA_035128595.1 Eptatretus atami
GCTCCCTCCGGCACCCATAATCCAATGATGGCTATATTATTTTTGGACTGCCATATGACTTTGACCTTCAACATTTATGGATAGAGTATAAATTAAGAAAATGTGTCTCCATCTATAATTAATCTATCCATAAAACACATCATAAAAATTGGAGGAAAATTATTCAAGTTATAATCAAAAGCGTTTTTTGTTAATTAGGTCACAATCCGAAAAAATATGTCAATGGCACGAAACAAATACCGGGTGCACAACTTCAGTGCAGGTCCATTATGATGATGCAATGACATATTGGAAGGCCAAGTGGTCTTTGAGATTCCATGTTGGCAAATTTGAGTGATGACAAAAAAACCGCATTATTTATTTCAGACCGCCATTTGACCTTGACCTTTAACCCAGAGGGGTATGATGTGAATTAAAACGCGCCTTCTTCGAGGCCATCTATAGGGGGCTATTTCGTTCAGATCGGTGTAGTTATGGTGGAAAATGTTAAATGTCTAGAATCAAGTTATAACATTAAAAATTAGGTCAAGGTCAAACAAGTTATGTCATTTCCGCCGACGTTTTATTTCCATTATTGATTGATGCAAAATTTCCTTCCAAAAGTCCCAGCCATATCTGAGATACAGCTTGGAAATTGGCATCAGAAAAAGGACAAGCAGGAAAAAAAAAACATTCAGGAAAACCTAATGGTGGTTTAATACTCTGAGGGGGGTCTAAGAAACTCTGGGGTACCATTAAAAAAAATTGGTTCACTAATTGTAGAAACAAACCCGATAACAGGTATAAGCCTCCCCCTATCCTATAGGGGGAGGCTTAAGAATAATAATACTGCCACAAGACTTGGTGGTGTAATGGTTAGAGCGTCAACTCTGAGTCTGGGAGGTCAGTGATTGAAACATTCAAACCCTTGCCGAGTCGTACCAAAAACATTAAAAATGGTGTGCGCTGTTTACTTGATAAATACTCTGCATTTAAAGAATAGAGCATGAGCAAACAATGCTGGGAAGGCAAATACAACTGTTTTGGCAGCACCAAGCAATGCTCTGGAGAGAGTATGGCACATCAAATAATAACTAGAACGGTACTCGGTCGAGCGTGTACCTCTGCCAGGCTGAACAGTTTACGGTTTGTATGCCACTGATAGGCTGGATCTGGATACAGACCTGAACCCAAATCGAATCGACTTGTCCTTGTCACCTACCCAACTCATCCACCAAGTCTTGTCATAATCCATCCACAACGTTTTGAGATATCATGATATATATTGTTGCGAATTCGCGCCCGCCGGCGTGCGAACGGCCACGTAACTCGAATCGCGGCACGTCGCCCACCGGACGGACAATTCTGTCGTGACCCTCTCGGAACAACGCCGGGAGCTAGTCACGGGTGGGGTTTTAACCCCACCACGACCGTGCCAATTGCCCACCCGCGCAGGATAGGGTTGCTCGCCAAATTCGATCTACCTAAGTACCTGCACGGATGGTCGACCGGGCGATCGTACCACGCCACAGGCCGACTCCGGACACGAACCGCTTAAGCGGTCCGTTCCGTGCTACAGTGATAACCGAGCGGTGTTAATCGTCGGCCTCGACAGTTCCGATTAATTACCGGGATGTTGCACCCACTACGAACCCCTTACGTGATGCAAGATGGAAGGTCAATAAAAAAGGAAAAGAGACGAAGCAGAGCGGGAACAGTTCAACAAACAAGCATTTTATTCACACACACACAGACAAGCACGTATATACAGCCATACAGTCAAAAATGCACATATAACAGTAAAACAGTCATGCAACAAAAGCAAATGCAGAGCTACAACCGACTATACACGTACACACGGCAACACTTAAAACAATTATTGAGCCAGACTGGCGCACCCACAGACATTTACACAAAAACCCAAAGAAAAGAAGAAAGAAGTCGCGACTTCCCTTTATGGCTGGTGAGTCCCTCTCCCGCGACCGTCAGCGTGTCCGCCTGGCCCCGACCTCTCTCGCGGCCGGCGAACCCTCTCCGGCACTCCCCGTCCGGACGCGCAGGTCCACCTCACTACTGGCGCTCCCGCGTCTCCCGTCCGTGCTTCGTGACAGGGCCGCTCGCCAAGGCGCGGGTGCAGGACCTCTTCCGAAGACCAACTCTCCACAAAAACCAACCGAAGACCAACCAGACCACCAGCCAAGACGAAGAGGAAGAGGCGGAAGAGGAAGCGGCCCAAGAGGAAGAGGCTCCCGAGGAAGAGGCTCCCGAGGAAGAGGCTCAAGAGGAAGAGGCTCAAGAGGAAGAGGCTCCAGAGGAAGAGGCTCAAGAGCGCCCCGCCCGTGTCAGTCTTTTATAGCGCGGGGCTCCGCCCTTCGCCCCGCCCCGTTCTCGGCTCTACCTTCCTTCGAGAGGGTTCCCGAAAAGGGCGTTCCTTCACGCTCTCTCTCCACCCCGCCCGTGCGGGGGCCGGGGGAGTCAGTTTTTGGCTCTGGGCCAGAGAGTTATTCCCCCAAAGATGCCCTCCTTCACACTACCTCTGACTTACCTGCATGCCCCTCCTCCACTCCAAAGCGCGGGGAATCAAACGAAGAAACAGGCGGGGAAACCTGCGCATCCTCGCAGTTCCCTCCTTGGCGCTTTGTTTGCCGTTCGGAAGCGGACGTAGTGGCGAAGATGTGGTAGCGTAGAATGGTGGAGGTGGCGTGGTTGCAGTGTGTTGGCGCTGTGATGGGGATGGCGTGGTTGTTGAGATGCTGTTTTTGAAATAAAGATGAAAAGAAACGACTGAACTCAAACGGCACCGTTATTGATCACATAAATTCCCTCCTGACAACGGGTTTGGGCTAACTACACATGTACCTATGAAGATATCTCACCTGAGGGCCCTTTATGGTGTATCTGGATACTATAATTTTAAAGTGATTCTTAACTATTGAGAGATGGAGCCAAAAACGATATATATATATATATATTGTTACGGCTGTGGAAATTCGCATTACACCATAAAGGGCCCTCAGGTGAGATATCTTCATAGGTACATGTGTAGTTAGCCCAAACCGTTGTCAGGAGGGAATTATGTGATCCATCCGGGCTGCGATCCTCCAGGACCATTTTTCTGTTCTATTTTATTTCAAACAAACAGCATCTCAACAACCCGCCATCCCCATCACAGCGCCAACCACACTGCAACCACGCCACCTCCACCATCTACGCTACCACATCTTCGCCACTACGTCCGCTTCCGAACGGCAAACAAAGGCGCCAAGGAGGGAACTGCGAGGATGCGCAGGTTTCCCCGCCTGTTTCTTCCGTTTGATTTCCCCGCGCTTTGGAGTGGAGGAGGGGCGACGCAGGTCAAAGTCAGAGGTCATGTGAAGGAGGGGTCTCATTTTGGGGAATAACTCTCTGGCCCAGAGCCAAAAACTGACTCCCCCGGCCCCCCCCCGGGCGGGGTGAGAGAGAGCGTGAAGGAACGCCCTTTTCGGGAACCCTCTCGAAGGAAGGTAGACGAGAACGGGGCGGGCGAAGGGCGGAGCCCCGCGCTTATAAAGACTGACACGGGCGGGGCGCTCTTGAGCCTCTTCCTCTGGAGCCTCTTCCTCTTGAGCCTCTTCCTCTTGAGCCTCTTCCTCGGGAGCTCTTCCTCGGGAGCCTCTTCCTCTTGGGCCGCTTCCTCTTCCGCTCTTCCTCTTCGTCTTGGCTGGTGGTCTGGTTGGTCTTCGGTTGGTTTTTGTGGAGAGTTGGTCTTCGGAAGAGGTCCTGCACCCGCGCCTTGGCGAGCGGCCCTGTCACGAAGGCACGGACGGGAGACGCGGGAGCGCCAGTAGTGAGGTGGACTGCGCGTCCGGACGGGGAGTGCCGGAGAGGGTTCGCCGGCCGCGAGAGAGGTCGGGGCCAGGCGCGACCACGCTGACGGTCGCGGGAGAGGGACTCACCAGCCATAAAAGGGAAGTCGCGACTTCTTTCTTTCTTTTCTTGGGTTTTGTTGTAAATGTCTGTGGTGGCGCCAGTCTGGCTCAAGTAGTATTGTTTTAAGTGTTGCCGTGTGTACGTGTATAGTCGGTTGTAGCTCTGCATTTGCTTTTGTTGCATGACTGTTTTAACTGTTATATGTGCATTTTTGACTGTATGGCTGTATATACGTGCTTGTCTGTGTGTGTGTGAATAAATGCTTGTTTGTTGAACTGTTCCGCTCTGCTTCGTCTCTTTTCCTTTTTTATTGACCTTCCATCTTGCATCACGTAAGGGTTCGTAGTGGTGCAACATCCCGGTAATTAATCGGAAACTGTCGAGCCGACGATAACAACCGCTCGGTTATCACTGTAGCACGGAACGGACCGCTTAAGCGGTTCGTGTCCGGAGTCGGCCTGTGGCGTGGTACGATCGCCCGGTCGACCATCCGCAGGTACTTAGGTAGATCGAATTTGGCGAGCAACCCTATCCTGCGCGGGTGGCAATTGGCACGGTCGTGGTGGGTTAAAACCCCACCCGTGACTAGCTCCCGGCGTTGTTCCGAGAGAGGTCACGACAGAATTGTCCGTCCGGTGGGCGACGTGCCGCGATTCGAGTTACGTGGCCGTTCGCACGCCGGCGGGCGCGAATTCGCAACAATATATATCATGATATCTCAAAACGTTGTGGATGGATTATGACAAGACTTGGTGGATGAGTTGGGTAGGTGACAAGGACAAGTCGATTCGATTTGGGTTCAGGTCTGTATCCAGATCCAGCCTATCAGTGGCATACAAACCGTAAACTGTTCAGCCTGGCAGAGGTACACGCTCGACCGAGTACCGTTCTAGTTATTATTTGATGTGCCATACTCTCTCCAGAGCATTGCTTGGTGCTGCCAAAACAGTTGTATTTGCCTTCCCAGCATTGTTTGCTCATGCTCTATTCTTTAAATGCAGAGTATTTATCAAGTAAACAGCGCACACCATTTTTAATGTTTTTGGTACGACTCGGCAAGGGGTTGAATGTTTCAATCACTGACCTCCCAGACTCAGAGTGACGCTCTAACCATTACACCACCAAGTCTTGTGGCAGTATTATTATTCTTAAGCCTCCCCCTATAGGATAGGGGAGGCTTATACCTGTTATCGGTTTGTTTCACAATTAGTGAACCAATTTTTTTAATGGTACCCCAGAGTTTTTTAGACCCCCTCAGAGTATTAAACCACCATTAGGTTTTCCTGAATGTTTTTTTTTTCCTGCTTGTCCTTTTTCTTGATGCCAATTTCCAAGCTGTATCTCAGATATGGCTGGGACTTTTGGAAGGAAATTTTGCATCAATCAATAATGGAAATAAAACGTCGGCGGAAATGACATAACTTGTTTGACCTTGACCTAATTTTAATGTTATAACTTGATTCTAGACATTTAACATTTTCCACCATAACTACACCGATCTGAACGAAATAGCCCCTATAGATGGCTCGAAGAAGGCGCGTTTTAATTCACATCATACCCCTCTGGGTTAAAGTACAGGTCAAATGGCGGTCTGAAATAAATAATGCGGTTTTTTTGTCATCACTCAAATTTGCCAACATGGAATCTCAAAGACCACTTGCCTTCCAATATGTCATTGCACATCATAAAGGACCTGCACTGAAGTTGTGCACCCGGTATTTGTTTCTGCCATTGACATATTTTTTCGGATTGTGACCTAATTAACAAAAAACGCTTTTGATTATAACTTGAATAATTTCCTCCAATTTTTATGATGTGTTTTATGGATAGATTAATTATAGATGGAGACACATTTTCTTAATTTATACTCTATCCATAAATGTTGAAGGTCAAAGTCATATGCAGTCCAAAAATAATATAGCCATCATTGGATTATGGGTGCCGGAGGGAGCAGGGGGGGGGGGCTTACGCTTGGCGATCACTTTGTGATCACAGATACCTCGTTATTCAGCCGACGCTGAGCGAAGTGAGGTCGAGGCCATTTATTCCTGATAAGTGAACCATTGTTTAAAAAATTATCCATGAGTAGGCATTTCTATGTTGAAAATTTCACATCAATTGCTTAAGCGTTTATGGAGAAAACAAATGTAAAAGCGAATAAAGGGAAAAAATGAGTGGTGGAAGAAAAAAAAGTGAGGGCCTCAGCCGACGTTCCACAACGTGGTCAAAGATGGTTGTGGACACCTATTGCTATGATACTTACTATCCTTATTCTTATTATTATTATTATTAGAATGATTTATGTACACACAATCTACGTTTCTGATGCAATGATAAAAAATTAATGTATTAATTCACACATTTGGGGATTTACCAAAAGACTGCGCTTGATCGTAATAATTCTAAACACGAACACAATCTGATATATATAAAATAAAACACCTTGATAAATCATTTGATTCGTTTATTCCTGATACGTGAAACACCCTGCAACGACGTCTACAGAAAACAGACTTTTTGGAACGCCGGCCACATTTTCCATCCAATCATCAGGTAACTTTGTTGAAAAAAATCTCCATGGGTAAGCACTCTGATGTTGAAAGTTTTGTGTCAATCGGTCAAACGGTTGCGTAGAAAACTAACTTAAAGCGAGTGAAGGGGAAAAGTGCAGGTGGAAGAAAAAAGAAAGTGAGGGCCTCCGCTGACATTCCGCAGCACAGTCCAGGATGGTGGTGATGTTCATTACTAGTAACTAATGATTGTAAATCACTTAATAACCCCAACTGATTGTGGATATTAATTTGAGTGTAGAGCGTCTATCCCAGACAATGTTAATGTGAAAAAGTCCACATAAAGTATCCGTCCCTGCAGATAATGTCCACACTGCACATCAATATCGCATCATTCCTTTGATCCATCCCCCAGCTCTGATCGGCTATTCTCTTGACATCGTCTTGTGCTCAAGCCAGTCCGTCGATCCAGTTCTGATCTTTGTAATCGACCGCAGATTCTTGTGATCCAGTCATTGTGGACCTCCGTCCCTTTCATCATTACAGTCTTGCCCCGAACCCTCTCCCCTCATCTCCGCACGCACACACCCCACACCACACACACACACACACACACACACACACACACACACACACACACACACACAAGGTTTCCAAAGATAACAGGCCTGGTTGTCCTTCCTCAAAGGACGATATCAGTCGGACATTTCTTTCGGAAAACAGTTGGACAGCAATCTTGAGTGCCAGCATGATAGAAGGAACTATTTTAGTTCCACCGCAAAGCATTCTTTGTTTTATTTCCCCCTTTACTTATTAATCACTTTCGAAGTGCATATGAGTCAGTTAGACAACAGATTGTACACGTAAATCAAAGACAGTTCATTTACCTTTTATCATTACCTGATGTGTACTGGGATGTGAATTTGTCATAAGAGTGTTCCCTCATAGCAAGATGAATCCATTTGCATCTTTTCACCTGTATTCCACATCACGTGATCACTCAGATTTCCAGGAACTCCAGGCTGGGAAACGTTAGCTTTCGGGAAAGGGGGGTGGGGGCTTGGAGGTCCAAGAGAGATTGTGCCATTTCCATTGCATCCATAAACCACTTCTTTGAAATTTTACTTCTTCCTTTTTTTTTTTTTAAAGAAAACTTTCATGAGTTACGATGTTCAAGTTAACATTTTTGTGAAAATATATCCAGATGCAAGCGCAATAGTAATGACGCAGCATGTTGCCTGGAGGGTGAGGGTTCGAGTTCCAATTCTGACCTACTGATCCACCTACCCAGCACATGCCCTCCCTTTCACCCCCAAACCCTACCACCATTTCTCAATAAAAACAAAGCCATGAATTTGCACCAACTGAACTCCTTGAAGTTTTACAAAGGCATATAATTGGTCCCTTTGCTATGGTGTTTTGAACTACAGCGTTACCCACAGGTGGACACATCACACAGCATAGGAACAAACGAAACAAAACATGTGTTGTCCTACAAATGTATTTATCAAACTGGCGTTTCCACAGCAAAAATCGATGGACTCGACCCCGTCCATGTCCCATGGAGCTTGTGACATTGCAGCGTCGGATTGACTTGTATTGACGGAAAGCTTTCAAGCTCTCCGAAACGAGGGACTTTGAAAGGCACTAGCCAGAGGCCCTCAAAATGCAGATTAAAACTCAGGACATATTCGCGACGGTGTTATAAATAATCCTTACAGTATACACGGCACAGCGTGCCGGGTCCGTAACGTCCATCGACGTGAGACCCAGAGGACCGATGTGGAGCCGGCGGTGCAAATCCTCGCACCAAGATCAACATCGACCAGCTGGCTGCTCACTTTCAGTTTAAAAACAGCAAAGGCTGGGAATGTGTGCCACAAACAGTAAAGCAGGTTCTCATAATAAACGGTTCCTTCTTATTATTACTTTTCAGAAATGACACAAAAATAAAACGTACCCGAGAAGGGCCTGAGCGTGCAGAGTGACCTATTTAAAGGAGTGGAACCACTATGATGCGGAAAGTGACCAGTTGGGATACATGGCTGCTCACTAAAAACAGTCGTGCAGAGTCCACCAAAATGGCCTCTTTCGCATCGTGTTTAAAGTCTCCAGTTCTCCAAGGGAGCCAAGAAGGCTGAAAAAATAGAGAGGAAGATAAAATGGTGAGGCGGTTGTTTTTCACAAGGTTCGAACACTGTGTGCCCCCACCCTCCTCCAGTACTTCCTCCGCATTACCCCCAAAACGCTCCACTATATCCTCATCTCTCTCCCCTCCTGCCCCAAATTCTCCATGCACTCCACACACCCTTTACTTGAACACAGATAACACACTCCTTCCTTCAAACATTATTTTGTGAAAGACCTCATTTTGGCGCTGAATTCCAATGACAGCTCACAAGCCGCTTGCACAAAGGTTCTGTTGTTTAGAATGAGACTCCTACCCGTGCTGCAGATTCCCGCCCCAACCTTGTGATGAGGTCGGCCCTGGGAGCGGCCTTAGTTCAGGAGCTCTACAGTTTTCCACGACAATTCAAAAGTGGACTACACATCTCGTTTCGCTTAATGGCCATTTGTTGAAGGAAGGTGCGGATAATTTGTGGATCCTATCCCATGTCCTGGAAACCGAGTCCATGTTCAAAGCCTGGATCCCCATTTCACTTCTTTTGCTTCAAATGGACTTTCTGACGCTCGAGACCTTGGATTGAACTTAAAACTGCAGTTACAGCACTTAGGCAAACTTTACCAGTCTTTATGCAGTTCTCTTTACTCTTACTGCTTTGTTAGAAAAAAAAAGAAATAAAATAAAATCAAATAATCCTTATTACAATAACAATTACAAAAACCTCTCTTCTTCCCACACATCTGTACAGTTACAAAATATCCAAACTAGCGACCGAAACGTTCGGTTGAAGTTCAGTTACCGGTTCAAATCCTACCACACTCCCTTCTCTCAATGCAAAGTGGCCAAAATGCGGCCCAGGCGAGGGTGCCATCTTTGGTGCCCAGTTAAGAGCTGCAGACGCCTCAGGATAAACAGCCATTCTCGTCGGCATGACTGCATTCTTTGAATTAAATTCCTCCAGTAAGCAAGCACGTCAAAACTCCTGAATTCCTTGCAAAAACAACTTTTGCACATCCGTTCTGGGCAAGGCTCCATTAAATCATCCCAACCGCCTTGCAGTGCGTGGCTGCACCGAAGTGTACCGTTTGGACTAGCTATGCCTGTCGGGCTGAGCGCACTCTGACCCACAGACAAAAAAACGTAGGCAGTGGATGTGCGGTAGCCACAGGGTGCAGTGTTGAGGTGCAGTCGGATGTGTGGTCGTGCTGGTTCCCAGCTCGAGATGCAAATCAGTTGAGGAGTCATTTTGACACCGGATAGTATAAAACGTCACGCCGCAGATGATCCACGCAGCTGGCGAGCTTGGCACTATTTGAGGCGTAGGCCCCAGGCATAATGTTTGGGCCACCCGGCCCTACTCCCCACACCACCGCGCAGCTCAAAGTCGTAACGACGCAGCGACGAGAGACCAGGACCTCCGAGGCCCAAACGACTGCAGCACAGTACAAAAGTAGTCCAGCAGCCACAACACCAAGCAGAACTCCGATAGCACTCAGCACTATCACACCGACTAAGAATGGTCCAAAACTGAAAGGGTGGCCTGAGAGTCGGAGAAGCACCAGTAGATTCAAATCTCCACCTCGGACTCCACTACTCGATTCAGGCCAATTTTCAGCCTCCGCTTCACCCTCTCCACTACTGTCGAAAATTTCTTTGAAGCCTAGCGATGAAAAAAAACAAGAGTCAGGTCTCCTTGACACAAATTCCTCATCAACAACAAACTATTATGAATTCAATTAATTTATAAACATCACTGACTAGCATTGGGACTCCAAAACCGAGACGGATATGTTGGATTACGAGGATGATCTGGACGATCTCGAATTTCCACCTCTCCTACTCTCCCTGTCCCCACTAAGACTTCCCTCCTTCCTATTCAAGGAAAGCCACTTTTCTGGATAACTGACAAAGCCTGGAAACCGCAGGGCATGAGCAGAATTGCTTTGCCATGTAGGGACTGCACACAGCTCGATGCAATAGGATTTCCTTCTCGGGAGTCTTCAAAACAAGCACCTTGTGGGAGATCTAAACGTCTGTCTGCCTGTGCTGCACAGGGTCACCGTGTTCACAGACACACAAATCATCTCCTACAGTTATGTTAACTATCAAATGAATCCAACCTTTATAGGAGTGCCTCAGAAGCCATATTGATTTTTAACCCACAAGGCATCATAAAATGAGAAAGATGCCCGAATGGCCAAATTCAAGAAATTGCAGGAATGCCAATGAGGAATAATGAATGGGGATTATCGTGCAACTAACGAGGAACGAAAGTGCACGAAGACACGTGGAACGTATAAGGTTGACCCAGTGGGGGTTTAAGGGAACAGCTGGCTCTCATCATGAGACAGTTTAAAGGGGAAAAAAAATCAACCACTATTTGGGATTAAATCTCGACACAGATAACACCTGCATAGAGCACGTTACAACGGTACATCTGACACCGATAAAGGATGATGGGCTTAGGATACGTTGAAACCCAGGAGGGTGAAGCTTTAAAGAAACGATCGGCATTGTATAGGATTACACAGTGAAACAACAACTAGCACCGATTAACGATAATACTTTGATGGAGAATTTTCTTCAACTAATGAAATTGTATAGTTCAAAGGAATCCTGCTATAAAATTATAACATGACGGTTAAAATCCGATACCTGGAACAAACTTGAGCATATTGTGAAATGGGTGCCTGTCATGAATATTGATTGTCCTTTTTTAAGAAGTGCCTGATATAAATATGGGTTATAATTAGTAAATGGGTGCCTGGTATCAAACAGAGATAATATAGAGTAAAAAAAAAAAGAACGCCTGCATTCGGCTTGACACCCTCTGGTTTAAAGAGCCTTTTGGGACTAATGTAGGACTTGGAACTCTCACCATCCTCATCGTCTTCTCGATGCGTACTGTCGTTGAGCCATCGGCTTTACCTGAAACACAAAAACCAGGACACGTTGGATGAGGCCCGGAGGAGACGAGCACACCACAGCGATTGCAGCTGGCGTCTTGCCTCCACTATATCCGAGCTGTAATGCTCTTGCGAGTTCCAAGTCCAGCACCTCATGGTTGTCGGTCTCATTGTAGTGACATATATTATATATATATGTATTATGTATATATAATCTACGATGCAGTATACTGGCTTTATCTTTCACTGTACAGCTTGTTGCTTGCTCAAATAAGTGAGAGCAAAAGGAAAGACACTAAGACAGCACAGCAAAGGGGTGGCAAAGCTCTCCCTGATCAAGCCTTTCTCCTTCAATTTCTTTGAGTTCCCTTGTTACAGTCTTCTTGGATGATTAAAATCCGAAAGGCAGAGACTGAGGTGCAACTGAACTCTGTGAACTGACTCAAACATGAGGGAGTGAATAATGAGTGAATTATGCAGTCGTGCTGTCAGACAGAGAAGCTGACAGATATGGACACAAGATATATACGAGTTCCCTTACCAGGAACTTCAATGCAGCAGGAGGCCAGGCTCATCAAATTCTGCACTATGGTTGCAAACATATGGTTGTTTCCCCATGCTCTACCTTTTTTTAAATTTTATGCTGAGCGTCAACAGGGAAGCAGCACGTCCCATTTTTAAAGTCTTTGGTATGACTCGGCCGGGGTTCAAACCACCGACCTCCCAGACTCAGAGCGGACCCTCGGACCATTACACCACGGGTCTGGTTAACCTTCGGCAGTGACATACATCGACAAGATGTCTGAAGTATGGAAGAGAAATTTTCACAAGAATAAGTGATGATGATGATGTGATGATGATGATAATGATGATGATATGATGATGATGATTATTCCGAGTGCAGGGAAATTAAAAAAGATGAAACAAGTTAAAAGTCATTGTTTTTTTGACTTTGGAAATGTCATTGTTTAATGCACATGCACTGGAAAATGTATTTTTATGTGCACATCAATACCCCCATGACACTTAATTTCCTTGAGTGCTTGTGTCAGGCGTTAGCTTTTGAAGCACATTTATGCCCTTAATCAATCCCACGGGCCTATCATTTCATCCTCCTGCCTGCAGGAATCCAGCTTTGCTCTTAAATATGGCACGGTCCCTCATCACAGGCGAGATGGCTGCCTGCCTCCTCCTTTGTTGCTTCGTCTCCCTACGGGATCGCGATAGAAAATGATTGTGCCTCGGCGAGTGCCGAGAGGCCGCGAGTCTAAGGCCTATAATGTGATTGCCTTGCCATTAGGGTGACTTTTTTTTTTGTTTCCCGTGCTCTACGCAGCTGCATGTGTGGGAAGATCCATGCACGGAGGCCATCTGCCCCTGTCTGCCTAGATCAAGAAAACCAACGCCAGTGCACCAGGAGCTCTCTAACCGGTTTACGGAGCTCTCTTCTTGCCGCTAAAAGCTCACCCCGGACGAGTCATCTCCATCTCTTGCCGGGTCAAGTGCTCTTCCCAGGCTCGGCTGGAACCAGATAAATTTTCTCAGGGGGACAGCGAGACAAATGGAGCCATCACCCTTATCTCGATTGAACACAAACAAAAAGTATAACACTGGTGTTTGTTGCCCGTCGCTTATGATTGCTTCAAAGCATGGCTGTAGCTCAATGCTCAATAAGGTTTATCTGGGGTTCAAAGGTCAGGCAGCAGCAGCATCATCGGAAACAAAAATGTGTGGTTCGTGGTGTGTAGAAATCCGATGGCTTGAATTGGGAGAATTCAAAGCACAGAGCTTGAGGGAGCAGTAAAGTGAGCAAGATAGGCTGATGTAAGCCGAGAGAATGAAGGCTTGCAACGACCGCCCCATTGAAGGCCAAGAAAACCACAGGAAAGAAAAGCTCAGAGAGGTGAGTGGAGGTGACAAGCACACATGCTCTTAATAATTCTGAATATTCTCTATTTTTAAGGGATTGTCAACGTAATTCAAAGTGAGGATTGTGAGGCGCTTCAAGTCGCCTCGCCTGCGATTGTGTGACAAATGGTTTGTTGCACCGTTTTCAGAAGCACTCCATGGACCATTAAAGAGAGTGGTGGTCATAATGGGGAGGAGGTGGTGGGAAGTTTATCAGGCAATGCAAATGGCAAGAGACACTAGCCGAATTTGAAGAGTAAATTTACATAAGAAGACCAAAGAAGAGAATAAAGTTTACACAAGAAGAGCAATTAGTAAATTGTGATATAAAGGCATGCGGTGGAGAATAGGATTTGAGGATGAATGAGAGAAAGAAAGAAGCCAGGGATTGGTTAAGTTTAAGAAAGTGGGTAAAAGGAAATGTGTGATGAGACAAAGTGGGGTCGGTCGGTTTAAACAGCCCCTTTTCTTACCGGCTGTACTGAGCGGTATGTGCTGCTGGAGGAGTTGTTTGACAGTACTGAGCGGTACCTGGGGTGGGGATAAAGGGAGTGAGGGAGAAGTAAATGCACAGTGTGGGTTGATTAGTGACTTGATTGGTAATAAGTGCATTTTTAATCACAACATGGGACACATTTATATTACTGTACTATCTTACACAGATGTCGTATACATTAAAGGCATAATTGTCATGTGTTCTGTGCCTTGCATCCCTGTGTGACTCACAGCATTTGCGAAATGATCAGGATTTAAAGAGTTAATGAAACCCTTGGAAAGGTAAAACAATAGCTCGGGGGTCCTTGGAGCAATATATAATCAGATATGGTGGGATCAGGTGGTATGTTACAGCTTCCCAGATTTTTTCAGCCATGCATGTGGACCTCTTTGCCATTGCTAAATGCCGCACTAATGCAATTCCAGGGACTCATCCCTCCCAGGGATCTACAGCGCAGGTGCTTCATCCTGCGGTCACATAGGTGAGAAGTGTGGGGAGTGGTGGAATCTTTATGATTTGACCTGGAGACGTCTGGATACAAAGGATCACCGGAGGAGGAGGGAAAGGGGTGTGCTGCCATCACTTGTTGCTATGCCATAAACACTGCGATTCTGTGCAAAAAAGCAAAACGCGCTCATCGAAAAGGGCTTGAACAAATATAAAAAGTAAGGGCTCTCTCTGGCCATGATAGCCATCGTCTTGAGAAAGGAAAATGAGAGTGGATGAATGGTGAGCTTGGTGAAGTTTCACTTCGTGCCACATGCAATATAAATGAAGCCACATATCCTATGTAATGAAGTAAAGTGTTTGGATTTGTGGATATGTGAGAATCCCTGCAAGCTCAAAATGAGTGTATGCAGACAGGTGGCAGGGTGCACAGTATTAAGGGGGGGGGGTGGCGAGATTCAAGGTGGTCCTAGAGAAAGAAATTGGGACTTTTTTCAGACTAGAGGCTAAGATGTGGTATGGAGGGCCGGCCGTAGGGGTGGTTAAAGAAGGGAAAGATTGAAAGTTTTCATGTGAATGCTAGAAGTTTGAATGGAAAGATGGAAAAGCTGGAGGCAAGGTGGTTCCACGAAGGATATGGTATAGTTTTTGCAAGTGAGATGTGGTTTAGTGAACAATACAACTGGAGTATGGGAATTAAAGCCTATGGGGTTTACAAGTGTCAAGTCAGATAAGGAATGGGGCATGGAATGTGGCTCATTTTCTGACGTTGATCCTGCTCACGCAGATTCTCTCAGCGAGGGAGCCTCGTGAGTGAAGATGCTAATGGCCGACCATGTGCCTGTGTTGCAGCAGGTTGATCAGCATCTCAAGGAGATAGGGATGGCCAGGCATCTGCCTGGGGACGTGAGCAGCACGTCGCTGCGTCCACTTTCCGCCGGGACTCCAGGGGCTTCCGTATGGCCATCCCCGAGGCAGATGCGCTGGCCCATCCCTATCGCCTTGAGACTGTGATCAAACCTGCTGCAACCACAAGGCACATGGATGGCCCATTAGCATCCTCCACTCACGAGGCTCCCTCGCTGAGAGAATCTGGTGAGCAGGACAATGTCAGAAAATGAGCCACATGTCAATACAGCTGCAACTGACCACTCACACTATGCAGGTAACAAATCCATTTGAGCCTCTCTCAGCAACCGCTCGTTGGACACAAAGTCCGACCAGCGATAGCCAAGGATTCTCCGAAGAGACCTTTACCAAAGGAATGAAGTCTCCATATCAGATTCCTGGTCAGAGTCCAAGTCTCACATCCATAGAGCAAGACTAAGAAGCACCAAGGACCTGAAGACTTGGACTTTTGTCCCTCGCACGGTACTGCAGCGCCCACACCCATGATGCAGTGAATCCATGATCCCAGCCCGACCCAGACATCTGTTGACCTCTGGCTCACAGCCAGCAGAGACATGAATATCACTGCCAAGGTAAGTGAATCTCTCCATGACATCAACATCCTCGCCACAAAGAGGTACAGACAATAGAGCAGCATGCAAAATGTCACTGAATGCCTGGATCTTAGTTTTGACCAGGAAACCATAATCCCAAGTATATCCCACTCCTCATTCAGCACCTCGAGGGCCCCCTAGAGATATCTAACAGTCTCCACAAAGATGACTGCATCATCTACAAAATCAAGGTCAGAGATCTTGACATTCCCAAATGATGCACCGCAGCTTGATCTCTCTGACATCCTCCCAGAATCCAGTCCATAAAGTGCTGAAAAGTGTAGGGGCGTACACACCCCTTACAAACTCCATAACAACTGGAAATAAGTCAGAGATGGTACCACCACACTCCACAGCACTCTCAGTACCAGAGTATAGTTCAGACAGCAGATCGATCATTTTGGTGGCACCCCACGAAGACCAAAGAATCCTCCAGAGGGCAATAGGCTTGGAGGAACTCAATGCACGAATTCCCCTGAAAGCAGGATGCGAATCACTTGACCACATACTGATGCTCTACCACTCCAGATTCCACACACATAGGCCTCCTTGTCCACCCTTAGCGCACGTACAGTTCTACGCCTCGACTCCCTGAACAGTCAGATCTGCCATGAAGCCTGACCCTGCGACTGATTAATGGTATCCAGGGTCCCTTGAGAGAGGAAAAAATTTTCTTCGCCCTCTTGTAGTTCTAACATATCTTACCAGCAACATCAAGACAGTGTCTTGAAGGCACTCCATATCTCTTTAGGATCCCCAAAGCACCAGACCCTCCAACTCCCCACTCAGCCTGTTCGCAAACTCCTCTACGGCCCTCTCATCCTTGATCTGCCAATATCCAGGCCTACGCTGGGATGGCACCATTCTCTTGATTTAAGATCGCAACTCAGAGTTGCTCCAATAAGCCTGTGATCAGTATTGAGGAACTGAGCACTCCGGTAACCCTGCAGTTCTGGATCATCCTCCAGCGACCATCAACAAGCAAATGTTCAATCACCTTTGCCACACACCAGCATTGGAATGCCAAGTCCAGCGATGAGCCTGTGGGTGCTGAAACCATGAACCGTCGCCCTAATCCACGACTTCTTGCAAAGTCAAGGAATTTATTGTGATTCTGTTTCACAGTTCCAGACTCAGGGACAACACACATCTCATAACCATCCGATCGAGTTACCAGTCATGCATTGAAATCCCCAAGACGAGAAGCGTGTCTCACTGGGGCATATCAACCACAACTCGAGCGTGGCACAGAATGCGTCCTTCACGGTGAGATCTCTCGCCTCAGTCGGATCATATACAGAGACCAGGGAAACCACACCCAAGGAGGACGAATCCTTCGTCTCATAATACGCCCGTTGACGGTGTTACCCAATTATCATTGGAGTCGGCTTATGGACACAGCTACAGCAACTCCTTGGCATGGTAACCATCAAAGCGACAAGACCAATAGTAGTGTAATCCCCACCATGTTGTTCTCACCGCAACCGTTCTCCGAACCTCAGAGAGTGCTGCAATACCGATGTCCAAACGCTGAGCTCAGAACAGAGACAGGTGATCATCCTCTCTTTGATGGATAGGATATTCCAGGCACCACCTGAAGGGACTGCCTCAGGTTAACCCAAGAGACTACCGTCTGGTGGACGGACACCTCAGCACCACCCCGACACACACGACCGCAATCTGATCCAGGAAGGTTACTCCGTGGTTTCCCACCGATCATCAAAGATTGGGGTTCCAAAGGCTTTGCCCAAATCCCGTTGTCTGGTGAGCTGCCCCCTGCAAAGGGCAGCTGCACTGGATGACTCCCACGAGCAGATGTTTTTTTGTGCTTTTCGTACGTTTTCGGAATGAAGGGTTTTACAGTGGCCGGAGTGCAAATCCTCCACCAACCTCCTAAAAAGAACCCAACTGCAGGAGGACGTCTGCAGACACAGTTGGACACTAGATATGGATGGCCGTTGGCTCATAAGGAGCCTCCCTCGCTCTTTGACAGATTTTGTTTTTCATCCTACTGTGTGCCATATCATGTACCCTCCTCACCAAGAAACTTGGTGGGGGACGGTTTAGTCACCGACAACTCGACCATGAAACAGGTTAGTACAGGTTACGTGATACTTTCGCAAGTCACAGATATAATCCGACCTGACAATATAGTGTCACAAAGAAAAAAGGATGAGGTGTGACAATCTGGGAAGACAGTGTAATATCGAGAAAAAGGCATGACATTAAGGTGGAATTGATGGAGAAGATTCCATGTGGATAAAGTTTGGAGATTGCAAAAAAAGTAGAAACTTGAAGGATGCTTTATTAGTCCATGAGCCAGGTGAAAAGTGGGTATCAAGCGACTGAATACAACGCCGTTGTGATTTTTGGTAGCTTGACATCTCAGATGTCAGAAATGTCAAGCGGACGTTTCATTTCAGTAGCTAATACCCCTACGGCGTCCATTTTCAAAAGATGCCGCCATTCCTCCGACAAAACTGGAAAAGATAACTAAAATGTAATAACTCATCATTGGAATGGATTAAAACCTTTTATTTAGGATCATTTGCTCGAAGTTACATACAAATTCCTCTCATGTGTTATAAAAGTGTTTCTACAAGTCGTTTTCTGTAAAAAATGACAAATATATCCGAAAAATGAGGTATTTTGGCCGAGTTTTCGTTGAAACATTCTTGAAAATACTTATAACGACCCATGAATTGAAAGCTTGACAAAAAGTCCACTTAGTGTGAAGTTAGCATCTATCTTGATTCTAGAAAGTTGGTATAATGCTTCAGGAAGGCCTGTGCAATAAACAGAGACTTCTCAAATCACTAATCACCATCATCATCGCTGTCATCTACGTCTTGCGTGAAATCATCTTCATCCTCATCCTCTTCCAATTGCACACTCCTTTAACTTGCAATCCGGTTGTGCACAATAAACCATTGTCTATGCATGAACATGTGCCTTTCTTGCACGCTCGGGAAGCAATCACCAAGACAACAGACCAGGACAACATCTGGTGAGGTCGGATGGTAAGCCATTGAATTGCTACATCCCTTCAGTGACGGTCCACCATTCCATCATTTGGCTTTGGAACATCCCGTTGTTTCCAACTTCTCTCATATGGAAGCCTGATAATTAGCCCTTCTAGTGTGCTGATACAACGCCATCCCGACAGGTGGCAATTGTCCTGTTGTCATTCATCCGTTTTGGACCTGAACAGTTCATATTGAGTGCAAATTGACTTCTTTGATCTCTGTATTCGATGAATCATTTTGCATGTGTATGCCTGAACAAGAGCCAAATGTTTCATACTGAGCTCCCAGTCTTTACCAATGTCAGATGAACACTCTCGACAGCTTTCATCTTTCCGAATATTGTTCAACGACTTTACTTTTCTTGTCCTGCAAATGCACTGACTGTATCGCAGCCCGTCCAGCATGCAGTCATCAGAGCGTTACACACATCCTTCACCAAGAATTGTTTTGAGCGGTTGATATCATAATTGCGAATTTTTGTTCTTTCCTCGTCTCACAGTACCCTGTTCCCAATTCAAGATGAAATCCAAGAAGGAATCTCTCTTCTT
>CM068955.1:157549644-157568106 GCA_035128595.1 Eptatretus atami
AGATCTGGATTTTCACCAAAATCGAATCATTTCGTCCTTGTCACACACTCAACCTCTCTAGCGAATTGCGTCCAAATCCGTCCATAACCTTTTGAGATATCGTGCTCAGACAGACAGACAGACAGACAAATAAATAAACCAATGTCACCCGTAGGGTGATCCGTAATCTCATTGCCCAAATAAGAGCGACTGACAACGTGGACATGTTGCACTTAACTATAATAAGGTACATCATCGAGCCGTGCCCAACAGCCAGCCTTAGCCTAATCCACCAGAGCGACTCCTTGAGGAATATCTGCCTACGAGAGATTCCGATGAGAATCGTTCTACAGAGTAACCATGAAAAATATGCGTTTGCCTCATAACGTCACCAAATCACGTCATAATGTCTCAAGGTTATATATCTAGAAAGCACTCATCGAGGTGTTCAATTTGAGGTACTACACGATATGGTTCCTAAAACTTGAAAATTTGACCTTGGGGTCAAATATGTTTGACCTTAGGCGTTAACCATGAAGGTCAAGGCATCGCCACCAAAATTAATCATCTGAATGCCAGACCATGAACTATATTCCATGAAGTTTGAAGACGATCGATCAAAATTACTCAAAAAATAAGGGTTTCGTCGACTCCCCTGATTTGCGACAAAGTGACCTTGACCTTTGACCTTGACCTTCAAAATTTTATGGCCTGAAAGGGACCTCTATAGGCCTCTGATATGCGAAGTTACAAAATTTCCAATGAAAACTGTGCTCTGCAGAGTGATTTATACGTGATTACAGATAAAAAAAAAAAACAACAACAAAAAAAAACACATGAAGGTCAAGGCCAATCGCCACCAAAAATTAATCAGCTGAGTGCCAGACCATGATCTATATTCCATGAAGTTTGAAGACGATCGATCAAAATTACTCAAAAAATAAGGGTTTCGTCGACTCCCCTGATTTGCGACAAAGTGACCTTGACCTTTGACCTTGACCTTCAAAATTTTATGGCCTGAAAGGGACCTCTATAGGCCTCTGATATGCGAAGTTACAAAAATTTCCAATGAAAACTGTGCTCTGCAGAGTGATTTATACGTGATTACAGATAAAAAAAAAAACAACAACAAAAAAAAACACATGAAGGTCAAGGCCAATCGCCACAAAATTAATCAGCTGAGCGCCAGCCATGAACTATATTCCCATGAAGTTTGAAGACGATCCGATCAAAATTACTCAAAAAATGAGGGTTTTGTCGATTACCCTGATTTGCGAAAAAGTGACCTTGACCTTTGACCTTGACTTCAAAATTTTATGCGCTGAAAGGGACCTCCATAGGCCTCTGATATGCGAAGTTACAAAAATTTCCAATGAAAACTGTGCTCTGCAGAATTTTTTTTTCGTGATTACAGACAAACAAAAAAAAAAAAAAAAAAACATACAGACTGACTAACATATCTTGCAAAAACTTCGTTTTGGCAAGATAACAAACAGACGTGAAAACATAACCTCCGTCCACTTTCGCTGGTGGCGGTAATAATAGCAGAATGCTAATTTATCAGCTTTTTTCACTTTTCATGGTGAGATCTTTATCTAAACCGTCCGTCCATGAAATGTTCTCCATGAATCCACATCCGGTGCTTAAAATATTGATCTTTGTGTGGTCGGTGCACGACCGGTGTATCTTCTATAAACACGATTTAAAGCCCCACCGATGTATTATCGACATGTGACAGTCAGAATCACATATTGACCAGCAAGTGAACAAAGCATGACTGGAGTTTCAACTTGGTGAAAGCAAACTCGAAAATATCACACCGTCAATCAACCTCGAACATTTTGCGATCAAACACGCCCTCTGCTGTCTCTAAGATCATTATACACGGGAAAACCCAAATGTTTTACACCAGTAGCCAAAGCACACAGCACGCATATCATTTACAACTACTATGGTATGAGGTATAGCGCATATACCTCCCCCAGACTGAGCAGTTTACGTTTTGTATCCCACAGAGAGGTCAAACTTGGATCTGGACCTGAACCAAAATTTAAATGGCTTGTTCTTGTCACCTAAATAAATACTCCACAAGCTTTATCATAACTCATCCACAACTTTTTGAACTATCGTGCTACACTTCAGGTATGTCGTTTTTGGCCCCATCTCTCAATGTTTAAGAATCGCTTATTAATTTAAAAAAAAATTCTTGTCTCAGGATTTGGATCTTCACCAAAATCGAATCTATTCGTCCTTGTAATACATCCAACCTGTCCACCAAGTCTCGTCCAAATCCGTCTGCAACTTTATGAGATATTGTGCTATATATCGTTTTGGCCCTATCCTTCAATGGTGAAGAATCACTTCAAAAATTTTTACTATCCGGATATGGATCTTCAGCAAAATCTAACCATTTCATCTTTGTCACACACCCATCATCTCCAACAAATTTCGTCCAAACCTGTCCACAACTTTTTGAGATATCCTGTTCACAGACAAACAAACACATTGCGTAGAGCATAGCCTGGTGTTGGCTCAGTGGTTTTAGGGTGGCGGCTTGGGATCCTAGGGTCCTGAGTTCAAGCCCCGTCGGCCGCTGAATTAATACACCAGGGGGTTGACTCAGCCTGTCATCCTTCCGAGGTCGGCGAAATGAGTACCAGTTCCAGTGTGTGTACTGGTAGAGGGGCACAGGGGCACATGTGAGACCAGACGATGGTGATCGAAGGTATGGAGAAGGTGTTTGCACTTTCTTTTGAGAGGTTATCTGGAAAGAGCAGGTCGCCATGAATTGGCCTCCCAACTTCAGGTGTCGTTTTGGGGGAGAGGGGTTGGGGGGGTGCACGACCAGTTTATAAAGACTGTGCACTGGAACAATGACGGCTATCGAGGCATGCGACTGCAGAGAGCCAGGAAATCCATCTTCTCGAGGTCGAAGCTCATGTACACTTCACTCACCAAATTCTGTTCATGTTTTCGGCTGCAATGTATATTTAGGTTCTAGTTTATAAATCTTGACAGTGCAAGGTTGTTGAGGTCATAGAGGAAATTCCTCAACTATCTCTTTTTCATTGAGAAGCATAAAAAAGATCTTTCATGTACCATCCCCCCTCCCGTCCCCGGCGCCCCCCTCTCCCTCCCCCCCTCATGCCTGGTGTTGGCTTAATGGTTAGGGTGGCAGGCTTTGGATCCTAGGATCCTGAGTTAAAATCCCGCTCAGCTGTTGAATTAATACCATGTGGGGTTTACTCAGTCTGTCATCCTTCCGAGGTTGGCAAAATGAGTGCCAGCATGCTGGTATCCTGTGTCGGAGTGGTGACCCATCCAGGATTGTGCCCATTAACCAAGGAGACTGCTTAAGCAGCACCAACGCTCTGTACAGAGTATGGTCCCAATCTCCTCCCCCCCCCCCCCCCCCCCCGGTCACAGCATGGAAGCATTAATTATTATGCAACACAAAGCTTTTAAAAGCTTCAATTTGATATCTTAAAAAATTACTGAGATTTGGTAATAATAGATTCACAAAAAGGCCCATTTGATTATAATGGGGGTGAAATTGTTGTCATGGAAACCATTAACATGTCACAAAGGCTAAATCGATTGTTATGATTTTTTGGTGAACTAGGTCTGTGACCCATGATGCAAATCCTGTTCAAGTTTGAAGTTAATGGAATGAAAATTGATGATGATTTTATGTGTCCTCGATCTTTGACCTTCTGACCTCAAACAATAGGCTTGTGAACCAATTTGAAAACCCTGTCCAAATTTTAAGTCAATCGGATGAAAATTGATTATTTTATGTGACCTTGAACTTTGATCCTTTGAGCTTTTGACCTCAAAAACATGATGCTTCTAGGTTTTGATTGATGAACCAATTCAGTGACCCAATATGCAATTTATGTTCAACCTCGCACCGTCCAGGTGTGTGGAGTTTGCACATTACTTGCTGAAAAGGTGAAATCTGTACATTGCAAGAAGATGCCATGGATGTTTGTATGCTGTGTGGCGAAAGGGGTGGCCAACGGGTCTACAGGTCAAAGGGGATGTAAAGGTCTAAACTCCAAAGGGTCTAATCGAAGTGGTCCAAAACCCCTATAGGGGTCTATAATGGTCTCTAAGGGACAAAAGATCTAAATGATACTTTCCAATAGTGGTTAGGGTCTAAAAGAGGTCCAATGTGTCTAAAGGTCAAGAAAGGAGTCGATGGCTCTCAACGGTGTAAATGTCATCAGCACTCTTAGGGGTCTTAAAGGTTCTTAACCCTCGAATGCATGGAACCTTTTTTTTGTATGCGCTATCGAGGCTCGTATATGAACTAACACACAGAACGTGAGACAAGGGGAGCAGGAGACAAGAGGGGCGAAAGAGGGAAGTGAAAAAAAAAAAGACACAGTGGGGGAACAGAGACATGAGATCTGTGGAAGGGAGAGGGATTGGGCGGGGTACACGGGGTAAACAAGATGGACACGACAGGGACTTTCAGGAAGGAAAGTAGGGAATTTGAAGGAGGTGGGTTTGGGGTGGATTAACGTGGGTAGAAGAGATCGAGGATTTGGATGGGGGAAGATAAGAGGTGGTGGTGAACGGCTGTTTTTAAGGCCTGGAGGGAAGAATGGGATTCAAGAGAGTGTG
This sequence comes from Eptatretus atami, assembly GCA_035128595.1. Classification (NCBI taxonomy): domain Eukaryota; kingdom Metazoa; phylum Chordata; class Myxini; order Myxiniformes; family Myxinidae; genus Eptatretus; species Eptatretus atami. Next base: position 157,554,253 of record CM068955.1, read on the forward strand.
GGAGTTTATTTCAAAGGCAGGAAAAAAAAGAGGAATGAAAGATTGAAGGTGAGCAATGATTCGTGATTTTGGTGGTTTTACCAGAAGGGGGTTGTTGGCGGACCTTGAGTGCCCTGCGGAAATGTGGTTGGGACATATTGCAGACTGAGTGGGGGGGGGGGGGGCGCCGAGGCCGGAGAGTAGAGGGTAGAAGACAGAAAGACTACCGACCTACCTGCAGTGAAAGAGTAAAAACGAAAAAGACCAGTCTCATTGTGGGACATTATGTGTTACCAATGATCTTAAATGCCTTGGTTTCCACAGCATGAAGCTGAGAAAGGTGAGAGGCAGAAGCATCAGGATGCGGACAAAAGCTTTGTATGTGGTCAGGAGCTCAGGTGGGCCGAGGAAGGACTTTGCACGACGGAGGATTCCCAGTTGTTGACTGGCTTTGGAGGCCAGGTTGGAAATGTGGCTTTCCCAGGAAAGATCATGGCAGACAGTAAGACCCAGAAGCTTGAATGAAAGGACTTCTTCAAGAGGATTGTTGAGGAAGTAGATCGGGGGGTTTTCCAGACGGTCCTTTCGGAGAGACAAAGTGAGAGTGTGAGATTTGTCAGGGTTGAAAGACATGTTCCACATGTTGTACCAGCTTGTGATTTTACCCAGATCTGCAGTGAACGATGAAGCTGCTGCTTGCCGGTCTGAGGGATGACAGATGGTACGGCAGAGGGTGGAGTCATCAGCAAATTTTCCAGAGAGTCGGAGAGATCATTGTTGAAAACCAGAAAAAGAACAGGGCCCAGAACGCGACCTTGAGGATCTCTGAAATGGGAATCCTATCCAGGTTCGTCCTGATGACTTCATCTTTTCTTTTTGCTTGGTTGGGTTCCTTCTGATTACTCCAATGCAGGGCTGTACCGATTTGATTTGAATTGAATTTATTTTAATCCCATTCTAAATTCAATTTAGAATAATAATAAAAATCATCATGGGTCAGGGTCAGGTGTCCGATCAAAGCGGGATGTCTTGGTACCCGGTCATCACTGCCAGCAGTTATAAAGTGACAGTTCGAATTACGTACGTCTCATTAATTACGTAACACACCAGTACCCAAACACCACACAAAACAAGTCCTGGTGAGGGTCTGCAATCTCTGATTGCTCTTTTCCTTGTTATTATTTTTTTTAAAAAAGTGATTCTTCCCCATTGAGAGATCGGACCAAAAACGAAATACCAGTAGAAAGCATAATATTTCAAAACGTTGGGGACGGATTCGAACAAAACTTGGTGGATGAGTTGGGTAGGTGACAAGAACAAGGCGATTCGATTTTGGTTGAGGTTCGAATCCAGATCTGGCCTATCAATGGGCTACAACACGTAAACGGTTCAACCTGGCGGAGGTATGCGCTCCATCGAGTGTACTTCGAGTGGTTATGCATTTGTAGCACAATTTTGCCTTCAACATGGATTCAGCAACTTATGAACCAGACGTGAGAGTAATCGCATAGGCTGTGGTTATAGTTCAGGGTTTAGGATTTGAGGGCACAGGAAGACCCGACAAAAAGAATGTGTGCTATCGCTGTTAGGTTTAATACTTGCCTTGTTACCATGGTAACCTTACCTCGTTAGGTCTGTCAGCACCGTGGGAATGAAATGTGAAGGATTGTCAGACATAATCACTTGTGATATATGTCTGCGTAAGCACCCTTGAAGTTGGCGGTTCTGGAGGAACAAGAGGGTTGAAGGGGGTGGGGGGGGCACAGCAGGTGATTTAAGGGACCCACTCCTGACTCGTGACTGGTGGCGCAAAGATGGACCTTGCCACCTATTTTGTTCCACATGATTGTAACAAGTGAAGCCGGCTAATCAGAGGATATGCTTGATTGAAGGAGATATGTCACGGTATCTACATGTGGCGTTCATTGATGTAGGCCTACAGCAAAGGTAGTCGATCTTCTAAGGAAATGATGAAAGTCTCCATCCTCCAACCATGGGCGAACAGGATGGCTTCAAGGAATGCACACTTATCGCTAAGCTGTCTAGCCTAGGTTCGAATCCCGACCCAGGCTCCCAGTTATAAACTGTCATCCTGGTGTTTCACAGGCCAGGCGATTCATCAATGTGTGCACCATCCCTCGGATCGATGTTAAACGGGCGTCCCACGCCCAATCTGCTGATAGTAGTTGATGGAGGTTAAAGACCTCATTTATTATTTATTTATTCGTATGCCGCTTGTGCTGCTTGGCTACAACATTTTCTGGGGACACAGCTGTTCCACTGATGCAATGCCCCCTGGCACAAGCTTGCTGGTACTCATTTCACCAACCTCAGAAGGATGCCAGGCTGAATCAACCTGCCTTGTGTTAATTCAACGGTAGGACAGGGGCTTGAACTCATGACCCTAATATCTTAAGCCAGCCACCCTCCCAGTTAAGCCAACAACAGGCTTTTGAAGATCTCACATTGTCTTTCAAGAAGAGGAGGTGAGCTATTGCTGACACCTTGGCCAAATACCAAATTCCTGCCCTGACCTCCAGAGGGCACTGCATCAGTGGTACAACCACACCCCCAACCAATGATGCTACCCCACAGCCTTGCGTTACATTCAAATGAAGAAGTCTTCAACCTCCGATATTCCTCACACCGATGAGGTGACTGCGCTTGTTGAGGAGGCGAAGCACAGCAAGTTTGCATTCAGAGCTGTTTGGAGTGTTGGTTGAAGACCACGAGGTGATCCAATCCCTTGCTCGCAGAGATAGAAGTACTTGCTGGTGATGCCTTTGGTTTGGAACATGCATATTTCCAACCACTCAAGTAGCATCGTTCGCTCACCTGGAGCGTAGTTCCGGGGAGCTCATGGGATGGCACGTCGTCCGCGTCAGTAAATACTTTCAACTTCTCTGAAACTACACATACGATTTTGATGAAACTTTACCAGAACGTTCATCACTGTTTATGTACCAAAGTTTGTTCATGGCATTAAAAAAAATCGGGCCCGAAGGGGGTCGGAAGGCGTTGCCCCCCCAAAATATGTAGTTGCTTCATTCTCTGAAACCACACACACAATGCCGATGAAACTTTACCACAACGTTCATCACCCGTGATGTACCAAAGTTTGTTCACGGCATTAAAAAAAAGTTCCATAGGTATTTACTTTCTTCTCCATTATATAGTTTGTGGGTCACCCATGCCTCATAGTGGTTCCCTGGTTATCTTATCCAGCCGCTACCAGGTGAGCGCCCAGGTGTATTGCCCCCATATGTTTCTTGATTTGCGATTGACGCGTTGATGCTTGAAACAGCTTCATGTGGACACCTGTTGTAGGTCGTTGTGCATGCGCGTTGCCCTCAGCAATGAGACGCTGTATACAAACAATACATTATGAATACACATAAATACATAACGATATCATCTCGGGTAATCGTTGTCATATATACATATATTTATATATAAAAAGGCATTTGTTAACCACATTGAGCAAGTCGATTCCCAGTTCGTAAAGGAACGATCACCTAATCATGTCTGGATTGGCAAGTATCCACGGCTCACGACATGCAACCTCCAGCATGTCCAGTACGCTTGGAGCTTCACACCTTGGAACCAACTCGGTGGGCTTTGCAGTGGGGGGCGCCTATGGAACAGGGTTTGGATTCGGACTTACGGGTGCACGAAGTGGTATTGGTAGCTCCAAGATGCAGGGAGGGCTTGGATTAGCCGCTATGCAGGGAGCAGGACAAGGACTACAAGGAATTGGAAGGGGTTTGTCAAGTTGTGGATTTGGTCTTTCAATTCCGTCGGCAGTTGATTTTAGTGGAGGGGCAGCTTTTAACGTCGGTCGTGCCATCACATGTGGAGGCATGGCTGGATTTACGGGCTCTATAGCTGCGGCTACATCAAAAGGTATACCTCCCATTCTCACACGTGTCAACGAGAAGACCATTTTGAACACCTTAAACAATCGTCTGGTGAACTACGTTGAGAAAGTGCGCCAGTTGGCGCAAGAGAACTCCATCCTGGAGGCGCAGCTGCAATCACTTGCGGGGAGCAACCCCATAAACCCAGACACCAACGTAGACATCGAAACGGTCGAGACGCAGGTCTCGGAACAGCTCAACACCATTTCCACCTCCACTTTGGAACGCGTACGTTTGGAGATCGACGTGGACCATTTACGGGCCACCGCAGAAGAGCTGCGATCCAAGTGCGTGAGCGTATTCTGTCAGTCCCCATGTACAACCTCTCCTAATAACCAGCTTGTGTTTAAACTCGCACCTAACACTATCTTGAGTTGCAGTTACATAGAAATGTCATAATGGTTGCATAACATCTGAACCTGCTGCAGGTACGAGTTTGAAGTTGGTGTGAGGATCCAGCTTGAAACCGACATCGGAAACATGAAGAGGGTGAGCCATCCCCACACCCCCATATTCATTCTTATTACAGAATCCTTACACTGTGCATCAACCTTAACCTTGTATAATCGTTTAACCTCACAAGTCAAATACAAACCCCTTCACTGTTAACATACTAGGAACCATGGGTCACAGCGGTTACGGTATCGCCATATGGATCCTGACGAACAGCAGTGAGCACCTGCATCGGCATCGCTCTCTTTAAATCTAATAGGTTCAAATATTGGGAACCTTAATTTCTTAACCCATGTAACCCTTCACTTATAAAACCTTGATCGTAAAACCATCATCCCATATAACACTACCCTTATTTCACAATGTAATCATATAATACTCTAACCCCATATAATCCAAACCCTATGCAACCCAAACAATGCATAACCTTAATTCTAAGTTTCCCTAACTCTCGAACTCCATATTTATGACGCTCAAATTTCATACATATTATATAATTACTCGAACACATATGTAAATGCTTATAAAACCATAACCCCATAAAACATTCACCTTAAGAAATATATAAAACACCAGCAGAGGTGGGTGGAGTTTTTACATGACTTGCTGAAAAGAGTGGCATCTGTGTATTGCTGGAAGACTGTAGATATTTGTGTGGTGTGCATCTAAGGCGGTCTAAGGGGTCCATAGGTCATCTACACCCACACATACAATAGTAGTTGGAATCAAAAGGGTCTTAATGGGTATAAAGGTCTTGAGGGTCCAAAGGGTGTAAGGGGTCTAAATTGTCGAAATAGTCTAAATAATTGAAATAGTGTCTAAAAGGTCTAAGAGGTCAACAGGATCTAAAATTCTATTTGTTCGACTTTTTTTTAATATTAGTCTATGGTAAGGGCATTGCAATATCATGGAATCTGGTTGCTCGTGGGACCTCTAATGAAAGGGAGACAATTCTAATTCAGCTCATACATGTGTAATAGGAGTTTCCCATCCCGTCCATCTATGGTCCTTAGTCTTGGAGTAGTTATCGGATAAAGTGATTGGACTGGTCCGCCACAATGGAGAAATAACCCATATAATAACACCGATGAGAAATCCGAAAAAAAAATGTAAAAATTCAAAAATTATACATTTTTTGAATCATTTTTTTGAAAAATATTTCACATAAAACCTAAGTAGGGACCCCCTGAGTGTATCCTGAGAATTTGGTGTCTATCGACCCAAGGGTCTCGAAGTAGTTACAAGATAAAGTGTTGGGAACGGGTCCGCCACAATGGAGAAATAACCCAAATAACACCGATGAGAAATCCCCCCCCCCCCCAAAAAAAAAGATTCAACGGAAAACCTAAGTAAGGACCTCTGAGTGTATCCTGAGAATTTGGTGTCTATCGACCCAAGGGTCTCGAAGTAGTTACAAGATAAAGTGTTGGGACTGGTCCGCCACAACGGAGAAATAACCCAAATAATAACACTGATGAGAAATCCCCCAAAAATGTAAAAATTCAAAAATGAAATATTTTTTCATTTTTTTTTGGAAAACTATTTCACGGAAAACTTAAGTGGGGACCCCCTGAGTGTATCCTGAAAAATTGGTGTCTACCAGCCCATGGGTCTCAGAGGAGTTACCGGACCTAAGACTTTCACTTTTTAAATATTAATTCAAAAAAAATAAATAAAAGAGAGAGAAGAGAAGATTTATGTTATAAAACCTGCACACTTTATATGCACCAGTAACACTCTTAAATCCTATCTCTCACCGTATATTACACAAGGTTTATATAACTCTAATCCTATATATTGCCCCACCCCGATATAAATGCTAAAACCTGAAAGAAATCAGAGGACTTGCAGCTCAAACCCCATAAAACCCCAAAACTTGTATATAAAATCTGAACACATACACCTCTAATTCTATAAAACCCCTAAACCAATAGAAACCCTAATTATTCTATAAAACCCAAACCAGAAAAAACAAAACCTGAACACATATGCGCCTCTAACCCGATAAAACCTCAACCTTAATCTTCTCACACTTTAAACAACAATAACTCTGTTTAACCATAACGGGTCTCCTCCAATCCTATAAACCCAATAGTCTAAAGACCTAAAAGCTTTTTCCAATGACATGTGCTGTAATTGTTCAGAACTTTTCAGTGGTACATATTTCGTGCTTTTTTCCCCTTCTTTATCCCAAGGATCTGGAAGCAGCAAACGAGTTCCGATCCGAACTGGAAACCAAGTATAACATCCTGGCCGAGGAACTGATGTTCCAGAAAAAGACTCAACATGAGGTCGGACTTTGCCTGTGATGAAAAAAAAACCTTCCCCTTTATCCCCACCGAAGGGATGTTCACATAAGAAACAGGGGGGACGACCTTCTAATCGGACTGTGTGGCTTTACAGGAGCTGGAACAGCTTAAGGTGCAGTACGGAAAGTTTGCAAACACTCAAACGTCCGTCATCGAACTGATCAGCGAGAACTCTGTGAGCTTGCGTGACTCTCTGGATAAGATGCGCGAGGAGTACGAGAAATCGGTCACCTCAAACATGGAGGAGGCAGAAGCCTTTTGTCAGACTCAGGTTGGTACCGTGATAATCTTAGCTACACCATCCCACGCTTGTACCACTGGCATCGTGTTGCAAGTGTTCTCCAACTCACACATCTGCATATCTGTCCATTCTAAAACTAACACAAAATCGTCTCTAAGCTGTCTACCCGGGGTTTGAATCCCGACCCAGCTATAAACTGTCATCCCAGTGTTTCACAGGCAGGGCGATTCATCACCCCATCTTGCATTCGTTGGTGGACATTAAAGACCCCACGGTGTCCTTTGCAAAGAGTAGGCGAGCTATCGCTGACACCCTGAACAAATTCCAAATTCCTGCCCGAACTACTGCTGGGAAAGGGATGGCAAACCACCCAGTATAACTCTTGCCAAGAGGCAGCACCTTCTTGGTACATCAGAATCAGAATATACACAAACACACACACTCCCGTAATGGTGCTGCATCATGGAGTCCACCTTCCATCAAAGGGATTGTTTGTTGCTGATCGAACTATATCGACAAGAGAGACTGAAACACAAATAGGTCTTCATGAGAGTTACCATCTCACCCTTTACATATTTGTGCATTCGTTATGTTAACGTGTATTCGATGTGTGGCAGCTATGTTCCATCAGCACATCTCCTTACCTGTGGAATCTCTTTGCAGATCGATGAGATCCAGGGAAATGCCACAAAGAGTGTTGAACATCTAACAGTCATGGAAAAGGAGATCCAGGTTTTCCAAAAGGACATCCAAGAGCTGAGCTTCGAGTATTCAAAGTTGATGCATATGGTAAGTCCGTATAATGACGGAAGGGAAGGTAAAGGTATCCTAGGTTTGTAGGTCCCCCCCCCACCCTCATTCATCCCCCCCCCGCCCTCTTACAAGGTGTTGGGGGCCATAGAGGAGTTTGGACAGAAATTACATGACATACAATTATGTGCTATGCTAATCAGTCAATTAGTTTCATGATCAATACAATTTAAGTTGCCTTGTGTGGCATTCCCATCCGAGCATTTGGCTCATGATGCTGCGATTCCAGATTCAAATATCACACAGAGTACAGATTACTCTCCCCAAGGTTTCTACTTGCTAATTTAATCGTGCACAACTTGCTTAACTAGAGGTGAAATGACTAATGGTGACCCTACCGACTTCCAACGACCTTGCAGCATCAAACTTCGTCCAGCAATCTGTGCGACCTGCAATCTCGGGAGAGTGTGGGTCTAATGCAGTTCCAAACGACCTACAATACCCTCGAGCAGGAGATAGAACAAAGCCACATCGACCTGCAGAAGCAGCTGGCTGCCTACCAAGAACTCCTGGACATCAAAATAGCTTTGGATACCGAAATAAGCACTTACAGAAAACTGCTGGAGGGAGAGGCTGCTCTGTACGTATACCAAGGCGAAAATCAAGTGTTTGGATTTGATTTTTCAATCAGACATAACCAGCTTGCAATTGGTGCCATTTAGCCTCCACTGCAGCAATTTTCTTTATTGATAAAACATCAACTTATTGTCCCACAAAGTTTTCCATCCCATGGAAATAATGTCCATACCCTTGTACGTGTGACAGACTGGAGGATGTATCTGCACAAGTTGCTCATGGAACAACCATCATTTCCACCACTACTTCTGCCGGTGGTATTGGTGACTCAGCCTCACAGATCGGAACAAGCAACTTCACGAGTGGTGGAATCACCTCGCTGGATGGTTCCATAATGGGTCTCGGAGGAATCAACTTGATTGGTAGTGGAGATGTGTCTCTGAGCGACAAGATACATGGAACCAGTTCCATGAGCGGAAGCAGCAGCACCATGGGAACCATGAAACAGTATGGATACACTGGCATGACCGTCGTTAAGCGCTAACAGGTACTAGAACAGTGAACACTTACCCTCCCCTAAAGTTAAGTGTTTTTGAAGAAAGTCTTTACAATTACCAAGAACATAAAGGGGGGAGAGGAATATTGGTAAAGCTTTTGATAATGCTCGACGACATGTTGGCTATTTGTCTGAGACCAATCTGCGAGATGGTAAGAAAATGATTTCTCGTTTGTCCGCAGGTTACTTTACAAGCCGGAGCTTCGCCATGCTTCCATCAGCAATAGGATGAAGTGCTGTGCAGAGTGAACGCAACACACATATTTGCAATGGAATGGCTTTTGCAGCTTTTTTTGGAACATTAGGTTTGAGCAAAGCAATAAAAGTGAAACATGGATATATTTTCCTCTTTCTGCTTTCAAAACAATATGAAACTAGAAGGGCGTTCGGTAGAGCACATACCTCCGCCACGCATTGCCTGATCCACAAGAACATATCGGGACCAATACATTTGTGAACTAGAGGGGGAGCACTCGGTAGAGTGCAAAACCTCTGCCGCCAATACTGCTAGGTCACTCAAGTTAACCTGATATCCTATTCATTCATTCAATTTGATGTCAACAGTGCTCACAGAGTTATAGTTTGCAACTTTCCCTTTTACTTTTAACTACATACTCAATTCATTCGTCATAACTAGTTCCTTGAGACAGAAATTGATTTTACGTGGGTATATCCACCTGAAGTTCCAAAATCAGCCGCAATTATAATTTTGGCATGTTTTTTGTTGGAAATCACTAATAACATGTAGAAATGCAAAAAAAGAAATCGAAATTTTGTTGAAAAAAAAGTTGCAAAAATTTTTTTTCTCTTAAATTTTTTTTTTTTGGGGGGGGGGGGGGTGGGGGTTGGAAATCACTTAAAACATGTAGAAAATGCAAAAAAAAAAAAAATTCAAATATTTTTTCAAAATGGCCGCCATAGCGGCCATATTGGATTTTGGACCAAGTCCAAAATCTAATGGCTTGATCCTTGGACCAGACCTAACCCCCCCCCCCCCCCCACCAAGTTTCGTCGAAATCCGTCGAGGAGTTTTTCTTGTAATACTGTTCACAAACAAACAAACAAGCAGTCATAGACTGGTACTACGAAATCGTCAACTTGACCTCTGACCTTGTCTAATTAAAGCTGTCTCTAGAGGAAGTAGCGACGTAAACCAGAAGTTCTACGATGATTCTGTTCCAAACCATCAAAAATCGTAACGTCGACCGAAGCAAAAATCTCCATTTCTCCACGTGAATTTACGGAATTATGTTTGACCTCACTGTGACCTTGACCTTTGACCGATTTTGACCACAAATCTAATCAGCACTAGCCATCACCCTCCTGAATCACGTGGTGTAATTTGACTGGTAGCTTCTTCCGTTCTCGAGTTATCGTGCCTACAAACAAACAAACATACAAAACAAACAAACAAACAAAACAGAAACGGAAGTCATCAATACTTACGAAATCTTTAGATTTCGTAAGTAACAAGCAGTCATAGACTGGTACTTACGAAATCGTCAACTACCTCTGACTTGTCTAATAAAAGCTGTCTCTAGAGAAGGTAGCGACGAACCAGAAGTTTCTACGATGATTCTGTACCAAACCATCAAAATCGAATGTTTGACCTCACCGTGACCTTGACCGTTGACCGATTTTGACCAAAATCTAATCAGCACTAGCCATCACCCTCCTGAATCACGTGGTGTAATTTACATTCGTAGCTTCTTCTGTTCTCGAGTTATCTACAACACCATCAAAAATCGAATATTTGACCTCACTGTGACCTTGACCTTTGACCGATTTTGACCAAAATCTAATCAGCACTAGCCATCACCCTCCTGAATCACGTTGTGTAATTTGACATTGGTAGCTTCTTCCGTTCTCGAGTTATCGTGCCTACAAACAAACAAACAAACATACATAACAAACAAACAAACAAACAAACAAGCAGTCATAGACTGGTACTTACGAAATCGTCAACTTGACCTCTGACCTTGTCTAATAAAAGCTCTTAGAGAAGTAGCGACGCAAACCAGAAGTCTACGATGATTCTGTACCAAACCATCAAAAATCGAATGTTTGACCTCACCGTGACCTTGACCGTTGACCGATTTTGACCCAAATCTAATCAGCACTAGCCATCACCCTCCTGAATCACGTGGTGTAATTTGCCATTGGTAGCTTCTTCCGTTCTCGAGTTATCTGTACCAAACCTTCAAAAATCGAATATTTGACCTCACTGTGACCTTGACCTTTGACCGATTTTGACCAAAATCTAATCAGCACTAGCCATCACCCTCCTGAATCACGTGGTGTAATTTGACATTGGTAGCTTCTTCCGTTCTCGAGTTATCGTGCCTACAAACAAACAAACAAACAAACATACAAACAAACAACACAAAAACAAACAAACAACAAACAGAAACGGTAGTCATCAATATACTTACGAAATCTTTAGATTTCGTAAGTAACAAACCAGAAAGGGGTGAAAACAGTAACCTCCATCCATCTTCGATGGCGGAGGTTAAATATCATGCTATACAAGACTATATCGTTTTTGAGCCCTATCTCTCAATGGTGAAGAATCACTTTAAAAATTAAATAATTCTCGTATCCAGATCCGGATTCGGATCTTCACCAAAACTGAATCAATTCTTCCTTGTCACACCCCCAACGTGTCCACCAATTTTCGTCCGAATGCGTCACAACTTTTTGAGATATCGTGCTATATATTCGTTTAACCCGATCTATCAATGGTGAAGAATCACTTTAAAAATTCACGTAGAGAGACTACCACACTATTTTTTACTGATTACAATATACAAATACATATATTGCTTTAAAATTATTTGGATCAGACTTCACTGCAATGCTTTATAAAAAATATTATTAGACTCGTCTTTGAGCATCAGCGTCAGCGTGAGTGTGAAAATGTTAAAGTTTTTGCAATAACTTAGCAATGCATTCGGAACTGGATCTTCACCAAAATCTAATCAGTTCGTCCTTGTCACACACCCAACCTGTCTACAAAATTTCATCCAGATTCGTCCACAACTTTTTGAGATATCCTGTACACAAACAAACAAAGACAGACAGACAGAAAAGGGGTGAAAACATAACCTCCTTCACCTTCGGTGGCCGAGGTAAAAACGACACAATCAAAAGTATTATGGTAACTGCGTTGTGACGAACTAAATCCATCAGCCTATGCTATCGATGACGAGCATAAGGAGGATTTTGATAATGGGATGAAACAGGTGGTCATTATGTGTCATGGTGGCATAAGCTGATGTTAGGAACATGTCCTCATAAAGGGCTATGAGAGTTACAGGAAACACAGTGCTGGACTCAGTTGGCGGATGGTGGATGGTGGTGATTCAAATGCCTAACGGTATTTGACAAACCTGTAGAGAACATGAAAGCCAATTCCTTGACATGAAAACAAATAATGAGAACTGTGTACATTCACAAGTGAATGAAATGTCTGTCCCCCACACCCCGCTTCATACACTTTGATCCCCTGTAAAAAGAAAAGGAACACACCAGACTCGGGCCTACCTGCTTTAGATTGAAGAGGCTGTGCGAGGTATCTTACACCAAGTCTTGTCTGGATTAATCAAAATATAAATGCTTGGTAGGCCAGAAACGTAACTTCTGGGTCGATTTTAAATCCCCCCACCCCCATGTGGAATCTAAAAAAAAAAGAGCATCAAAGTAACATCTGTCAACTTCAAGTTGGGGCCGATGATAACTAGGTATCATTTTGCCAAGTGTTGTCTGGATTAGTTGAAATACAGAGACATGGCAAAACAGAAACTTCGACCAATTTTAACCTTCAGCTTGGGGAAGTGACATTAACAAGATTAATGGTTAGTTCAGGTCCGAATCCAGATCCGCTTTATCAGTGGGATACAAAACGTAAACTGTTCAGCGTGGAGGAGGTATGCGCTCTCCGGAGTGGCCTTCTCGCTTTCAGTGTTTTAACTTTCACCCCATTAAATCAGAAAGGGGGCCAAAATCGAAAAATAAATAAAACGAGATCTGGGTGTTTTGGACCAAGGTAGGTCAATTCCAAATTCAGAGGTGATTGGCTTCAATGAAGGAATGCAAGGTGCTTGTAATTATTGGAAAAAGAAAGACAAAGGAAGGAAAGATATTAACTTAGCAATGCATCCCTCCCCATGTAAGAGGGGATACAAAATGGACTCAAGATGAAAATGCTGGGATGAAACAACAGGAACAGTCTGGTTGTAGCCGACAAATAAGAGTTAAGGACTCTCCAAATCAATTGAGGAGATTACTTAAGGAGGGATAAATAAAACGAGTTCCCTAATAAGGAAATAATTTCAACACTGAACACAGGGATAAGGCATTAGGTTCATCAAAGCTTGCACTATGGTTGAGAACATATGGTTGTTTATCCAGACTCTATCCTTTATAATTGCTGAGCATCAACCAAGGAAGCAGCACATGCCATTTTTATACGCCCGATATATATATATATATATATATATATATATATATATATATATATATATATCGGGGAATACTATGTGATACCGGTCATCCGTCCGTCCGTCTCTGTCCGTCCCTGTCCGCATTCTAACTCCCAAAGTTTTCAACTTTCACGTTTCATATTTGGTACATAGGTACAGACTGTGGAGACGGTGTGTCGCGACATACGTTCGTCATCTAAAGTGGTTGCCATGGCAACCAGGATGCTGTTTTCCATGTAGCACAATTCTGTATATACCTTTTTGTTAATAATGTGGCAGTGAGGTGTTTTTAATATACCATGGCAGTGAGGTGTTTTTAATACCATGGCAGTGAGGTGTTTTTTTTAATACCATGGGCAGTGAGGTGGTTTTAATACCATGGCAGTGAGGTGTTTTTAACTACCATGGCAGTGAGGTGGTTTTAATACCATGGCAGTGAGGTGTTTTTAAGACCATGGTAGTGAGGTGGTTTTAATACCATGGCAGTGAGGTGGTTTTAATACCATGGCAGTGAGGTGGTTTTAATCATATGGGAGTGAGGTGTTTTTAATCATGTGGGAGTGAGGTGGTTTTAATCATGTGGGAGTGAGGT
>CM068955.1:157576123-157602817 GCA_035128595.1 Eptatretus atami
CACTTCTTGCAAGAATAAGGGCAAGTTATTTGGACAAGTGGAGAAGATCGGAGGCCGGTGGGAAGTGTGAACGCGTGAAATGTGTGTCCTTTGAGAGATGTCGATGACGTGCTCATCATCTGGTTTCGGCAAATGTCGGCTCAGCCAAATATTCGTTGGACGGTGAAATGTTGCTGCTGAAGGCAGGTAAATTCGCTGCAGACCTCGGGCATGATGATGCCGAGACTTGCCGATGCACTGGATAGACAGATTCAAAGTGAGGTGGGGAATCGGCAAGGTCAAGAAGTGCGGCGAATCAGGCAGCGTGGATTCAGGCAGCGAATCAGCAGCCCCTGGATGTGATGTGATGCGCCGATACTGTCTTTTGGTGGAGGATTGCCCAGACAACATCATGGAATACAATGACCGGTTTGAGTCTTTCTCATGCACCAGATGCCCAAGAGTTTGAGGCAGTCAAACATAAACGGATTACTTCGCGAAGGAGTAAAGGATCGATCGAGCTTGGTGTTGAAGTCGATCATCGTTTTATATTGGCTTGTTTTGTACATTACCGCACTCACTTACACATAGGATTGAGTGGTAATCATCACCACGATGATGTGTGTCATGTAATTTGTACCATACATCACCGATGGTATTGAGTTGTCTTACAGTTGTTCAATGTTCATTATCTTTACTTTTGATAAACTGATTCATGAATTCCATCTTTGCTTGATCACTTTCCAACTCACCAATGACCCACCTATTGCCCGAGGATTGTGTTTTCCTTTGGTACAATAGCCGGCTCTCACACATACATGTCCAGGCCACGCGCGACTTCATCCTTCACCCCACAGTCATCATGAATGTTCGCATACGCGTAAGTCGTCACATTTCTAAGTCGTCACTTTTTCTCGCGTCTGATGGTGACGGCTTACACCTAGTCTACTGTATACACACACACACACACACACACACACACACACACACCACCACACACACACACACACACACACACACACACACACACATATATATATACTAACTGATGGACCGGCGCTGCCCGGGTTCTTTTTGAATGAATTTAATCTTCTATACATATGTCTGACGCGAGCACAGTATCAGTTCCCTATTGGGCCATGCAGTCATAGGCTAAGGGGGTTGTGAGGGGGAACACGCCCCCTCCCCCCCCCCCCCGGGCCGAGGGGCCTTGCCACATAGTCTATAACCTTCCCGGGGCCCATCCCGACATTTTTTCTTCAGTGGTTGGCTCCGATCTTTCACCTTTCAGGAGATTAGCGCATGCAGACAAACAAACAAACAGACAAACAAAACTTAAAATCATATGTTAGATATATATGTATATGGCGTTGGCCCCATGTCAATCAGCTGAACTTGAAAAATTAACGTTACGAAATCAGGTGATGACGTCATAATTCGGAAACCGGAAGTCGGAAGTCCAATTCTTTTACATCGGACACTCCCGGGTACATGTTCTGTCAGCATGTGAAGATTGGTGAGATTAGTCCAGTACTTTCCGCGTGCATAGGTCACAGAGAAACACACAACACACTTTCAAACTTTTATATATATATACTAGGTGAATGCACCCGCGCTGCCCGGGTTCTTTTAATGAATTTAATCTTCTATACATATGTCTGACGTGAGCACAGTATCAGTTCCCTATTGGGCCATGGCAGTCATAGGCTAAGGGGATTGGTGAGGGAAACACACCCCCTCCCCCCCCCCCCCTGGCCGAGGGGCCTTGCCACATAGCCTATAACCTTCCCGGGGCCCATCCCGACATTTTTTGTTTCAGTGGTTAGCTCCTATCTTTCACCTTTCAGGACATTAGCGCGTGCAGAACAAACAAACAAACAGACAAACAAAAACTTAAAATCATATGTTAGATATATTGTATATGGCGTTTGCCCCATGTCATTCGGCTGAACTGAAAAATTAACGTTACGAAATCAGTGATGACGTCATAATTCGAAACTGGAAGTCGGAAGTGCAATTATTTTACATCGCACACTCGCGCGTACATGTTCTGTCAGCATGTGAAGATTGGTGAGGATCAGTCCAGTACTTTTCGTGTGCAAAGTCACAGAGAACACCACAGACACACTTTCAACTTTATATATATTGAATATAATATATATATATATATATATATATATATATGTTGTTGTTGTTCTTCTTCCGGCTGCTCCCGTCAGGGGTCGCCACAGCGGATCATCCGTTATGATCCGCAAACTGATTTGGCACAGGTTTACGCCGGATGCCCTTCCTGACGCAACCCTGGTCACCTCTTATGACACAGGGATAAGGATTGGGTTTTGCCATGATTCCGGCTGCCCTAGACCCTCTCACAACGCGGCCCAGCGCAGAGCTCCCGTCCTCAAGCGATCCTCCAACCCAAGCCTCCGAGTAGCCGGATTACAGGCGCACGCCACTACGCCCGTATATGTATGTAAATATATATATATACATATGTATACACACACACATATATAATATATATATATATACATATATTGTTGTGGGCCGGGGGCGAGGACGGCCGCCAGATGGAGCAGTAGAGCCGTCTCCACCGAACACCCGGAATTAAAAGGTCGTCAACCCCGGATAACTCCGGATTCGACGGGCCACTTAAAGGACCGTGATCGCCAATTCTCTGACGGGTGGGTAGGGTCAATAGACAAATTTCAATAACCTAAGTACCCACGTCGTCAAATTACCGGGGAAATCACACCCTCGGCCGACTCTGTCCGAACCGAGTCACAGGTACCGACTCGGATCCGGCGTAACCGAGCGGAGTTACCAGAGTCCCGCCGGTCCCAATGACAACTTGCGGAACCAACGGCTTACTGGTTCTCAAGCACGATCCGTGCTGGGTCAATAATAGAATGTACAACAACGAGCTGGTACCTTGAACATTTGGGGTATTCATAGTGGGGCAGGGAGCACAAAAGAGCAGAGTTAAACCGACTATCAGAAATGCAATTTACAATGTACAAGCACTTAAACAATTGCTACTTATAGACTGGGCCCACAGACACACACGCACACACCCAAAATAAATGGTGGCCGCGCGCCTGTATTGACCCTTCAGCTTGGGAGGGAAGGCGAGCTGAGGTAAGAATTCGGTCGGGCACCTTTCCGCCTCGTGTGGTCTGGTCGAGACGAGCTGGTTCGGGGGGGACTCGAACCCACACCTTCATCACCGCACCAAGCACCAGGGACCACGCTCTCCCAACCAGCCACGCACCAACGAACCAAGACCAAGGAGAGACCGGTGACGACGATGACCCAGGACCAACGAATCAGCCAGCACCAAGACCCGCGACCCCAAGACAACCAACGCTCCGCTCCCCAGCCTGGCGTTCTTTTATTCCTTTCTTGTCCGGGGTGAGAAAAATCGCCATCTGAGGCGATCTCCACCCTCATTGGACGGGGTGTCATGGGAAAGTCGCTCTCTGTCGCAATCTCAACCCTCATTGCCGGGGGTGTCGTGGGAAAGTCGCTCTCTGTAGGAATCTCAACCCCATTGGCCGGGGTGTCGTGGGAAAGTTACCCTCTGTCGGAATCTCAACCCTCATTGGCCGGGGTGTCCTGGAAAGTCGCCCTTTGTGGCAATTGGACAAGGGGCACACCCCTGCCTTCCTGGGTGGAGTCTCGATCTGAGGAAATGGAAATCTCCGCCCACGTACGTGCTGGACACGCGTGTGTAATGGCGCGATGTGCGAAGTGAAGGAGTGATGGTTTCGGTTGGCTGGAGGCTCGATTTGTTTTGCAAAAACCCTGAATAAAAAAGTAACCCGCAGTGCACACATGTAATTCCCATTAGACACAGGTAGGGGACCCTAACTATAAAACATACTTAACGAGATAACTAAGCTTGGGGAATGCTGTCGTTTTGTGTGTAAATGGCTTCCAAATCCGCAACAATATATCCACATATATATATAATATATATACAATATTATACATACTATATATATATACATACATGCATATATAAATATATATATATATATATATCTATACATGCATATATAATTGTTACGGATTCAGCGGTGGCGGTTTCAGACGAGCGCGTCAATCACTGTCCGTAACCAGGTGGGTTTTCGCACCCTACTTTCGACAGCCAAATGTTACAGATTCGGCGCCATACTAACCACCGCCGTCTCCGGGGTTATAACGCCGGGTGGTTCGGCACAATTCTCGGGTTATGCGTCTCGAACCACGATACCAAAATACACCTGTACCTTGCCAGCTGGGGGAATAGACCCCGTTACAGACTGGTTTTGTCAGAGACCGAGCAGAGTGTACCAGTCTGTAACCATTTTGGTTTTATATCCAAATTGAGCGGATCGTTCCTCGACGCGGCATGAATTAATTCAAAGCGGCAACTTCATACGAATCAGCCAGATTTATTGGGACATCGAAGAACACGACACAAGCAAAACATTCACGACAATGTTATAATTAATCTATAACCCGTTCTTAACTAGGGAGCTACGGATTACGGGTTTCGACGGGAACTCTAACGAGATAAACCTTAGACGACATGCAAACAAGACATGGACAGCATGCAGACAAGACACAGAGTACTTGGTGATGTTTCATGGACGAGAGGAAAGTGTCAAAGCACGAATGTGGCTTGTGACAAGCCGATGTCCACGGATTCGAGCCCCAAGCTCGAGCACACCGTGTGGCAAGATGTGGCGCCATACTCTTTCTTCTCAAGGCACCGCTTGCGCACGCCCTCCTCAGCGCGTTCTGACCCCACGCAATGTCGACGGCACAAGACCGTCAGATCGATGGTGGGTCTCAGATGGTTTCGCACAAGGTCCAGTATACAAGTCCAGGCCTGGCCTGTTCACCAGACCAGTCCAAATCGAGGTGTTGGGCTCCGGCAGGCGGATCGGCAAACATGTCGAGCCGTGCCGTGAGTCGGGACAGAGGCTCCGTGGTTAGACGCAGGTTGAGCCTGTCGATGACCTCCTCTCGAAGCCGACTCCAGACTCACACAGCAGCCAGGTCCTCTCGAAGCAGATTGCACGCCTAACCCTCAGGTTCAGTTCCTCCCTCGGCAGATTCGACCCACAGGTTCTGTTCCTCCTACTACCGATCGCACACTTGACCTCAGGCAGATTCTTTCCCAGCCGATGGCAGACAGACCTCATTCAGTGCCTTCCTTGCCTTTCTTTCGGCTCGCTCTTTACGAAAAGCCGATCGCAAAAACCCTCATGCAGTTTCTCCTACTGCCGATCGCACCACTGCCTTTCCTTCGTTCGCTCGCCTCAAAGCCCACTGGCTCCTCCCCTCAGTTTCACTTCCTTCTCTAGGCCACTCCCTCTCAGCCGACTGGGCGGGGCCTCGTCCGGAGCGGGGAAGAGAGAAGAAGAAGCTCTTGGTCCACCACCACCGTACGAACAATAAACATGCATCCTACACCTCCCGAAACGCATGTAGCATCCATTTACCGAACAACCTGGCTAAACATGCATTTAATGGGGGGTCTGGGCTAATCCTATATCTATAGCATACGAAGGTCCATTTCCACAACAATATATCTATATATATGTATACATATATATACATACACATATAATATATATATAATATATAACATACACATATACATATACATATACATACATATAATAAATACATACATATACATATATATATATGCATATATACATAGAAACATATATACATAATATATGTAATCTATCATATATATATTACACACATATTACAATATTACATATATATATATATATAATACATCTATACATCTCTGGAAAAAAATAAGAGACCACTCCAAAAAATTTAAATCAGCATCTCTACATGTATGGCAGCCATTCCATTTCAGTGTCTTGACTTCCAACACAGGTACACCTCATTTACTTAGTGAGGTACTGATTAGGTGATCACCTGAACCAAATCTTATTTAACAAGGAAAAGTAAAAAACCACTGCTGTGGTCATCACTATCCTCTTGCAATAGGACCAGCTGGATGGCAAAAACAGTGCTAGTTGTACCTCAAAAGTAATTGGAATCAAAAAATAACTATTGACCATGCCAAAAGAGTTGAAAAGAAAAGTTTTGAGTGAGGAAAAGAAGGGTTCAATTCTGCCTTTACTGGCAGAGGGATACAGTGAGCGTCACGTTGCTTCCATCCTTAAAATTTCAAAGACGCGGTTCATAAGAAAAAGTCAAGCAGCAGACATTGGGGACAACAAAGCTACAGACTGGCAGAGGGTGAAAACGACTTTCCACTGACCGGGATGACCGCCAACTCATTTGAATGTCACTCAACAACCGTAGGATGACATCAAGTGACCTACAAAAAGAATGGCAAACGGCAGCTGGGGAAGTGCACGGGTGAGAACGGTTCGATATACGTATATATATATTATTTGTATATACAGTCATGCGCCACTTAACGACGGGTTACGTTCTGAGAAATGCATTGTTAATCGACGTCGTCGTTGTGCGATCATATATACAGTGTATATATATATATGTATATGTTATATTATATATATATACATATATATATATTTTTTTTTTTTTTCGTTTTCTTTCGAACATCGTACTTACACAAACCTAGACACCTAGGTTATATGGTATAACCTATTGCTCCTCGGCTGCAAACTTGTACAGCATGTTACTGTACTGAATACTGTTGGCAATTGCAACACACATCCAAGAGAGACGGAAGACACGTTAGTTTTACCTTTGTGCTGTTCATGACGGCCATCGGTGTTGTTAGCGGCAGCTTACAATCTCCTCCGCATCGATTAATAGAAAGGTGAATAAATAGCGTTTGGATTTTATAAATACGTAATCATTGCATCGATGTTATAATTTATAAATGAAGGAATGAGCACCTGTCAATTGTGTGATATATTTAGGAACAGTGCGATTGTTTTAATAACATAAACGCTTCACTAAAAACAAATGTGTGTTTTAATTTTGACTGTAACAACGATTTATTCGCGGAATTCTTCAATTCAAAGGTAATTTACTTGCTCGGAGGTAAACGTGCAAACATTGGTTCAGTTTGAAAGCCAATTTCCTTGAATCCCGATTTAGCACGACCCTGCTTTTTTCGCCATGACATTTTATGGACCTCACATTATAACGGGCCACACTGTCGTTTATTATCATTATGAAGTAGTATGTACTGTACATAATTGTACGTGCAATTTTGATACGACTGGCAGCGCTACGTCGGCTACATCACTCGGTGATAGGAATTTTTCAGCTCCATTATAATGGAGCTGGCAGATCCGTCGTATATGCGATCACCGTCGTATATGTGATTACGGGACCACCGTCGCATATGCGATCCGTCGTTGCCCGAAACATCGTTATGCGGTGCATGACTGTATATGTATTATATATATATATATATATAGATATGTATATATGTATATTGTATATATATATATAGATATGTATACATGCATATATATATAATAATATACATATATACATATACATATATACATAATATATATAACACATATATACAAATAATAATAACATATAATATATAATACATATACACATACAAATAATATAATATATATACATTACATATATACATACATATATACAAATATATATACAATTTATTACCTATACATATATACATCATATACACAAATATATATACATAATATATAATATATACACACACATATATATATTAATATTATAATACACATATACATATATACAACATATATATATATATATATACATACTATATACATACATACATCGCCATATATATTTATCAATATACATGTTAATGTACATATACACATACATATCAACATGATATACATATGACATATTATATATATATATGTATATATACATATACATATGTACATATACACATATGTATAAAAAACACCCGGTGATGTCTATGCTTGCCCCTCTGTTGTCATTCCCTCACTCTTCCACCCTCAACACCCCTCCCCGAGCGAACTGAAAAACTGTTATGATTGAATTAATGTGGTGTTGATGTAGCGCAGGCTTGATGGGCCGACTGGCATCCTCCTGCATCCACGTTCCTTGTGTATCCTTGTGTGACCACCTATGACCTGCCATGAAGAGAATCTTTCTTGAACAATACAAGCAACACGTCCTTCACATTACTGGAGTCCTGGGAGTGGGAAGCTTTGCCTCACCAATACCCTTTTCACCGGTTGTAAGTCTGTGAGATGACCACCTTCTTCCTTCCCAGAAAAACCTCAAAAGGAAGACTTTTTACATCAACACGGACACATCCACTGCAGTTGGGGAAACTTCTATGCTGGAAGGCAGCTGGTGCGCCAGTGGAATCAGTGATTTCAGATAACGGAGACTGTGGAATAACGTGATACGATTTGAAGTTGTCAGCATTACTGCGCCTATTTTGGGAAGAGTGGGAAACGTGAAGCAAGAGCGAGGGAGTGAAGGATGACTTTCGTATGTAAGTAATGTTTATAACAATAAAAAATTGGTTTCCTGAAAACAGTTTAATTGCATCACAACATTGCACTTTATTAACTATGTGTTTCATTTCAGCAAGCAGACACTCCACTAGCCAGCCTTGAGGAATTGTTAAGGACTTTTCCATAGAAAATAATAGTCAACTCGAGGCAAATGAGCCAACGGCTTCGACTTGAGGTTATTAATTAAAAATGCCAATCAGTACCCATGATATGCAAAATATCGGCATTAAATACAGGGCTGCACAAGAAGTGACCACATGAATCCCCAAAATAGTGTTATTTAATACAATAAATCAAGTGTAGTACAAGGTGCCTAATGAAGGAACTGGCAGACAGACTGCAGTGTACTCATACACAACACAAACATCTTTACTGATGTTTGTGTTGTGTAAATTGCAGCCTGTCTGCCAGTTAGTCATCAGTACTGGACAGGTTATGCTGCCCTGTCTCACCACTAACCTCTCCAAAGGAAAAGCTGTCCATCCAGGCCACGCATTTAGCAATGCGATTCATGTGCAATTCCAACTAGAAAGAAAAGGTGTGTCCAGCATCTGGGTCCCATTTCAGGCGTGCATCTTAAAATCTCTTTGTACCAAAACACCGAATGTCCCGTTCTTCATTATGCCATTTTTGTAACAATAAACTGAGTTTGTGCGACTAACTTAAAGCACAATCCCAAAGAGGAAAAGGGCAACCGATTACGCAAATTTGTAGCAACAAGTATAAGGAATCAAAGGTAATTTCACCAGTATAAAAGTCAGTTTGTCATTTTGTGAAATGAGCAAATAAACAATGGAGTTTTGAACACAAAAGTAACAACACTGAGATTCAGAAAACTTCAGAGTAAAAAAAAATAAAAAAAAACAACAAAAATAAACCTTCCTGCATGCAATTCATGCTGAGGCTCATGCAAACAGTCTTGTTAAAAAAACAACAAGAAATTGTAAAAGCATCGACATTTAACAAGATCATTCAGATACAACAAAGAGCAGGAAGAGACCTCCAACCACTGAGAGGAGGTTTGGAAAGACCCCGAGAAGCGCCCATCCCTCAGTCGTATCATTCTGTCCCATCATACATGACCATCTTGGTGGCAGTGAGGTGGTAAAACACCTTCTTTCCATAAAACCTTGTAATGAGAGATATGAAAGTGTTAATCTTTTTAAAAACAAACCAAAAAAAACATTTTACTTTTGCTCTCGTGGAAATTGAGAATTTTTTTTTAATGAAAAATGTGTACAAAAGCAACATCTATGCACAAAATGTTTGCAAAAACTCAGCATTTCCATTTCCATGTCGAGATCCGTTCATTTTTACAATCATGCTGCAATTGATGGTGGAGAGTAGATAAGATAAGATAAAAACATACATTTCAATGTTTCTAGCATAGATTGCAAGTGCTCAAGAAATGCAAAAATGGAAGAGTTTCTAATTTAAATTTTTTTTTCATGTTTACTATGAACAAACTTTTATAACTCACCAACGCCTTGTTCAGAGTGTGTTGCGAAGCAACCTCCACTTCAGTTAATCAAAAATGGAATAATTATTTCTCTAATCAAACAAACGATAACTACCATACACCTGGGATGCTTCTTTCAACAAACAAACGTGTGTGTGTGTGCGCTGTTATCATTTGGCATTATGAATCACTATATGCAGGTGCTGTCACAGGTGTGAGCCTCACACAGGAAATGCAATTTAGATCAACCAGATAAACGGGCCTTGTGACCATAATCAACACATTGTTATTCACCAACACGAATACAAAATTATCACACGTAGGTCTGAAACAAAAATGCCATTCGAGGAGCGGCTCAGCTGTTTCAAAGTATTACTAATAGGTCATTCAATAAACTCTGAAATGTAAATAATTTTACAAACAATACTTGTTTTTACATAAATAACACTTTATAAATAACCTGCCAAATTAAAAGAAGTCCACAATGTGTCCTTTCGTTTGTGGTGAGATTGAGAACAATGCAAGCAAAATGCTCCAGGATTGACCTTTACACGAATGGTATAAAACGGTGACGGTATTTCAGTCAAGTTGGAGGCCTAACCTTGAGAAAGAGTTGTCAAAAACGAGCAGGTAGGTGCCAGGCTCACGCGCATTCAGCTGCCCTCGCACAGCTTGGCGATGTGAGTTACACCTCATCAGTTGAATGAGCACCTGGAAGAGGGGGTGGAAATTGTGAGCAATTGCAAGAAATTTCTGGTCACAGGATGGTAGATTGATGTACGACTGGACCAAATTGATGATGGACCACCAACCACCACTTGCAGAATTTTCCAGCCACGGGATGTGACGGCCATGTTCCCCCCACAGTATATGCTGCACAAAGCCACCTTTCAGACATTATCGATTATTTACAAACCACAGCTTAGTGCCTGCATTCAAAATTTCCCAGAATGTGTAATACACACACAAAAGACCAAGACTTTTAAGATGAACTTTAACCTCTCGAATGTCGCAAAGAAAGACATGTTACATCACACTTGGTTTGTATCTGTTGTACAAGTAAGCACACAAATGCAGTAATACAAATATAGTATTGTACATAAAGCACTGTAAACAGTATTTTAAGGTTGTACAGTGTATATTCAAGGCAAGGCAGCTAAAGCAGGTAAGTTTCGCTACCTTGGTAGTTTTAGAGAATGGTAGTTTTAAATGCACAATAACAGAGCAATCAATGGCTTCAATTATTACAGACTATAATATTACAAATACATTAATATGGAGAGACTGACAATGAGCCTGCATCGAATGTAGCACAAAAGTCTATAAAATCATCCGAATCTCTGAGTTGGAGGCTGAAGCACAGGGATGGTTCAAAGATTTATCAACCAATGCCACACAGTTCAACTGCATATGGGTCAAAGGTCTGTCAGTGTCTTGCTGGCGCTTGTCTGGAACGAGAACCTGATCCGTACAGCACCAGGCTCTCTCCTCAATTGACTGCTCTGTCACAAGGCTTTTCCTCCACGACCTGTTAACTACCACTAGCCCATCACAATTCCTTACTCTCTATGTTACTGGGCCCTCTTCTCAGTGTTCTGATGTATCCAACATCAGGCCCACTACTTATTGATAACATGTGGTCATCAGAAAACAACTTCCTCATTTGCCTGCAGAAGCTGTCTGTTTATTTCCATCAAGCCATCACTTTCTCTTTTCTGTGGAACCACCTTGCTGCTTTTGTTTTAGATTCTCATTATCTGATCCCATATCTTGCGTGCGCACGCACGCACGCACGCACGCACGCACGCACACACACACACACACACACACACCTCACCCCCGACTAATATTGCCATATTTACATGAATTACGAATTATGTAGAAACAATTTATCCAAATGAACTTTTTTATTCCTAACTGAAGAGATTAAACTAAACTCTGGCATAGTTGAAGGAGGTTTCATGTCAGGAATACCTGCAAAAACACATTTACAAATCAAAATTCACCGGTTGCAAAAGTATTCAGCCCCTGAGGTCAGGACTTGGTGGAAGGACCTTTTGTAGCAATGACTGCAATGAGTCTTTTTTGGGTCGGTCTCTACCAGCTATACGCACTGACATGGTGAAATCTTTGCCCATTCTTCACGTGAAAATTGCTCGAGTTCTGCCAAGTTTGATGGGGATCGTCGATGGACTGCGATCTTCAAGTCTCACCATAAATGTTCAATCAAGCTCAAGTGAGGATTTTGACTGGGCTACTCAAGAACATTTATTTTCTTCTTATTCAGCCACTCCAGTTTGGCTTTAACTTTGTGCTTCGGATCATTGGCCTGCTGAAATGTGAATCTCCTACCCAGTTTCAGACACATGGCTCACTTAAGCAGGTTTTCATCAATGATTCTCCTGTACTTTGCACCGTCCATTGCCCATTCTATCCTGACCAGCTTTCCAGTCCTTGCTGATGAAAAGCAGCCCCATAACATGATACTGCCACCACCATGCTTGACAGCAGGGATGGTATTGATAGTCGTTGGCCCCTTGTCAGGGGGTTGTTCGGGGGGCATGCGTTGGTTAGTTTGTGTTTTCCCAGTGTGATGTCTTCCCTCCCCCACCCTGCTCCTTTCAACAATCCCCTCTTTACCCCATCGGTCTGTCACCTCCCCCCCTGCTACTTTCAATGATTCCTCCACACCATCATTCTTTCTTCACACCAACACCAGAAGTACTGTTTAAGTACTCCCCCCACGCCCCCCCTCCTGCCGGTTTAGTCACCAACACTCGACCATGGACAGGTTTGTATGGGTTTACATGTTACCCGTAGCAAGTCACAGATCTGATCTGGCCTCACCTGTAATTCACTGTGATAGCAAGCTCCTAAATGAACAGGGAAAGAACATCTTTGTTGTTTGAGTATACCTTATGGCATGGTTTACTACTGTAGTTCACTGCTGCTCTTGCCATTTCTGCTCCTCATAATGATCTTAACTTCCTAGATCTTGTTGAGCATGAGAAGGGGGATTCTTCCCTTTCAAAATTTGCCTGTTTTAAATTTGCTGGACATCTATGGTATCTCAATGAGGAGCTCATTGGTTTGATATTTTTGATTCAGTTGCATCCACAGAGTCAAAATGAGCAATGGTGAAGGCAATAAATGAAAAAGAAGGCAATGATAAACCTCCAAATGCCTCAAGCTGAATATCAGGAACTCTCAGGACATATCAATTGAATATTCTGTCACAAACAACACAATGGACTTCTTCATATCCCTCAAAATTCCAGCTGGTTTTCTGGATTCTGACTCTGACTCATGGGAGCTCAGATAGGAATACAGGGAACAGACAGTTTACCACTTGAAGGTGGTAAATGACAATGCTGAAAGGTGTCTGGCCCTTATTGAGTAGTACATGTACAATGCCATTATAACAAAGAAAGAATAACAGAAACAATTCCTCCTTCAAGGAATCGGGGAGCTGGCGGGAAGAAATGGGTGGCTGGGCTCTAAAAGGCGGCAACGTAAGCCGATCCGGGTCAGGGCCAGAGGGAGAGAGAGCCACACAGAGTCTCGAGGTTTTGAAGACCCAGAGGCGATGCATAGAGGCTGAGAGAGATGCCAGCACATCAGACAAGACACCCCACAAGTGAATAAGGGTCTTCAAGGTGGAAATGGGTCTGAAGGTATGCCTGCACTTCGGAGTCCTTGGCGTCTCTGCTGACCCACAAGACAAGCCTGTGCCACACCTCCTGAAGCTTCACCAGGGAAGACCTCGCAAACACCTACACCACACTGTCAACTCTTCTGTTTGTCTATAATCGTCTATAATGTTGTTTGTCTATAATGTTCACATCTCCAGATCTGGAGATCAGCTTTCCAAGTAAATGTTCTCGCTACAGTTTCATGCATAGCCTTGCGGTGTGGCATGTAGCTCAATCCTCTTGTTTCACGGATGTTTGTCACATGTCTGTTCATTCATTTTCTTGATGGTGCATCATGAACTGGGAAATATCTTCTGAATTATCTTCTAGTATTACAGGATCTCTGCATGTCATTTCCTGTTCGATGACGATTCATTATTAAACTTAGCTACGCTCCCATATGGTGGTCCAATTACTACAATTAACAGTGTGCCGATTGTTCGCATATATACAGGACAGCACAGTACTTCAATTTTAATTAAATAAAGATTTTTATGATCGTTAAAAAAAATTTGGAAGTTTAGTGCCATTGAAGTCATCCAGAAACAATCCCGAACACTATCCTTGCACACCAACCCAATTAACCTTCATTTAAATTGAAGTACAGTACAGTACTGCAAAACTGGAGGTTCTAGGGAGTATTAGAACAGGCGATTTGTGTTCTAGTGTTCATGTATATTGTCCCGGTTCCGGATTGGTTCAAGGTTCACCACGAAGGGAAGCACTCGAGTTCCTCCCGAACACCCAGTCCTGAGAGCCACCGGCCGCAGATAACTCCGCGGCTCGGCAGGTTATGCCTGGTGTTGGCTTAATGGTAAGGGTGGTGGGCTTTGGATCCTAGGGTCCTGAGTTCAAATCCCGTTCAGCTGTTGAATTAATACCAGGTGGGGTTAACTTGGCCTGTCATCCTTCCAAGGTCAGCAAAATGAGTGCCAGCATGCTGGTGTACTGTGTCGGAGTGGCAACCCGTCCAAGATTGTGCCCAATAGCCAAGGAGACTGCTTAGGCAGCACCAATGCTCTGCACAGAGTGTGGTCCTGATCTCCTCCTCCTCCTCCTTGGCAGGTTGCTAATCAACCACAAACGTCAATTGGAACCACCAATCCTGATGGGGGTATCGCTACTTCACGTGCGTACCTTACCTTTGGACGACAAAAATGAAAAGGGGCTCGTGCCCTCGATGCATAATTGTTTTAACTTACCAAGGGGAGTGCAGCCGAGGGGAGCTGGGAAGTACGCACCGGCTAAGGTGTAGAGCCAATCAGTGGCTAACACTGCGTGCTTGCAGACTATGCTAGACCAATGGAGGAAAAGACACTACAATCTGGGTACATTTACAATGCTAGCAATTTATTAAAGTAAGGGTGAGGAAATGTATGTGTACAATAGGCAGGGGATTAATTACACAGAAAAATACATCCAGAAGGGGAAAGCAAGAATTGGTGAGGTGCGGCAAAAGAAATGCAATTATTTACAAACAGAAGAGATACAGTACAGAGTTACCCTGATCCGGAAACTTCTACAATCTTAATTATGCCAACAAAACAGGCACCATCAGAAGGTTGAGGTGGTTTGGACCTATTTGTTACAAGGCGAGGTCGACGGACCAACGCGAACCTAGTCTCCAAGGAGGGGTAAGAGGGGAGGAAAATTGAGGGTATCTATGACGAGTGGTCAGAGGGAGGCGAGGTGAGGGGTGCGGTGATATAAGGTGAAGTGTGGCGAGGAAAGTGTAAAGATGTGGATCAAGGGGGGTTTGAAACAAAGCAAAGAACATGTGAGAAGATAGTCCTAAAGTGAAGTGCAAAGAGGTATGTATGTGTAAATGCTAAGGTTTGTCTAAGCTACACCTGGTCTGGCATCTGGCTCTTCTGCTTGCTCCACACTCTGCTCCGTGGACTGCATTCTGCTCTGTTCTGTTCCGCTCGCTCCATTGCTACTGCACCGTGACCCCAAGAAGAAGAATGCGCAGCCAGAGAACCGAGCCCTTTTTTTATAATCCCCTGGTGGGGGCAGCGCTTGGGAGTGCATCAAGTGGTGCGATGGGTGTTTCCCAGCACCCTCATTGGTATATGGACGATTACACCGGCAATAGCTCCACCCATGCGAGGCTTTGGCAGTAGAAATGGCTTCACTCACCCCGAACTCTGCCACGCAATCCATCTCTGAGGTTAACATGGCGTCGGGATATTTGGTTGCGCTCTCCGGTCACGAATACGTACAGGATACCCAATGATGGCCATAATTGAGAGGAGCGCTAGGGCTATCCACATGATGTTGAATGGAGTCTCACGCACTCTTGCACTCCAAGTTTAATGCTAGAATGTCCAGATCCGAGTATCTGAAATGGTACGCCGCACTCTCCCTGTTCCCTGTTGGTCTGAAAGGGAGTGGTGGTAATCGGTGGTTGAGGAGTCATGGTTGTGGCTGTTAATGGTGAAGGTAAGCGAGGTTTGGTTGTGGTCCGATGGTGTGGTGATTTTTGTAAAGGAATCTTGATGGTATATGAAATGTTGCAACATTGGGGTTCAAATCTGGTGAAGTCTGAGGTGGAACGTCTGCTGGATAATGGTGCATGATTTCAGTAGGAAATGGCGTGCGTATGCAAGTGACCTTCCCCTGCTGCTATGGTCTGTGGTGTGCATTTGCATGTGTGAAGGAAGGAGAGGTTCATGTGTGCAGCCAAGCAAAATAATGTAAAGGATGAAAGATGGTTAAAGAATGGAAAGAAAAACATGACCTAAAGCCCACACAATGCATATTGTGCCATAAACCCACTTCACGTAAGGGAAAGGCAATCTAAAATGAATAATAATGAAATAACTGTCTCAGGACTGCTATATGTTGTTTGTCATTGCCTCGGGGGAGTGCCAATTTCACAGAACCATAACAATATAATTCAATCTAAATAAAACAAAGATTGTAAAAGTCGGATAAATAAATTAATGTTGGGTTCTACCACCATTTCCGCAGTGTCTATTACATCATCCTATCGAAAACCTTACATTAGTTCTTCGTGCTTGTTGTTTATGTCCTTTATGACATCCTTTAAAACAGTAAGTTTCCTGTTTAGATTGATTTTCAATTTTGCTTGATTGCCAGGCAGGCAGACAGAGTAAAAATGATCTCACTCTCCTCTGCGCATGTGTGATTCGGATGAATACTGAGCCAAGTTACATAAAAATAAAAAAAAAGACGAGTCTTCCTCTTCATGTTCTGATTCATGTTCAACATATAAAATTCAATTCAAAGAAGTTGTTCCTCAAGCATAAATTGATAAGACAGACAGACATGAACCAATTGCCTAACCCTGCTTTTCGCTTCACATGGACGGAGTAACTACACAAGTTCAAGTTAAATCTCTGTTTTAGGATTTAATTATCAGTCAAAAAGTTACCACTAACCTTTCAATTTTAAAAAAAAATGAATGAAGTATATTACCAATAGATTACACCGAATAGTTTAATTCTTGTAATTGTAAAAATGTCATTGCATGCAAGGGTTAAAAAACTGGAAAACTGGTGTGAAGACGGAGATGAAACCTTTCTGTAAAGGTGGTGAATTCTGGACAAGAGAGTTGAAGCAGACCCCCACGATTTGAGAGGTAAAAATGAAATTGGAAATCCTGTTTAAATAACACAAATAATTAACAGAAAATATTTGAAAATAAGCTACACTTATAATTTGTGGAAAAGGCATTTTACCACAGATAATTTGAGCACATCAGAAACGAGCAAACCAAAACGGATTACAGACCTCATTACTGCTATGGCAATGAAGGTACCGAAAGCAGGTGGCCACAAACTTGCAGTCAAATACAGGAAATACAACGTCTCGACAGTGGTGAGAACCAGAACTTAAACCACAAAACTCCGCACCTGCATTCCAAACCACAAACACCGTAGTCAGGCTTTCTGAGTAATGCAAAAAAAAACAAAAAAAAAACAAAAAACCACACAATCACACAGCATGACCTTGTCACCACAGCCTCCGGCCTAATCTGCATGTTTCCATTAACAAACCTGGCAAAGTGGTTCCACAGCTGTAATAACCTTATCTGTAGCGCATATAGATGGAGAAACTCTCACAATCACCACGGCCACAAATCGATCTTGTGACAATGACAATATGCATATCACGTCTTGTGCCAAATCTTCGAAGCAAAAAGCCAGGAAATAAGTGCCGTCACCCAAACTTAAAGCATTCTAAACACTTTTATTTCCACTTATAATACACCTGCTATAATAGTAAAAAGGAAGGCGAACAGGCTCAATGTAACAATAAAAGCAATAAAACTAATTTGATGGATTGGAAGCATCAAGTAAGTTGAAAAAGCAAGTAAACCCAAATTAAAATGTTATTTCACTCAGATGTGTCTTCGTGTGCCCCTTGTAAGTTTCACATGTTTTACTGTATTGAATAATTTGTTCTTGAACGTAAGACTAAAAGCTCTCAAAATGGTAGATGAGGCAACACAACCAACACATTTCACCAATTTGCTCAAAAGGAACAAAAATGGAACAGACCCAGACGTGATCGACTGTTCACCCATCAATTTGTCCATTCCCCAATGTGTATCTTAACTTTTCTCCGCATACAGACAAGTTAAGCATCTTTCCAAAAAGTAGTTCTTACAGACCTTGGAAATCAATAACCAATGAATGAACTTTTGTTTCTATCCAGCATTTTCCAGCAGGTTTTGCCCTGTTTGGTGTTCCCATTTGAGCACACAGCTCATGATGTTGAGAACCAAGGTCCAAATCACATTTCGTGCAATTTATCCATTATCTCCTTATATTCTTGTGGTCTGTGTAAAAGTAAAATGTTTTCTCCTATTGTCCTTGTCCAAAATATGATGTATGTACAAGTTCCCCCATGAGCCTTCTGTCACTGTTTGGAATAATAAAAGAGGCTGCATTTTCCATTTTTGGAATGCTGAAGCAAAGATAAATTTTGGTATTTCCAATTAAAATTCAATGAGCAAAAATAATTAAGAATGAGAAGGAGTTCCTTAAAAAAAAAATTATTCACTCGTAGTATTATCCCCTAGATTGTGGTCAAAATGGGCAGAGAAGCAGCTCCTAACTTGCTTCGATTCTTAGTCTCAATTATAAAGGCATTGAGTCCGTTTCTTACCAAAGAAGGATAGACTGTCCAAAGTTGTTGTTTTGTAAGAAATCTTATAAAGCTTACGTCATTAAGAAATTTACTGTTGCATTTGATGGTTTTAAACACTCCCTGCACTAAAATAATCTGACAATCCTGCAGCCCTCACCAGCAGTGACTTTAGATGTTGATGGTTTATTTATTTATTTACGTAAAGTAAAACAAAACGAATGAGCAATTTTAAGAACAAAGAAAGTTCGAACATGACGAACTTGGAAAGTATGACAGAGCATTTTTTTGAAAAGATAATCTTCTAACCATGCTAGACCAGTTGATAACCCACATGGTCAAGATGCTATCTTGCGGTGTTTGTTTATTCTGAAAGCAAGGAAATACATTAACCAAAAATTGTCGCTGACTATTGCCTAAAAGCAAGGACTTTCATTTTTTTACTTCAATTTTTGAACAAAAAATGGTTTGTTAATTGTCATTATTGTTATTACAATAGTGCCAACCATGATCAAAACCATCAACTTCCTTCTTTTTCTTCTCATCATTATTCTCATTTAAATTGGGCCAGAAGAGTTAAAATTATCCACACCTTGCTAAACACCTTTAAAACACTAATATTACAGACATCAAAGTTACTCCCACTTTCAGCTGACATTATTCACATTAAAGTCACACATGCTGGCTCACAATGACAAGCAATTATCATGAAAAATAATTATCGTTGAGGTTTCATGCTGGATTTTAATCATAACATTGAAAATGTCTTTCTCGTAAACTTGAAGCAATGGGGGACCAGACATGGTTGTGTAATGGTTAGAGTAGACTGTTGGAGTATCAGCTCTGAGTTTGGGAGGTCAGCAGCTCAAACCCCTGCTGAGTCAGACCAAGGTATGACCAGACCTTTTTTAATATATATGTATATATATTAAAAAAAGGTAAGTGCTACTTCCTTGTTCGACGCTCAGCATTTAAAAGGATAAAGCATGGGCAATTCTAATTGGTTGGCATCCATGGGGAGGAGTAAATGCCCTGCTGAGTGTGGTGAGAAAAGCGGTACCATTGTGGTGACGTCGCTGCTACCCAGAGGAAGTGACGGCACTACCCCCAAGCTCAGTGGCTGTGTTAATTTTTTGTGTCATGAGTATGCCCATGTGTATGTGAGTGGCAGCTCAATTACGAGCCTTAGACCTTATATGTATATAAAAAAAAATGCATCATGAGGGGAAACCTCTTACCCGAGCCTGATCAAGAGCACGCTTCTCATCTCCCCGAAAGACGACGCTGAAACAGATGTTCCTGTGTTCAGAACTGAACTCCCATGCCAATGAAAAGTTTGGCTCCTCCAATTCAAGCAGAACGAGTGCATAACATCCGGCTCGCACAAATAGCTCCTGCATGAAATTCCCAAACTCGCAGAGTTCCTTCAAAGAATACCGCTGGACTGTACTGTGGATATGAACACAAGAGGAGCACACACAAACACAGGTAGCTTCGGTACATCTCGATACATATGATTAGCTCTGCCTCAAACACTATTCTACACTGTCCATTTATGATTCCATCCACAACCCACCAAACTAATTAAAGGTTAAAAGACGAGACTCCAACAGAGGGAAATCATGGTGTCATCATTTCTTGGTGAGTCATCAGCGACAAAGTAGAAAGAAACGCACACCACCGAGTCTCTCAAGCATGTACCACATGCAATGACAAGAGCAGTCAACACATAAATAACAAAAAACAATCATGTCTCTCACCCGTAATTAGTCGCGTGCAGCATTGGCATTGTCATGTATGTGCTACCTGTGAATGTCTGCAGCTGCAAAGGAATCCAGGAAGGGTTTGAAATAGGAATTGAAGGACTTAACTTGTGCAGCTTTTCTTAGTTGCTTCATGTAACTTTCTTTGGCTCAAAGAGCATGGGGTTAATTAAAAAATCCTTGACACCTGTGGATAATTGATAAGGTGGGAGCTGATTGGTTGTTCCTTCCAATTACGGGTGAGAGACGTGATTGAGTCTTGCTACAATATGCTTATGCTGGTTTTTTTTTTCTGATTATACAATAATTGGTTATAATACATATATATTTATATATACACACATATATATATATACACATACATACATATATAAACATATATACATATATATATATATATATACATATACATATACATATATATGCATATATATATACACACATATATATACACATATATATATATATATACATATATATACATATACATACATATATATAACACATATATACACATATATACACATATATACATATATATACATATATATATATTACATATATATTATATATATGTATATATATATGTATATATATGTATGTATATATGTATATATATGGATATATATGTATATATATGTATGTATATATATATATATAATATATATATATAATACCGTATTTATTCTAATAGAAGCCCCCCTTCTAATAAAGCCCCCCCCCCCTTTGAGAAAATTTTCATGTTTCAAGGGTGTCTCTAATGATAGCCCACCCTCCCCGTCACCCGGTGTGAAACAATTGAGACAGCTGTAGCCTGTAGAGGGAGCCTGGCCCGCCTGGCCAGGCCGGGACCCGGCTTTGTTGAAAGGTGTGTTTGACAGCAGTCAAAACAGTGTGGTGTCGTATTCTGCATAATTTATACCCTCTACCTTGACAATACTTGTATCTTCAATAAAAAACAAATAAATAAATAAAAAATTGTATGTTTGTAGATTGTCTCTCATAAAGGCCCACTCCCCTCCTTGATCAAACTGGTATTCTAATAAACGCCCAGGGCTTGTATTAGAATAAATACTGTATATGTATATACAGTATGTATATATATATATGTAATATATATATATATATATATGTATATATATGTGTATATATATGTATGTATATATGTATGTATATAGGTATGTATATGTACATATATATATATATATATATGTGTATATGTATGTGTATATTATGTGTGTATATATATGTATATATGTGTATATATACATATATATATATGTATATATGTATATATACAGGGGGCTGCAAAAGTAGGTATACAGTAAGGATTATACCAGTATTCATTACTGTATACCTACTTTTGCAGCCCCATATATATATATATATATATATATATATATATATATATATATTATTACATTATCCCTGTGTCGTAAGAGGCGACCAGGGTTGCGTCAGGAAGGGCATCCGGCGTAAAACCTGTGCCAAATCAATATGCGGATCATAACGGGTGATCCGCTGTGGCGACCCCTAACGGGAGCAGCCGAAAGAAGAAGATATATATAATACATATATATACATATATATATAACATATAAAATATACATATATACATATATGTATATATAATACATATGTATAATATATATATATATGTATATATAATATATGTAAATACACTATATAAACAATATATATACATATATATATATATATATATATAAAATATACATATATATATATACATATATATACATATAATATATATATATATATATATATATATATATATATATATATATATACATACAGGGTGTCCCAAAAAATGTACTCACTCTTAAATGATAATAAATGCGTTGTTTATCGACTTAGAAACAAGATTAATGGTTAAATGTATAAATGGATAAATGCATGTTTACAAATGTTCAAACTGACGACCATCACGTTCCAAACACAGCCGATAACGCGGACCAATGGATTCAACAGCGTTATGAATCATTTCATTTGGAACTGCAAGACATTGTCTTTCAATTTCCTCTTTCAGCTCATCGACTGTTGCTGGTTTTGAGCTGTAAACCTTATCTTTGAGATATCCCCATAAAAAGAAGTCCATTGGAGTGAGGTCTGGGGAACGCGCAGGGAATTCAACACTACCTCTTCGCCCAATCCATCTGTTCGGAAAAGTTGCTTCGAGATAGGCCCTTACATCAGGGTGGTAGTGGGGAGGTGCTCCATCTTGCTGAAAGTAAATCTCTTCCTCACCAAATATCTCTTTGACACGTGGACAGACGGATTCCTGCAGCAAGTTTAAGTAAACATCCCAGTGACAGTTTGGTCAAAAAAGAATGGCCCTCGGATGCCCAATGCTGATATCCCACACCACACAGTAACCCCTGGTAAGTTTAAATGGTGTTCCATAGTAACATGCGGATTTTCAGGAGCCCAGTAGGTGCAATTGTGTCGCGTTAATTGAGCCATTTAACTTGACGCTGGCCTCATCGCTCCAAACAATTTTGGATGGAAATGCTGCATCTTCTTCGCATTTGCCCAGGTACCACTCACACAATTCAGCTCTCCGGTCAGGATCGTCTTCATTTAGAGCGTGGATTAATTTTGGAATGTAACTTTTCCAATTAATTTGCTTCAAAATGCGATGGGCGCTTGATTTTGGGATTCCTGTCTCATGAGCCATTTGTCGTACAGATTCCCGTGGGGATCGGTGGAGGGTTTCCAGCAATTGATTTTCCTTTGCGGGGGTGGTTGATGACCGTCGTCTTCCTGAACGCTCCTTATGGACGTCGTGCACAGTTCCATCTGTTTCAAACTTATCTCGGATGCGAGCAATGGTGCGTCGCGTTGGTGGATCTTTGTGCAAATATCTTCTAAATTGTCTTTGCACTTCCATGATGTTTTCGTGCTTCCAGTAGCACTTTATGATAAATTTTCTTTCTTCAAAACCTAGTCGTACTTCTTCCATTATTAGGGTCAATTTGATCTGAAAAGAAATGAAAAATTCAATGAGTTATGAGGAGCCAAAATGTGAGTACATTTTTTTGGGACACCCTGTATACAGTGGGGAGAAAAAGTATTTGATACACTGCCGATTTTGCAGGTTTTCCCACTTACAAAGCACGTAGAGGTCTGTAATTTTTATCATAGGTACACTTCAACTGTGAAAGACGGAATCTAAAACAAAAATCCTGAAAATCACATTGTATGATTTTTAAATAATTAATTTGCATTTTATTGCATGAAATAAGTATTTGATACATCAGAAAAACAGAACTTAATATTTGGTACAGAAACCTTTGTTTGCAATTACAGAGATCAGACGTTTCCTATAGTTCTTAACCAGGTTTGCACAGACTGCAGCAGGGATTTTGGCCCACTCCTCCATACAGATCTTCTCCAGATCCTTCAGGTTTCGGGGCTGTCGGTGGGCAACACAGACTTTCAGCTCCCTCAAAGATTTTCTATTGGGTTCAGGTCTGAAGACTGGCTAGGCCAATCCAGGACCTTGAGATGCTTCTTACGGAGCCACTCCTTAGTTGCCCTGGCTGTGTGTTTCGGGTCGTTGTCATGCTGGAAGACCCAGCCACGCCCCATCTTCAATGCTCTTGTTGAGGAAGGAGGTTGTTGGCCAAGATCTCGTGATACATGGCCCCATCCATCCTCCCCTCAATACGGTGCAGTCGTCCTGTCCCCTTTGCAGAAAAGCATCCCCATTGAATGATGTTTCCACCTCCATGCTTCACGGTTGGGATGGTGTTCTTGGGGTTGTACTCATCCTTCTTCTTCCTCCAAACACGGCGAGTGAGTTTAAACGAAAAAGCTCTATTTTGGTCTCATCAGACCACATGACCTTCTCCATTCCTCTCTGGATCATCCAGATGGTCATTGGCAAACTTCAGACGGGCCTGGACATGCGCTGGCTTGAGCAGAGGGACCTTGCGTGCGCTGCAGGATTTTAATCCATGACGGCGTAGTGTGTTACTTATGTTTTCTTTGATACTGTGGTCCCAGCTCTTCTCAGATCATTGACCAGGTCCTGCTGTGTAGCTCTGGGCTGATCCTCACCTTTCTCATGACCATTGAGGCTCCACGAGGTGAGATCTTGCATGGAGCCCCAGACCGAGGGAGATTGACTGTTATCTTGAACTTCTTCCATTTTCTAATAATTGCGCCAACAGTTGTTGCCTTCTCACCAAGCTGCTTGCCTATTGTCCTGTAGCCCATCCCAGCCTTGTGAAAGTCTACAATTTTGTCCCTGATGTCCTTGGACAGCTCTTGGTCTTGCCATTGTGGAGAGGTTGGAGTCTGATTGATTGAGTGTGGACAGCTGTCTTTTATGCAGATAACGAATTCAAACAGGTGCAGTTAATACAGGTAATGAGTGGAGAATGGGAGGGCTTCTTAAAGACAAAACTAACAGGTCTGTGAGAGCCGGAATTCTTACTGGTTGGTAGGTGATCAAATACTTATTTCATGCAATAAAATGCAAATTAATTATTTAAAAACATACAATGTGATTTTCAGGATTTTTGTTTTAGATTCCGTCTTTCACAGTTGAAGTGTACCTATGATAAATTACAGACCTCTACGTGCTTTGTAAGTGGAAAACCTGCAAAATCGGCAGTGTATCAAATACTTGTTCTCCCCACTGTATATATATATATATATATATATATATATTATATTATATATATATATATATATATATGTATATATATATATATATATATATATGTATATATATATATATATATATGTATATATATACATACCCACCCGACTATATACCTCTATAAGGTAGCCATATATATATATATATATATATATATATATATTATATATATATATATATGTATAATATATATAATTGTTATTGTTACGGCTGTGGAAATTCGCAGAGCACCATAAGGTCCTTAATCAGTTATATCGATAAGTGTGTGTTCAGATAGATTTCCCCACCGATGTCTAAGGGATTTATTCGTGTAACCGGGCTGTGAATCTTTGAGTTAGCCGTTTTTCTTTTACTATCGTTATTTTGGACCAACCGCTTCACAACACCCACCTCCACCACTAACATCGCTCTCATCAACCGCTTCACAACAACCACCTCCACCACCAACATCGCTCTCAACAACCGCTTCACAACAACCACCTCCATCACCAACATCGCTCTCAACAACCACTTCACAACAATCACCTCCACCACCAACATCGCTCTCAACAACCGCTTCACAACAACCACCTCCACCACCAACATCGCTCTCAACAACCGCTTCAGAACAACCACCTTAACCACCACCACCCAACCACGCCACCCTCACGATTACCACAAAAAGCCAGCCACGCCACCATAACGCCAACCACACCACCACCGCATTGCCACCTCGGCACACGGTTGCGAGAAGCCGGGCATTCATCGGGGGAAACGGATGACGGCCTCACCCCCCCCCAACGACAAACCGTGCGGAAAAGAAGCAACGATCGGTAAAAGGAGAAGGTAAACGAAAACCCCGATTCGGCAAGGAAAACGCCCTTCTTCTGGAAGCTTCGTGCGCGTGCTGGAAGAGGGGGGGGCGAAAGGGAGGGCGAGGCGCCGTGGAAATAAAAGGGCGCACTGAACACAAGTTAAAGAAGGAGTCGGCGCTGGAGTTGTGTGTGTGGAGAAAAGGAGGAGTCGGCGCTGGAGGTTGTGTGTGTGGAGAAAAGGGAAAGAGTCGTGTCGGAGTTGTGGGCAGTGTGTGGAGCCGCCGGTGGGGGACTGGAGAGAGCGGAGCGCAGCGAAGCCAAGGCACGCAACCCGCCGCACCGTGCCTTGCCGTGAGTTGTTGGAGAGGGGACGTCGAGGGTCGCCCTAGCAAGTCACTACGAGGGTGAAGGTAGCCAGCCCGGTCTCTCGGAGCGCTTTGCGGTCTACACGGCTCCGTACCTATAAAGACCCCAAGAGCGTCAGTCTACCCCCTTGTCTTAGATGGGGTTTTTCCTTTGTTTCTTTGCGTGAATGTTGTGGCGCCATGTTCGTAAGTAGAACTGTATAAGTGTGTACATAACAAATAGACGGTGGTAGCTCTTTGTCTTGCTCGCGTCTTGTCCCTACCCCCATTTGTTGTATAATTGCATGACTGCATATGTGCCGCTATTTCAAT
>CM068955.1:157626571-157637274 GCA_035128595.1 Eptatretus atami
ACCAAAATGAAACAACTCTGTGCCATTAAGCAGGCATGTTGAAGCACCGACACAGAGGTAAGGCCATCTGTAATTCGTCCATACATTTGCTTACACTTGTTTGTTCACAAGAGAAAAAAAAATCAGGTTAATAGAGAGGATGAGAATTTATATTTAATTTAAATAAGTCACCCAAAAGTGAGCATTCTATAGCTTATTTTGCATACTCCAAAATCAAATTACTTGTGGCCTTATCAAGACAAACCATTTGAATAACACTTTACCAAGGCCCCTTGTACTTCCAAAATAAAGCAGAGCTGGAGTTGGCCTATTATCAACATGGCCTATCACACACTCACACTGGGTCAAAAGCTTGAAGGAGGACAAGCACAGAATCCCAGCTGGAAGAGGATCGAAAATTCTCTTCCTGATTTTTGTGTTCCACTTCACTGGAGAGCAACGAACTGTAGGAAAAGGATAACAGAAGCATGGTTAGACAAAAATGTACCATTCTTATAAGTACTTATCAGATGGTTAATTTTAAAATTATATTAACACCAAGATAACAGCTTAAAGTTGATTTACTGAGTGTCATTAATAATCTGATAACACAAACTAATTTGATCACCGTTCCACCTCCCTTCCACCACTACACCACAGGAGGGGGAAAAAAAAACAACGGAACATTTGTGGCACAAGAACATTGCATCACCAAATTAGGTCTTGAGGTTCACTTAACCACACTTCCCACAGATCTAGGTCTGCATAAAGGGAGCAAACATTGACAATGTGTCGAACCTCGTCTGCACGTCCAAAACCGCCAGCAGCTGCTGCCGTGCAGGTCAGCACAGAGCAGCTGAGTTTGACGAATGAATCACGTATTGTGTGTGACCATCTCGTGCTCTCTTTAGAACAGGCACTCAAAGTGACGCAACATCGGTGGGAAACGCGAACGGACAGCACCAGGAGAACTTTCCACAACACCTGCCTTACAGGTAACTTTTGATAAAACTCCTTAAATGTGCCGTGTTACATGCTACTGCTTAAGCAAATCACTCAACGCAAATAGTGAATAGTTGATTACTGAGTTGATTATTCTATGCAAAGAAAATGAATTTTATCATTTTTCTTTCATC
The DNA here is from genome assembly GCA_035128595.1 of Eptatretus atami. Classification (NCBI taxonomy): domain Eukaryota; kingdom Metazoa; phylum Chordata; class Myxini; order Myxiniformes; family Myxinidae; genus Eptatretus; species Eptatretus atami. The sequence goes on from CM068955.1 coordinate 157,627,687, forward strand.
TAGCAGAAATTGGGCCACTACATAGAAATGAACTCATTATAATGTTGTTGACTATGATGAAGCCAAATGACAATGATATATTTTATTACTTTTTGTCTCGATATATACATCTATATATACATATACTGTTTATATATATACATCTATATATACATATACTGTATATATATACACATCTATATATACATATACTGTATATATATATACATCTATATTTACATATACTGTATATATATATATATATATATACATCTATATATACATATATTAATATTTATTTATTTATTTGGTGGAAAACTATACATCTAATCAGAAGTCTGAGGAGAGCTCTTCAACTGATCCGTACGTGAAATGATAAATTAATGCTGTGATAAACATTTAAGCGAGAAAAATGTTTGTGACAAAATAAAGTGCCGCTGCGTTTGTGACAGCAATGCGTGTGCGTCACAGTGGCGTCAATCAAGAGTTGTAAAGAAACAGCTGATCAGGCATGTGTGAAAACATGACACATACTGGGCAAAAAAAAACAAAGATATCAAATAGAGGTCACATGACCTGTTAAAGATCATTTAGCTGATCACATTTTTCTTTTCACCAATATGTTTTTATATTGATGTGAGCGTCAATGGAGAAGCTTATAAATAAATCATATGCTAGACATCAGTGTACTTTTGCACGAACTATCGAGAGATTTTTGTAGATAATGGACCTATGGTATATGGGATTTCAACCTGGGTTCAGCAACCACGTCATGGACCAGGAATTCAGATGGGAACAAACTTTTAAGGTGCAGACATATTTTTTCAAATTTTAGCAATGGAGCCAATACCGCTCCGAGAACGAATCCTAATCCTGAGACGTGTCGCAACCAAGTGGTTTCGACATTTGCTTTGTCAGACAAATGGAAGACGAATTATAAATTGGGATCAGGCTTTTGGTAATAGATCTGAAATTTGGATTTCTGATCCGTGATGTATCAAAAAAATAAATCAAGACCACTTTGGAATTCATAGATATACATTCACATATATACACAACCTGATGGGTAATCCGAAGTGGTTTTAACTCTCAACAAAAGCAAATGAAAACAAAGGATGAAAATGCCCCAATTCCAGGGAAAAAAATCCAAACAAACAAACAAAAACGTTTTGAACATATGGCATAATGACTCATGACGTTTCACTTGCACAATATGTGGCTTCCTTCGGTTTAACTCAGATTTTCAACTTATACACTCAACGGTAAAGGGAAAGCAAATTACTTGGAGTAGCGTTGTACTGCACTATGCGATGGTAGTTATATGTCCAAAATGTCAACTCGATCAACCTTATTATAGAGGAATTATTTAACACAAAGCGGATCATAAGAGATATGTGAAGTGTTGTTATTTATATTTGTCTAAGGTTCATGGAAGAGCATGTTTATTAATCACATGCAGGACAAAGACTTCAGCAGACATCGGTGTCTTTTACATCAATTATAAGGACCTTAGCAGACAATGGACAAATACATGTAAGATAATGGGATTTGAACCGAAGTTCCTCGCATAATGTATCGGTTCAGATGGGAATGCCAACAGGAAAACCCAAGTCAACTCAGCAGGGATTAACATATTTCACCAGTTAATCGCCGAGTGCCACAAAACACAGCTTCCTCTGTTCAGTTGTTACATCGACAAGTTTTCCTCAGCAAGAAAGAAAGAATCTACATAAACAAACAAATGTAGTGGTTCAACAAAATCTGTTAGTTTCTGCTTTTACAACTTGACAGCAGCTTGTGCAATCAAAATATCAGCATAATGATATGTTATAAAAATGGCTTATTGGAAACTCTAACAGTATCAAGATGTTTGATGCTTCACTGCTAGTTGTTTCTGGTTAAGGTGAAATCACAAAGAGGTTTGTTGTTCCCATCTGGACACTTAGTTCCTTATGCAGATATCCCAGGTTCGAATCCACTAGAATCTGTTGACTTATCCATTGCATGTCTCTCAATGACCTTGTCGAACATGCAAAAATATGCTGATAAGTCCAAATGTAACATGATTGACGGACAAGGAGATAGAGGTAGAGATGATAGATCGGAGGCAGAGATGGTAGATGTGTGTGTGTGTGTGTGTGTGTGTGTGTGTGTGTGTGTGTTGTGTGGTTGGTTTGTTATCTCCATATGCGGCTTTCAGAATGTGGAACAGAGTCCTCCCAGGTCTCAAAGTGGTGTGTGTGTGTGTGTGTGTATGTGTGTGTGTATGTGTGTGTGTGTGTGTGTGTGTGTGTGTGTGTGTGTGTGTGTGTGTGTGTGTGTGTGTGTGTGTGGTTGGTTGTTATCTCCATATGCGGCTTTCAGAATGTGGAACAGAGTCCTCCCAGGTCTCAAAGTGTGTGTGTGTGTGTGTGTGTGTGTGTGTGGTGTGTGTATGTGTGTGTGTGTGTGTGTGTGTGTGTGTGTGTGTGTGTGGGTGTGTGTACATTTGAGTAGGAAGGTCATTCAGCCTTATTAATAGATTATCCAAGTTGGATTAAAAAAAAATCTATGGCCCTGCACATGGAACGCTCTTTACCCCATTCTTTATTTATCCAAGAGGGTGGATTGGGAAAATTTTAATTGATAAAATGAAGGGAAGGGAGGATAGCGTCATATCAATCCAAGAGGCAGACGCGATGGCAATGTACAAGTTTTTGGCAATGCACTTTTGATTAATATTTATTTGAATTATTCACATATTATTTATTGCTCTTCTTGGAATTATGAAACCAAATACCTTGCTCCCTCTGCTCAGCCCTCTGACTCTCAAAGCTTCTCCGGGATGCACGTGTTTTCCAATAACCGAGTCGTTTAAACACAAAATCTAGGCCTAAGACCCTCTACTGTCTTGTTCTTCTTTTTCCCTCATTTGTGGAACTGACTTCCGGAGACTGTTCAATCGCACTCTTCCTTCCAGGAATTCAAGCAAGCAACCATTCTATTTGTATTTCATCACTCATACACTGCCATGATCATTAATAACACGACCTAAACCAACCTTGTGTTTCTTCCTTTCCTTTTTTTCCAGTTCATTCATTCCCTTGCTTGTTGTTCCCCGTGTTTGGACGTTACCATTTTGTCCCCAATCAACTCACTATTTCTGTGAGCATAGATTTTGTCCACAAAAATATTAAAATCTAGGAAGGGTACTCGGTAGAGCGCATACCTCCATCACGTAACGCCTGATCCACGGGAACATATCGGGCCCAATACATTTTTGAAATATTGCGCAATATACCGCATTGGGGCCCCATCTCTCAATGGTGAAGAATCACTTTAAAAATTAAATAATTCTTGTATCCAGATCCGGATTCGGAGCTTCACCAAAATCGAATCGATTTGTCATGGTCACACACCCAACCCGTCCACCAAGTTTCATCCGAATCCATCCACAACTTTTTGAGATATTGTGCTATACAGTATATCATTTTTGGCCCTATCTCTCAATGGTGAAGAATCACTTTAAAAAAAATTCTAGTAGTCGGATCCGGATCCAGAATTTCACCAAAATCTAATCAGTTTGTCTGTCACACGTCCAACCTGTCCACAAAATTTCATCCGAAAGCGTCCACAACTTTTTGAGATATCCTGCACACATACAGACAAACAAACAAACAAACAAACAGCCAGAAAGGGGTGAAAACATAACCTCCTTCACCTTCGGTGGCAGAGGTAAGAATGAAAAAACCACAACCTCCAGTAAATGTCAAAAATTATTTAGCGACATTATTAATTAATTTATCATGTCATAAAAATTAAAAGTACAGTACTGCAAAAGGGGTGAGGGAGGGGTGATACAAGAGGAAGAATAGCAGGATGAACTTCTCTTCTTAGTAGAATACTCCTTGGCCTCCTTCCCTGTGGTATTCGACATTATTTTCCAATCAGATCATCTTTCCATCGAAAATGTGATCAGAATCAAACTTTACCGGCAAGGAATTTCCAGCTGCCACCACAGTTTGGTGTTTTTTTTCGGATCTGCTGGTCTTACACAATGCCACAAACTTCCTCACTTGAGGTCTAAATATCATGTCACATCCTGGAGAAAAAATCTCAATAATAACAATGAAATAAATGCAATGGAAATGAGGAATAAAAAGAATGTGGGGCATTAAGGGGTGGGGGGGGGGGGAGGGGGTGGGAGAAGAAAAAGTGAATCCCCCACCAACCACATCTCGAAAGTGCCCACAGAGGTTTTAAGGATACTAGCAAAGAATCCATCCTTACAGATGGGTTAATTCATCCAGAATTGGTGAATTTCATTTCCATAATTCCCCCCTGCCCCCTTTAGCTGGCAGCAGCACGATGCCATACACGTTTAGAAAGAGATAATTGGGTCCTCTCCCCACCCAAAACCCCCAGTACTCTGAATATTTTTTTTAATGTATAAAAACCTTCCATGCACACCCCGAGTACAATCAATCACCAGTTTTCAACTCCTTCTGTCTAGCAGGTCAGAAGTGCATAGAAGTAATAATAATAATTAAAAAAAACCACACAAACAAACACACAGATGCTTCCTTCTGAAAACATAGCATGATATTGAGCAGTTTGACACTTTATCAAACGGTTTAAAATGGATGTTATTATCCAAGCATTAATGGCTCCATCGTGTGTTCAATGTGGACGAACAGCAAGCTTTGTAAAATGACTCTTACTTGAACATTTTGATCCCGTGTTAATTATGACTTGGCAACACCACCACAGTGATTCTGTGGAACCACCTCTTTTATGACCATCAAACTTCACCCTGAAGACGAAACCTTTCACTAAGGTTACTTCTTCCGTGCATTAGCAGACCTTATATTATTATAAACTATCAAGTAGAAATCGAATTACATGTTGATATGAAACTTGTCACCAACCCCACGTCCCACCACATCACACCACCCCCACCACAATTGAGCTTCTTCTGATAAATGAACAAATGCTGGTCACACATGTGGATATAGAAGAAAATAAATAATTGAAGAAGTTTCTTTTGCATAACTGGACACAAAACATACAGAAAGTAAAAAATTTTTTTAATCATCCCTACTCCCCTTCCCAGGAATCAGATTGAGCAGACGTACCCTGACATCATCTCCGATTTGGAAACTTGGCTAATCCACATCTACTCGAGTGCACAAGGAATTTCTCGACATGGTGAGATTATATCAAAAGTACCGAGAGATACGTTACAAGTACCAGCGAATATCAAGCTATTGATCACTTACGAGGGATAAGATTGCATATTGAGAAAAGGGCACCACAAACTTCCTCTTTCAATGTTTTCCAGGTTTCTTCTTCTTTCATTTCTGGCACTCTGAAACAGCGTTAATATTTGCCAACCCAAAACAGTACTGGGGGGAGATTGGGAGTGGCCTTGCAAATTCTCAGGATAAAAATAATGCATATCTTTCAATTTCTACATATGACTATTTTCATCGAATAATGCAACAATTAAAGCATTTTCATAAAGGTTATGCAAGTTACATTTGCAATTTCTATCTGAATGTACACGTTTCAAGAGTGGGAGGTATGGGCATAGAGTATTAGATGAATCATTAATTTAGTGAAGCAAGCACCAAAGTTGGCATACTTTTCGGAGGAATAAAGGACGACAAATTTCAGATATTGTGCCAAGGTGAATCTGCTCCATGATTAGATTTATTAATGGAAAATTAATAACGTTAAGAAGGAAATGGTCCGACAACTTCAACAGAGTTCCCTCAGAGGGAACATAAACACAGGAGGACGCCATTAGGCCTATCGAAGCTTGTGCAATGGTTGCCAACATATGGTTGTTTGTCCGTGCTCTATCCTTTGTAAATGCTGAGCGTCAAGTAAGGAGGCAGCACATAACATTTTTTAAACTCTTTGGTACGACTCAGCTGGGATTCGAACTGCCGACCTCCTACACTCAGAGGGGATGTTCTAACTATTAAGCCACCAAGACTTGGGTATTATACTTGTGAGATATTATACAACTGTTTTGGTGAATCCATTGCCACACATATTTGGAGGACATGCAACGTCTCCTTCTGCAAATTGCTCACAGACAGCATTGGCTATGTCAGATGATAGCCACATAATTTAATCATGAGAAACACAAATTGCATTCCAAAAGCAGAAATGGGATTTGGGTCAGGATGAACAACTTGATGGAACACTTGCGAAAAGATTTTACTAATCTTAATGATGACTCAAATGAACTCGAACATATAGTGATTGAATCCTTTTGTTCCACAGGATGACTACGGTGGAATTCCACCTGAAACTTCACATTACTATTCATTGGATCAACACAACCTGGAATGGCCACCAGAACTGTACAGCAATGACGAAGCATTCCTACCAATAAATGACAGCACAGAATATTTCTTAAATCAGGTGTACAATTATTCGGTGACAGATTTTGCAAAACCTTGCAATGTTGGTCTCCCAGAGAGCTACAGTCAAATCTTCGTTCCGATTGTATACTTGCTTGTGGTACTCATTGGGGCGATTGGCAATGGTATGGTTCTGCTGGTACTTACAAAGAGAGGACGACGACAACGAAAAGTCATGGCAGCAGATTACTACGTCCTGCACCTATCTCTGGTGGACCTGCTACTGGTCCTCTCTCTGCCTTTTTGGGCAGTCTATTCGATCTATGAGGAATGGCTGTTTGGACGCTTGATGTGCAAGGCTGCTGGTTACTTCTATGCTGTACACATATATGCTAGTGTTTTATTGCTTGCTTCCCTCAGCTTACACAGGTACCAATCAATAGCCCTGGCAGCACAAGGCAAGCAAGGCAGACCACAAGGTACTAACTTACATTTGGTGATATCATGGATTTCAGCACTTATATTGGCACTGCCAGAGGCAGTCTTCCGTGATACGATGTCTGCCAAAAGCCAAACATTGTGTGAGCTGGCATTCCCTACAAACTCTGCAGAAACATGGCGGAGGGTCACTAGAACTGAGCTAGCAATTCTAGGGTTTTTAGGCCCACTACTAGCCATGGTACTCGCATATGGAGGACTTGCCAAGGTGCTGCATCGTACGAGCACTGACCGCTCTCATCAGTGCAAGGTCACGTATCTCACTGTGCTTCTCGTGGTGGCCTTCTTCATCTGTTGGGCACCATATCAAGTCACCCTTCTTATAGACACCTGGCTGCTCAGGACCTCAAATGCAACAACCTGTGGCCAAGAAGAAAAAGTGGAAGTGGCAATGGCCATTACTGAAGTCCTGGGCTTTGTGCACTGTTGCCTCAATCCGTTACTCTATGGCTTTGTCAGGCCAGAGTTTCGGAAACGCTTCGTCAAGCTGATGAAGAATATATGCTCAGGAAGGTCACAGAGAGTGCAACAGATGAAAACAACAAAAATGATTCCTACTCATCCCAGCCACTCTACATCTTCCACAGATTCTGTGGAAAAGACTATGACTTTATTAGGCAATTAATTTGAATCCTGCGGTAATTATTTCACTCTGATAAATGTTTTCAATAATTTAATTTGTACATTATAGGAAGTAAACAAACAACTACATGATGACGCAGTTCAGAATGAGCTATACCTTCAACTACAAGCCCCCTCATCCCTGAAATAAACCTTAATATTCTGAATTTAAAGCCGTGTGGGTAGCTTTTGTTGACTCTCTCCCACCCCCCATCTATCCCAACCCTTCACCTCTCCCAAGACTCTTGCACCTCATTCAACTCATCACCAGAAGGGGGAAACTATTATGTCTCATTTTCACTGTGTTTCCTACCATTCTCAGTGACTGTCTTTGCACATAAACCCCACACCCTCTGCCAACCTATGCCATCAAGGCGGATGTTGAGACACGTTAAACCCGACTGACAAGCCACACAAAATGATTATCCATGGGTACACAAAAAGTACCATATGTCACCATATTTACAGCTACTTTGTCAGCCAATCTCTCTCAATGACATACTCACCTTGCATTCTTCCTGGTTCACCTTTGTCATACTTTACTTTATTCTACATTTATAGCTAGCGTCTGGTTTCTAATATTACAAGATCCTAAATAATCGGCATTAACACCATAGCAAATCACCTAAACATTCAGAGACAGACAGAAAGAGAGAGAGGGTGAGAGTGAGAGTGAGAGTGAGAGTGAGAGTGAGACGGACGCATGCACACATGCACATTTCTTGAAAACATACCTTTCTCCAAAGGAGCAAAATCAAAGCCATAAACCAACTCGCAATACCAGTGTTCCAGTACAGATGCGGAATAATAAACTTGTCACAATCAGAAATTAATAAACTGGATATCAAAACAAGGAAACTCCTCACCATTCAAAATATATTTCACAAAAATCAATGTATCCCGAGAATGCATCTACCGAGACGGGGAAGAGGAGGTAGCGGCCTGATGGAGCTCAACCAAGTGTATAGATTAACAACTATAGGATTGGCTGAAAATGCTTACAAGTTGGATTCGGTAGTCTGGTGCACTTTTCACAAACACGAAGGCAAAACACCAGAGAAGGTATCCCTAACCCACCTTGGAAAAACAATTCCATAAACAGGTGAGAATGGAAGATGTCACACAAGAAACCGCAACAACAACGAATACATCCCCAACAATGGCAAAAAAAGACAAAACAAATATATAAAACGAAATATCAACAGATATTCACTGACCACTGGGAAAACAATAAAAGAGCAGGAAGGTATTAAAAAAAGAGAAAAGATTTGGACAGACTGGGAATAGACAAAGAAGGCTCTTTGGAATGACTAACAAGAGATCAGCTCAACTGGGATGGAGAACGAATAATAATCAATGTCCAAGACCAAGGGCACAACACCAATCGCTTAAATAACATGGTTGGACTGAGTCAATTGGACAAGTGTAGGTTATTTTTTTTTTGTAAACCTTGTCGAGGCTCGCACGAGAGCTAACACACAACGCACAGCAAGGGGGCATGTGACAAGAGCAGCCGGAGTGGTAAGGACAAAACAGTGGGGAAAAGAGACATTAAGAGATCTGTGGAAGGGAGAGGGATGGGGAGGGAACATGGGGTATACAAGATGGACATTACAGGGACTTTCAGGAAGGAAAGCAGGGAATTTGAAGTAGGTGGGTTTGGGGTGGATTAACGGGGGTAGAAAAGATCGAGGATTTGGATGAGGGACGATAAAAGGTGGTGGTCAAAAGCTATTTTGAAGGCCTGGAGGGAAGAATGGGATTAAACAGAGTGAGGGAGTTTATTCCAAAGAGTAATGAAAAAAGAGGAATGAAACAGTGAAGGTTGACCAGTGAATCCTTGATTTTGGTAGTTTTACCAGAAGGGGGTTGTTGGAGGACCTTGAGCGCCCTGTGGAAATATGGTGGGGCGAAATCAACAGACAGAGCAGGGGGGGGCGAGACCGGAGAGGAGACGGTAGAAGCAGAAAAGACCACCGACCTGCCTGTGGTGAGAGAATGAGAGGCCCAAAGACTCAGCCTCATCGTGGGAGATGCCAATGATCCGAAATGCCTTGGTACCCACAGCGTAAAGCCGAGAAAGGTGGCAGGTAGGAGCACCAGCCTAGAGGGGAGAGCAGTACTCCATCAGGCTGCG
>CM068955.1:157640500-157654481 GCA_035128595.1 Eptatretus atami
AGAGAGAGATGCTTGGAAGAGGACCAAGCATCAGAAAAATCCCAGCTGGAAGAAGGATCGAAAATTTCCTCTTCGATTTTTGTGTTCCACTTCAACACTGGAGAGCAAACGAAGCTGTAGGAAAAGGATAACAGAAGCATGGTTAGACAAAAAAATGTACCATTCTTATAAGTACTTATGCAGATGGTTATATTTTAAAAATTATATTAACACCAAGAAACAGCTTAAAGTTTGATTTACCTGAGTGTCATTAAATAATCCTGATAACACAAACTAAATTTGATCACGTTCCACCTCCTTCCAACCACTAGCACCACAGGAGGGGGAAAAAAAACAAACGGAAACATTTGTGGGCACAAGAAACATTGCATCACCAAATTTAGGCTTGAGGTTCCACTTAAGCCACAGATTCCCACAGATCTAGGTCTGCATAAAGGGAGCAAACATTTTGACAATGTGTCGACCTCGTCTGCACACGTCCAAAACCGGCCAGCAGCTGCTGCCGTGCAGGTCAAGCACAGAGCAGCTGAGTTTGACGAATGAATTCACGTATTGTGTGTGACATCCTCGTGCTCGTCTTTAGAACAGGCACTCAAAGTGACGCAACACGTGGGAAACGCGACGGACAGCACCAGGAGAACTTTCCAACACCTGCCTTACAGGGTAACCTTTTGATAAAACTCCTTAATTGTGCCGTGTTACATGCTACTGCTTAAGCAAATCACTCAACGCAAATAGTGAATGGCTGCGTTGATTAATTCTTATGCAAAGAAAATGAATTTTATCAATTTTTTCTTTTATCTAGCAGAAATTTGGCCGCACTACATAGAAATGAACTCATTATTAATGTTGTTGACTATGATGAAGCCAAATGACAATGATATATTTTATTACTTTTTGTCTCGATATATACATCTATATATACATATACTGTTTATATATATACATCTATATATACATATATCTGTTATATATATACCATCTATATTACAATACTTTATATAGCATCATATACATATACTGTTTATATATATACATCTATATATACATATACTGTTTATTATAATATACATCTATATATATATACATTAACATATACTATATCATTATATATTACATAATATTATATTAATTTTTTATTTGGTGGAAAACTAATACTCTAATCAGAAAGTCTGAGGAGAGCTCTTCAACTGATCCGTACGTGAAATGATAAATTTAATGCTGTGATAAACATTTAAGCGAGAAAAATGTTTGTGACAAAATAAAGTGCCGCTGCGTTTGTGACAGCAATGCGTGTGCGTCACAGTGGCGTCAATCAAGAGTTGTAAAGAAACAGCTGATCAGGCATGTGTGAAAACATGACACATACTGGGCAAAAAAACAAAGATATCAAATAGAAGGTCACATGACCTGTTAAGATCATTTAGCTGATCACATTTTCTTTTCACACAATATGGTTTTTTATATTGATGTGAGCGTCAATGGAGAAGCTTATAAATAAATCATATGCTAGACATCAGTGTACTTTTGCACGGAAACTATCGAGAGATTTTTGTAGATAATGGACCTATGGTACATGGGATTTCAACCTGGGTTCAGCAACCCAGTCTGGACCAGGAATTCAGATGGGAACACAACTTTAAGGTGCAGACATATTTTTCAAATTTTAAGGCAAATGGAGCCAATACCGCCTCCGAGAACTAATCCTAATCCTGAGACGTGTCGCAACCAAGTGGTTTCGACATTTGCTTATGTCAGACAAATGGGAAGCCGAATTATAATTTGGGATAAGGCTTTTGGTAATAGAATCCGAAATTTGGATTTCTGATCCGTGATGTATCAAAAAATAAATCAAGACCACTTTGGAATTCATAGATATACTTCCATATATACACAACCTGATGGGTAATCCGAAGTGGTTTTAAACTCTCAACAAAAGCAAATGAAAACAAAGGATGAAAATGCCCCAATTCCAGGGAAAAAAATGCAAACAAACAACAAAAACGTTTTGAACATATGGCATAATGACTCATGACGTTTCACTTGCACAATATGTGGCTTCCTTCAGTTTCACTCAGATTTTCAACTTATACACTCAACGGTAAAGGGAAAGCAAATTACTTGGAGTAGCGTTGTACTGCCAGCTATGCGATGGTAGTTATATGTCCAAAATGTCAACTCGATCAACCTTATTATAGAGGAATTATTAACACAAGCGGATCATAAGAGATATGTGAAGTGTTGTTATTTATATTTGTCTAAGGTTCATGGAAGAGCATGTTTTTAATCACATGCAGGACAAAAGACTTCAGCAGACATCGGTGTCTTTTACATCAATTATAAGGACGCTTAGCAGACAATGGACAAATACATGTAAGATAATGGGATTTGAACCGAAGTTCCTCGCATAATGTATCGGTTCAGATGGGAATGCCAACAGGAAAACCCAATGTCAACTCAGCAGGGATTACATATTCACACCAGTTAATCGCCGAGTGCCACAAAACAAGCTTCCTCTGTTCAGTTGTTTACATCGAAAAGTTTTCCTCAGCAAGAAAGAAAGAAATCTACATAAACAAACAAATGTAGTGTTCAACAAAAATCTGTTAGTTTTCTGCTTTTTACAACTTGACAGGCAGCTTGTGCAATCAAATATCAGCATATGATATGTTATAAAAATGGCTTATTGGAACTCTAACAGTATCAAGATGTTGATGCTTCACTGCTAAGTGTTGTCTGGTTAAGGTGAAATCACAAAGAGGTTTGTTGTTCCCATCTGGACACTTAGTTCCTTATGCAGATATCCCAGGTTCGAATCCACTAGAATCTGTTGACTTATCCATTGCAATGTCTCTCAATGACCTTGTCGAACATGCAAAAATATGCTGATAAGTCCAAATGTAACATGATTGACGGACAAGGAGATAGAGGTAGAGATGATAGATCGGAGGCAGAGATGGTAGATGTGTGTGTGTGTGTGTGTGTGTGTGTGTGTGGTGTGTGTGTGTGTGTGTGTGTGTGCTTGGTTGTTTTCGATCCATATGCGGCTTTCCAGAATGTGGAACAGAGTCCTCCCAGGTCTCAAAGTGTGTGTGTGTGTGTGTGTGTGTATGTGTGTGTGTATGTGTGTTGTGTGTGTGTGTGTGTGTGTGTGTGTGTGTGTGTGTGTGTGTGTGGTGTGTGTGGTGTGGTGTGTGTGTGTGTGTGTGTGGTTGGTTGTTATCTCCATATGCGGCTTTCAGAATGTGAACAGAGTCCTCCCAGGTCTCAAAGTGTGTGTGTGTGTGTGTGTGTGTGTTGTGTGTGGTGTGTATGTGTTGTGTGTGTGTGGTGTGTGTGTGTGTGTGTACATTTGAGTAGGAAGGTCATTCAGCCTTATTAATAGATTATCCAGTTGGATTAAAAAAAAATCTATGCCCTGCACATGGAACGCTCTTTACCCCATTCTTTATTTATCCAAGAGGGTGGATTTGGGAAAAATTTTAATTGATAAAATGAAGGGAAGGGAGGATAGCGTCATATCAATCCAAGAGGCAGACGCGATGGCAATGTACAAGTTTTTGGGCAATGCACTTTTGATTAATATTTATTTGAATTATTCACATATTATTTATTGCTCTTCTTGGAAATTATGAAACCAAATACTTGCTCCCTCTGCTCAGCCCTCTGACTCTCAAAGCTTCTCCGGGATGCACGTGTTTTCCAATAACCGAGTCGTTTAAACACAAAATCTAGGCCTAAGACCCTCTACTGTCTTGTTCTTCTTTTTTCCTCATTTGTGGAACTGAACTTCCGGAGACTGTTCAAATCGCACTCTTCCTTCCAGGAATTAAGAAGCAACCATTCTATTGTATTTCATCAAACTCATACACTGCATGATCATTAATAACACGACCTAAACAACCTTGTGTTTCTTCCTTTCTCTTTTTTTCCAGTTCATTCTTCCCTTGCCTGTTGTTCCCCCCGTGTTTGGACGTTACCATTTGTGTCCCAATCAACTCACTATTTCTGTGAGCATAAGATTTTGTCCACAAAAATATTAAAATCTAGAAGGGTACTCGGTAGAGCGCATACCTCCATCACCGTAACGCTGATCCACGGACATATCGGGCCCAATACATTTTTGAAAATATTGCGCAATATAACCGCATTGGGGCCCATCTCTCAATGGTAAGAATCACTTTAAAAAATTAAATAATTCTTGTATCAGATCCGGATTCGGAGCTTCACCAAATCGAATCGATTTGTCATGGTCACACACCCACCGTCCACCAGTTTCATACCGAATCCATCCACAACTTTTTTGAGATATTGTGCTATACAGTATATCATTTTTGGCCCTATCTCTCAATGGTGAAGAATCACTTTAAAAAAAATTCTAGTAGTCGGATCCGGATCCAGAAATTTCACCAAAATCTAATCAGTTTGTTGTCACACGTCCAACCTTCCACAAAATTTTCATCCGAAAGCGTCCACAACTTTTTGAGATATCCTGCACACATACAGACAAAAACAAACAAACAAACAGCAGAAAAGGGGTGAAAACATAACCTCCTTCACCTTCGGTGGCAGAGGTAAGAATGAAAAACCACAACCTCCAGTAAATGTCAAAATTATTTAGCGACATTATTAATTAATTTATCATGTCATAAAAATTAAAGTACAGTACTGCAAAAGGGGTGAGGGAGGGGTGATACAAGAGGAAGAATAGCAGGATGAACTTCTCTTCTTAGTAGAATACTCCCTTGGCCTCCTTCCCTGTGGGTATTCGACATTATTTTCCAATCAGATCATCTTTCCATCGAAAATGTGATCAGAATCAAACTTTACCGGCAAGGAATTTCCAGCTGCCACCACAGTTTTGGTGTTTTTTTCCGGATCTGCTGGTCTTACACAATGCCACAAACTTCCTCACTTGAGGTCTAAATATAATGTCACAATCCTGGAGAAAAATCTCAATAATAACAATGAATATAAATGCAATGGAAATGAGGAATAAAAAGAATGTGGGCATAAGGGGGGGGGGGGGGGAGGGGGTGGGAGAAGAAAAAGTGAATCCCCCACCAACCACATCTCGAAAGTGCCACACAGAGGTTTTAAGGATACTAGCAAAGAATCCATCCTACAGATGGGTTAATTCATCCAGAATTGGTGAATTTCATTCCCATAATTCCCCCTGCCCCTTTAGCTGGCAGCAGCCACGATGCCATACACGTTTAGAAAGAGATAATTGGGTCCTCTCCCACCCAAACCCCAGTACTCTGAATATTTTTTAAATGTATAAAAACCTTCCATGCACACCCCGAGTACAAATCAGATCACCAGTTTTCCACTCGCTTCTGTCTAGCAGGTCAGAAGTGCATAGAAGTAATAATAATAATAAAAAAAACCACACAAACAAACACACAGATGCTTCTTCTGAAAACATAGCATGAATATTGAGCAGTTTGACACTTTAATCAAACGGTTTTAAAATGGATGTTATTATCCAAGCATTAATGGCTCCATCGTGTGTTCAATGTGGACGAACCAGCAAAGCTTTGTAAAATGACTCTTACTTGAACATTTTGATCCCGTGTTAATTATGACTTGGCAACACACCACAACGTGATTCTGTGGAACCACCTCTTTTATGACCATCAAACTTCACCCTGAAGACGAAAACCTTTCACTAAGGTTACTTCTTCCGTGCATTAGCAGACCTTATATTATAATAAACTATCAAGTAGAAATCGAATTACATGTTGATATGAAACTTGTCACCAACCCACGTCCCACCACACCAACACCCCACCACAATTGAGCTTCTTCTGATAAATGAACAAATGCTGGTCACACATGTGGATATAGAAGAAATAAATAATTGAAGAAGTTTCTTTTTGCATAACTGGACACAAAACATACAGAAAGTAAAAATTTTTTTTAATCATCCCTACTCCCCTTCCCAGGAATCAGATTGAGCAGACGTACCCTGACATCATCTCCGATTTGGAAACTTGGCTAATCCACATCTACTCGGGTGCACAAGGAATTTCTCGACATGGTGAGATTATATCAAAAGTACCGAGAGATACGTTACAAGTACCAGCGAATATCAAGCTATTGATTACTTACGAGGAATAAGATTGCATATTGAGAAAAGGGCACCACAAACTTCCTCTTTCAATGTTTTCCAGGTTTCTTCTTCTTTCATTTCTGGCACTCTGAACAGCGTTAATATTTGCCAACAAAAACAGTACTGGGGGGGGGAGATTGGGAGTGGCCTTGCAAATTCTCAGGATAAAATAATGCATATCTTTCAATTTCTACATATGACTATTTTCACGAATAATGCAACAATTAAGCATTTTCATAAAGGTTATGCAAAGTTACATTTGCAATTTCTATCTGAATGTACACGTTTCAGAGTGGGAGGTATGGGCACAGAGTATTAGATGAATCATTAATTTAGTGAAGCAAGCACCAAAGTTGGCATACTTTTCGGAGGAATAAAGGACGACAATTTCAGATATTGTGCCAAGGTGAATCTGCTCCATGATTAGATTTATTAATGGAAAATTAATAACGTTAAGAAGGAAATGGTCCGACAACTTCAACAGAGTTCCCTCAGAGGGAACATAAACACCAGGAGGACGCCATTAGGCCTATCAAAGCTTGTGCAATGGTTGCCAACATATGGTTGTTTGTCCGTGCTCTATCCTTTGTAAATGCTGAGCGTCAAGTAAGGAGGCAGCACATAACATTTTTTAAACTCTTTGGTACGACTCAGCTGGGATTCGAACTGCCGACCTCCTACACTCAGAGGGGATGTTCTAACTATTAAGCCACCAAGACTTGGGTATTATACTTGTGAGATATTATACAACTGTTTTGGTGAATCCATTGCCACACAAATTTGGAGGACATGCAATGTCTCCTTCTGCAAATTGCTCACAGACAGCATTGGCTATGTCAGATGATAGCCACATAATTCAATCAGGAGAAACACAAATTGCATTCCAAAAGCAGAAAATGGGATTTGGGTCAGGATGAACAACTTGATGGAACACTTGCGAAAAGATTTTACTAATCTTAATGATGAACTCAAATGAACTCGAACATATAGTGATTGAAATCCTTTTGTCCACAGGATGACTACGGTGGAATTCCACCTGAAACTTCACATTACTATTCATTGGATCAACACAAACCTGGAATGGCCACCAGAACTGTACAGCAATGACGAAGCATTCCTACCAATAAATGACAGCACAGAATATTTTCTTAAATCAGGTGTACAATTATTCGGTGACAGATTTTGCAAAACCTTGCAATGTTGGTCTCCCAGAGAGCTACAGTCAAATCTTCGTTCCGATTGTATACTTGCTTTGTGGTACTCATTGGGGCTATTGGCAATGGTATGGTTCTGCTGGTACTTACAAAGAGAGGACGACGACAACGAAAAGTCATGGCAGCAGATTACTACGTCCTGCACCTATCTCTGGTGGACCTGCTACTGTCCTCTCTCTGCCTTTTTGGGCAGTCTATTCGATCTATGAGGAATGGCTGTTTGGACGCTTGATGTGCAAGGCTGCTGGTTACTTCTATGCTGTACACATATATGCTAGTGTTCTATTGCTTGCTTCCCTCAGCTTACACAGGTACCATCAATAGCCCTGGCAGCACAAGGCAAGCAAGGCAGACCACAAGGTACTAACTTACAATTTGGTGATATCATGGATTTCAGCACTTATATTGGCACTGCCAGAGGCAGTCTTCCGTGATACGATGTCTGCCAAAAGCCAAACATTGTGTGAGCTGGCATTCCCTACAAACTCTGCAGAAACATGGCGGAGGTCACTAGAACTGAGCTAGCAATTCTAGGTTTTTAGGCCCACTACTAGCCATGGTACTCGCATATGGAGGACTTGCCAAGGTGCTGCATCGTACGAGCACTGACCGCTCCCATCAGTGCAAGGTCACGTATCTCACTGTGCTTCTCGTGGTGGCCTTCTTCATCTGTTGGGCACCATATCAAGTCACCTTCTTATAGACACCTGGCTGCTCAGGACCTCAAATGCAACAACCTGTGGCCAAGAAGAAAAAGTGGAAAGTGGAATGGCCATTACTGAAGTCCTGGGCTTTGTGCACTGTTGCCTCAATCCGTTACTCTATGGCTTTGTCAGGCCAGAGTTTCGGAAACGCTTCGTCAAGCTGATGAAGAATATATGCTCAGGAAGGTCACAGAGAGTGCAACAGATGAAAACAACAAAAATGATTCCTACTCATCCCAGCCACTCTACATCTTCCACAGATTCTGTGGAAAAGACTATGACTTTATTAGGCAATTAATTTGAATCCTGCGGTAATTATTTCACTCTGATAAATGTTTTCAATAATTTAATTTGTACATTAATAGGAAGTAAACAAACTACATGATGACGCAGTTCAGAATGAGCTATACCTTCAACTACAAGCCCCTCATCCCTGAAATAAACCTTAATATTCTGAATTTATAGCTGTGTGGGTAGCTTTTGTTGACTCTCTCCCACCCCCATCTATCCAACCCTTCACCTCTCCAAGACTCTTGCACCTCATTCAACTCATCACCAGAAGGGGGAAACTATTATGTCTCATTTTCACTGTGTTTCCTACCATTCTCAGTGACTGCCTTTGCACATAAACCCCACACCTCTGCCAACCTATGCCATCAAGGCGGATGTTGAGACACTTAAACCGACTGACAGCCACCAAAATGATTATCCATGGGTACACAAAAGTACCATATGTCACCTATTACAGCTACTTTGTCAGCCAATCTCTCTCAATGACATACTCACCTTGCATTCTTCCTGGTTCACCTTTGTCATACTTTACTTTATTCTACATTTATAGCTAGCGTCTGGTTTCTAATATTACAAGATCCTAAATAATCGGCATTAACACATAGCAAATCACCTAAACATT
The DNA here is from genome assembly GCA_035128595.1 of Eptatretus atami. NCBI lineage: Eukaryota > Metazoa > Chordata > Myxini > Myxiniformes > Myxinidae > Eptatretus > Eptatretus atami. The sequence continues at coordinate 157,649,447 of CM068955.1, forward strand.
CAGAGACAGACAGAAAGAGAGAGAGGGTGAGATGAGAGTGAGAGTGAGAGTGAGAGTGAGAGTGAGAGTGAGACGGACCGCATGCACACATGCACATTTCTTGAAAAACATACCTTTCTCCAAAGGAGCAAAATCAAAGCCATAAACCAACTCGCAATACCAGTGTTCCAGTACAGATGCGGATAATAAACTTGTCACAATCAGAAATTAATAAACTGGATATCAAAACAAGGAAACTCCTCACCATTCAAAATATATTTCACAAAAATCAATGTATCCCGAGAATGCATCTACCGAGACGGGGAGGAGGAGGTAGCGGCCTGATGGAGCTCAACCAAGTGTATAGATTAACAACTATAGGATTGGCTGAAAATGCTTACAAGTTGGATTCGGTAGTCTGGTGCACTTTTCACAAACACGAAGGCAAAACACCAGAGAAGGTATCCCTAACCCACCTTGGAAAAACAATTCCATAGACAGGTGAGAATGGAAGATGTCACACAAGAAACCGCACAACAACGAATACATCCCCAACAATGGCAAAAAAGACAAAACAAATATATAAAACGAAATATCAACAGATATTCACTGACCACTGGGAAAACAATAAAGAGCAGGAAGGTATTAAAAAAGAGAAAGGTTTGGACAGACTGGGAATAGACAAAGAAGGCTCTTTGGAATGACTAAGAAGAGATCAGCTCAACTGGGATGGAGAACGAATAATAATCAATGTCCAAGACCAAGGGCACAACCAATCGCTTAAATAACATGGTTGGACTGAGTCAATTGGACAAGTGTAGGTTATTTTTTTTTTGTAAACCTTGTCGAGGCTCGCACGAGAGCTAACACACAACAGCACAGCAAGGGGCATGTGACAAGAGCAGCCGGAGTGGTAAGGACAACAGTGGGGAACAGAGACATTAAGAGATCTGTGGAAGGGAGAGGATGGGAGGGAACATGGGGTATACAAGAATGGACATTACAGGACTTTCAGGAAGGAAAGCAGGGAATTTGAAGTAGGTGGGTTGGGGTGGATTAACGGGGGTAGAAAAGATCGAGGATTTGGATGAGGGACGATAAAAGGTGGTGGTCAAAAGCTATTTTGAAAGGCCTGGAGGGAAGAATGGGATTAAACAGAGTGAGGGAGTTTATTCCAAAGAGTAATGAAAAAGAGGAATGAAACAGTGAAGGTTACCAGTGATCCTTGATTTTGGTTTTTTACCAGAAGGGGGTTGTTGGAGGACCTTGAGCGCCCTGTGGAAATATGGTGGGGCGAATCACAGACAGAGCAGGGGGGGGCGAGACCGGAGAGGAGACGGTAGAAGACAGAAAGAACCACCGACCTGCCTGTGGTGAGAGAATGAGAGGCCCAAAGACTCAGCCTCATCGTGGAGATGCCAATGATCCGAAATGCCTTGGTACCACAGCGTAAAGCCGAGAAAGGTGGCAGGTAGGAGCACCAGCCTAGAGGGGAGAGCAGTACTCCATCAGGCTGCGGACGGAAAGCTTTGTATGTGGTCAGGAGCTCAGGTGGGCTGAGGAAGGACTTTGCACGACGGAGGAATCCAAGTCGGTGACTGGCTTTGGAAGCCAGGTTGGAAATGTGGCTTTCCCAGGTAAGGTCATGGCAGATCGTGAGACCCAGAAGCTTAAAAGAAAGGACTTCTGAGGATTGTTGAGAAAGTATAAAGGGGGGGGTTTCAAATGGTCCTTTCAGAGAGACATAGTGAGAGTGTGAGATTTTTCAGGATTGAAAGACATGTTGCACGTGTTGGACCAGTTTGTGATTTTACCCAGATCTGCAGTGAGCGAAGAAGCTGCTGCTTGCCGGTCTGAGGGATGACAGATGGTACGGCAGAGAGTGGAGTCATCAGCAAAGAGATAGAGGATTTTCCAGGAGTCGGAGAGATCATTGATGAAAACCAGGAAAATAACAGGGCCCAGAACGCTGCCTTGAGGAACTCCAGCCTGGACAGGAAGAGGGGATGAAAGAACTCCAATTTATGGCCACACGTTGACTGCGACAGGAGAGGAAGTCTCGAGCCATGAGTGGAGATTCCCTTGGATACCATAGGAAGAGAGTTTGGTGAGCAGGACAGGGTGCCAGACCATGTCAAAAGCATGCGATATGTCTAGGGATATGGCTCTGATTTCCTGTCTGGCATTGAGGACCTCCATTCATTGTTTGGAGTAGCAGAAGCAGCATATCCAGGGTAGAGTGACCTGATCTGAAAACGCAAACTGAAGATCGGAAATCAAGCCATTGGACAAGAGAAAGGATTTAATGTCTGAGGTGATGATGGATTCCATAACCTTGCTGAATGATTGGAGAAGGCTGATTGGTCTGTAGTTGTAGGGATCTGTTTTTGCATCTTTTTTTTGTAGGGCAGTAATGTTTGCTGATTTCCAAGCAGATGGCAGATGACCTTGAACAAATGAGAAGATGAAATAGAGCGGAGAGAGGGTGAGCAAGAGCAGAGGAGCAAGTTTTTAAGACACGTGGGCTGATGCCATCTGGACCGGTTGCAGAATCTGAATCGAGGTTTGACAGCAAAAGCTCTCTACCTTGTCAGGAGAAAAGGACACAGGGTCCAGGGACAGTTGGGTGCGACTGGGTAAGGTGGGTAGAGAAAGCGATGTGTTTCGGACACAAGATTTCGATGCAAACACCGAGTTTAGGCATTCAGCCTTTTCACTTGCGGTATCAGCAGCGCGCCCATTTGAGGTAAGGGAGGAGATGGAGGGGGAACATACACCAGAAACAGATTTGATTAGATGCCACCAGGATTTGGAGGACGGAGAGAGGTTTGAGAGTTCAGACTTGAGCTGAGAAAGATGTTGTTTTCTGGCTCTCGTGACAGTAGATACACACTTGTTCCAAGTTTTATGAAAGGAACTGAGATTAACCTCAGTTGGGTTTGCTTAACATGAGGCAAAGGCAAGTTGTTTCAGGACAACTGCCTCGCCACAAGCTTCAGTGAACCATGGGCAAGAGGAAGCGTAGGACAACTGAAGACGAGAGGGGATAAATCTGTGCATGAGGGAGAGCAAGTTTGTTTGAAGAATTCCCAGGATGAGTTGATGTTAGAGAAAGTAGGCGATGGGAGACCAGTCTATTAGTTTGATGGCTGCTTGGAGACCCTGCCAGTTGGCTTGTGTGAAATGCCAGAACTCGACGGCGCTGAGGTGGTTCTCTGATAAGAGCCAGAGAGATGTCCATTTTGACAAGGACGTGGTCAGAAGAACCGATTGGAGCAGAGGAAGAACAGCAGATATTTTCAGGGAAATTTGTCAAATCAGATCCAGAAGAGATCGAGTACCATTTGTTGAGATCCGGATCGGGAAATTGACCGATTGAGTCAGTTCCAATGATTCGCAAGATCTTTTTTTGCTGAAGTACCATGATAGGTGAGAGAGGTACCCACACCTAGCCAACTGGCATGATGAACAATTGAAGTCACCACATATGAGGAAGAAGAGAGTTCGGATGAGAAAGATAGAAGTTGATCCATGTTTTCGGATAGTGAGGTGTAAATGGAGTCATCACTGTTTGGTGGATGGTACAGCACATATTTTAACCTGAGGTGGGAGTGGAGGGGAAGCCGTAACCAGAGGTATTCCTGGGGGTGTTGGGAGTGAGGGCAGTGCATGGAGAGTGAGGAATAGAGTCTTTGATGAAGAGAGCAACTCCTCCACCAGGACGAGGCTCAGGTCTGTCATACCCGGAGGAGGAGTAACCAGGGAGAGATACTTGTGAGTCAGAGACATCTTGGGGGAGAAGTTTCTGTTAGCCAGATTATGTCTGATTTGTCAGTGGCAACCTGTATGGAGAGATCTGTAAGGTTTGAGCGAAGGCCCCGGATATTTGAGGTCCACAACTGTTCATGAAGAGGGAGGGAGGAGGCCTTTTGGTGCAGGGGATGGGAGGGGGGTGGGGGTAAGGAGAGTTGTTGAAAGAGCGTGGGGATTGCAGAATAGCTAGGGGAGGGGCCGGATGAGGAGGAGAAAAGGCTCTGTGGTGCTGGGGAGAGAGAGGGCAAGAGAGGGGGCAGAATGCAGTTGAGGATTTGAGGAAGGTGGAGTGATGAGATGGAGGTGAGAGGGCAGGGGAAGGAGGCAGGTCCTGTGTATGTGAGGGGGGGGGCAACTTTGAGAAGGGTGAGTGAGGGGGTGAATGGTGGGAGAAGGGTGAGTGGGGAGAGTTGAGGGAGAAAGGTGTGGGGGAGTTTTTTGAGAAAGGTGAGAGGGAAGCTTGAGGGAGAAGAGTGGGATGGTTGCTTGAGAGGGAGGGGTGAGAGGGGGAGTAGGCACTGAAGTTGGAAAAAAATAATAGTTGATGGAAAGCGAATATTCATAGCAAACTGGAGTCCCAATGTGTGTGTGTGTGTGGGTGTATATATATATATAACGCAATGCGCAAATTCCCCTGTAAGCAGGACGAGAATCCCTTGACCACAGGTGATGCTCTACCCCTTCCAGATTCCTCGCACATAGGCCTCCTTGTCCACCCTCAGTGCACGTACAGTTTTACGCCTCAGCTCCCTGAACAGCTCAGCTCTGCCATTTCAGCCTGGCCCTGTGACTCTGGTCAATGGTATCGAGTGTCCCTTGAGAGACAAAATACTTCTTTGCCCTATGGTGAGTTCCAAGACATCCACCGGCAACATCAAGGACGGTGGTCTTGAAGGCACTCCACAACTCTTCAGGACCTCCCAAAGCACCCAGACCCCCCAAATCTCCACTCAGCTTGTTCACAAACTCCTCAAGACTACGCTACCCTCTCATCCTTGAGCTTGCCAACATCCAGCCTAGGCTGGGATGGAACCATTCTCCTGGATTTAAGATGCAACTTCAGAGTTGTAACAACAAGCCTGGTCAGTATTGAAGAACTGGGCACTCCGGTAGACCCTGCAGTTCTGGATCATCATCCAGCGAACCATCAACGAGGACATGGTCAATCTCCTTTGCCACAACGCCAGTGTTGGAATACCGAGTCCAGCGATGAGCTTGTGGGCGCTGAAACCATGAACCAGCC
>CM068955.1:157658078-157678369 GCA_035128595.1 Eptatretus atami
ATTCCCTTTAATGGAAATATTTGTCATACACGACATGCAAACGCAATTAAAACCTGTCATAGGATCCTCCAATTCCAAAATATCATCACAAGTAATTTCTCCTTATCGATCGATATATTACTAAAACTCTCATCTTGTATGTTCCCGAAATAACAGCAAAGGTACAACGATAGAAGCAAAAATTTTAGGGCCACCTCTACATCCTATTTCCTGGGTGGTGCAAGCTATAATTGTCGTTCAATCGGGCAACGAAAAAAATATTAAAAAAATAATTCCCAGATTCAGTCAAGTATCCTTCGGGAGAATTTGATCAATGCAAACAACTCAGCAATAAGTTCGCTGGAGCTATCTTTTTTTTTCTTGAAATGATTTTTTTTCCATCAACCGCTGTCACAGACGGGACCCCACGGGTTCACCGGGTCCATCTAGATATTACTAAAACTCCATCTTGTATGTTCCGAATAAGCCAAAGCAGTACACGATAGTTGCAAAAATTTTACAGCCACTTACGCACACTTCAACCGTGGTGTGCACTGTCAAGTTTCGTTAAAATCGGGCAACGAAAAAACATTATTAAAAAATCAGTTCCCGATTCACTCAATTACTCTTCGGGATTATTTGATCAATGCAAACAACAGTCAGGAGGTGCGTCTGGTGTACAAACGATGAATGTGGTCATCATGGGTTAGATATTTTTTGGTGTGCCATCCTGATTCGGGCAAATAAGCCCGAAATCCAGATCGGTGGCTTCGTTTGATGTTTAACTGATGTTGACCATCGTCTGCTTGACTGTCACTGGGCCGAGGCTTCTGTGTTTGAGGTAACGCATTGGTGTCGGACTGTGTCCAATGGGGATTGGGGGAGTGCTCGTCACACTCCACATGAGAGAGAGATGCTTGGAAGAGGACCAAGCATCAGAAAAATCCCAGCTGGAAGAGGATCGAAAATTCTCTTCCGATTTTTGTGTTCCACTTCAAACCTGGAGAGCAAACGAAGCTGTAGGAAAAAGGATAACAGAAGCAATGGTTAGACAAAAATGTACCATTCTTAATAAGTACTTATGCAGATGGTTATATTTTAAAAATTTATATTAACAACCAAGTAAACAGCTTAAAGTTTGATTTACTGAGTGTCATTAAAATAGATCTGATAACACAAACTAAATTTGATCAACGTCCACATCCTTTCCAACCACTTACACCAACAGGAGGGGGAAAAAAAAACAAACGGAAACATTTGTGGGCACAAGAACAATTGCATCACCAAATTAGGCTTGAGGTTCGCACTTAAGCCACAGACTTCCCACAGATCTAGGTCTGCATAAAGGGAGCAAACATTTTGACAAATGTGTCGACCTCGTCTGCACATCGTCCAAAACACGGCCAAAGCAGCTGCTGCCGTGCAGGTCAAGCACAGAGACTAGCTGAGTTTTTGACGAATGAATTCACGTATTGTGTGTGCCATCTCGTGCTCGTCTTTAGAACAGGCACTCAAAGTGAACGCAACACGTTGGGAAACGCGACGGAGCAGCACCAGGAGAACTTTCACAGACACCTGCCTTAACAGGGTAAGCGCTTTTGATAAAACTCGCAATTAATGTGCCCGTGTTACATGCTACTGCTTAAGCAAAAAATCACTCAACGGCAATAGTGGAATGGCTGCGTTGATTAATTCTTATGCAAAAGAAAAATGAATTTTATCAATTTTTTCTTTTATCTAGCAGAAAATTTGGCCGCACTACATAGAAATGAACTATGTATTATAATTTTTTTGTTGACGTATGATTGAAGCCAAAATGACAATGATATATTTTATTACTTTTTGTCTCGATATATACAGTCTATATATACATATATCTGTTTATATATATAACATCTATATATACATATACTGTTATATATATACCATCTATATTTACAATATACTGTTTATATATAGCATCTAATATATACATATACTGTTTATATATATACATCTATATATACATATACTGTTTAATTATAATATACATCTAATATATATATATACTCTATTATTTAACATATACGTTTATATCATCTATATATTACATAATATTATATTAATTTTTTATTTTGGATGAAAACTAATACTCTAATTCAGATAAGTCTGAGGAGAGCTCTTACTGATCCGTACGTGAAATGATAAATTTTAATGCTGGATAAACATTTAAAGCCGAGAAAAATGTTTGTGACAAAATAAAGTGCCGCTGCGTTTGTGACAGCAATGCGTGTGCGTCACAGTGGCGGTCAATCAAGAGTTGTAAAGAAACAGCTGATCAGGCATGTGTGAAAAGCATGACACATACTGGTCCAAAAAAACAAAGATATCAATAGAAGGTCACATGACCCTGTTAAGATCATTTAGCTGATCACATTTTCTTTCACACAATATGGTTTTTATATTGATGTGAAGCGTCAAATGGAGAAGCCTTAATAAATAAATCATATGCAGACATCAAAGTGTACTTTTGCAACGGAAACTATCGGAGAGATTTTTTGTAGATAATGGACACTATGGTACAATGGGATTCAACCTGGGTTGCAGCAACCGCCACGTCTGGACCCAGGAATTACAGATGGGAACACCAACTTTTAAGGTGCTAAGACATATTTTTTCCAATTTTAAGCAAAATGGAGCCAATGACCGCGCTCCGAGAACTAATCCTAAATCCTGAGACGTGTCGCAACCAAGTGGTTTTCGACATTTGCTTATGTCAGACAAATGGAAGCCGAAATTAATAATTTGGGGATAAGGCTTTTGTAATAGAAATCCGAAATTTTGGATTTCTGATCCGTGATGTATCAAAATAAATCAAGATCCACTTTGGAATTATAGATATACTTCACATATATACACAACCTTGATGGGGTATCCGAAGTGGTTTTAAAACTCTCAACAAAAGCAAAATGATATATATCTAAAGATGAAAATGCCCCGCAATTCCAGGGAATAAAAATGCAAACTAAACAACAAAAACGTTTTGAACAGTATGGCATAATGAACTCAAGACGTTTCACTTGCACAATATAGTGGCTTCCCCTTCAAGTTTTCACTCAGATTTTCACTTATAACACTCAACGGTAAAGGGAAAAGCAAATACTTGGAGTAGCGTTTGTCCAGTGGCCAGCTATGCGATGGTAGTTATATGTCCAAAATGTCAACCTCGATGCAACCCTTATTATAGAGGATTATTTAACACAAGCGGATCATAAGAGATATGTGAAAGTGTTGTTATTTATATTTGTCTCAAGGTTCATGGAAGAGCATGTTTATTAATCACATGTCAGGACAAAAGACTTCAGCAGACATCGGTGTCTATTTACAATCAATTATAAGGACGCTTAGCAGACAATGGACAAATATATGTAAGATAATGGGATTTTGAACCGAAGTTCCTTCGCATAATGTATCGGTCAGATGGGAATGCCAACAGGAAAACCCAATTCAACTCAGCAAAGGGAATTAACATATTTCACACCAGTTAATCGGCCGAGTGCCACAAAAACACAGCTTTCCTGCTGTTCAGTTGTTTACATCGAGAACAAGTTTTCCTCAGCAAGAAAGAAAGAAATCTACATAAACAAACAAATGTTAGTGGTTTCAACAAAAATCTGTTTAGTTTCTGCTTTTACAACTGACAGGCAGCTTGTGCAATCAATATCAGCAATATGATATGTTATAAAAAATGGCTTATTGAACCTCTAAGCAGTATCAAGATGTTGATGGCTTCACTGCTAAGTGTTGTCTGGGTTAAGGTGAAATCACAAAAGAGGTTTGGTTGTTCCCATCTGGACACTTAGTTCCTTATGGCAGATATCGCCAGGTTCGAATCCACTAATCTGTTGACTTTATCCATTGCAATGTCTCTCAATGACCTTGTCGAACATGCAAAAATATGGCTGATAAGTCCAAAATGTAACATGATTGACGGACAAGAGATAGAGGTAGAGATGATAAGATCGGAGGCAAGAGATGGTAGATGTGTGTGTGTGTGTGTGTGTGTGTGTGTGTGGTGTGTGTGTGCTGTGTGTGTGTGGTTGTTGTTATTCGAGTCCATATGCGGCTTTCGCAGTAATGTGGAACAGAGTCCTCCCAGGTCTCAAAGTGTGTGTGTGGTGTGTGTGTGTTGTATGTGTGTGTGTATGTGTGTTGTGTGTGTGTGTGTGTGTGTGTGTGTGTGTGTGTGTGTGTGGTGGTGTTGTGTGGTGTGGTGTGTGTGTGTGTGTGTGTGGTTGGTTGTTAATCTCCATAATGCGGCTTTCGAATGTGAACAGAGTCCTCCCAGGTTCAAAGTGTGTGTGTGTTGTGTGTGTGTGTGTTGTGTGTGGTGTTGTATGTGTTGTGTGTGTGTGGTGTGTGTGTGTGGTGTACATTTTGAGTAGGAAGGTCAATTTCAGCCCTTATTAATAGATTATCCAAGTTGGATTAAAAAAAAATCTATGCCTGACATGGAACGCTTCTATTACCCCATTCTTTATTTATCCAAGAGGGTGGATTGGGAAAAATTTTAATGATAAAATGAAGGGAAAGGGGAGGAATGCGTCATAATCAATCCAAGGAGGCATAGACGCATTGGCAATGTACAAGTTTTTGGGCAATGCACTTTTGATTAATATTTATTTGAATTATTCACATATTATTTATTGCTCTTCTTGGAAATTATGAAACCAAATACCTTGCTCCCTCTGCTCAGCCCTCTGAACTCTCAAAGCTTCTCCGGGATGCACGTTTTGTTTTCCAATAACCGAAGTCCGTTTAAACAGCAAAATCTAGGCCTAGACCCTCTACTGTCTTGTTCTTCTTTTTTCCCACTCATTTGTGGAACTGACTTCCGGAGACCTGTTCAAATCGCACTCATTCCTTCCAGGAATTGAAGCAACAACCATTCTATTGTATGTTCATTCAAACTCATACACTGCCATGAATCATTAATAACACGACCTAAAACCAACCTTGTGTTTCTTCTTTACTCCTTTTTTTCCAAGTTCATTCTTCCCTGCCCATGTTGTTCCCCGTGTTTTGGACCGTTACATTTGGTCCCAAATTGCAACTCACTAATTTCCTGGTGAGCATATAGATTTTGTCGCACAAAAATATTAAAATCTTAGGAAGGGTACTCGGTAGAGCGCATACCTCCATCACGGTAACGCCTGATCCACGGGACAATATCGGGCCCAAATACATTTTGAAAATATTGCGCAATATAAACCGCATTGGGGCCCACTCTCAATGGTAAGAATCACTTTAAAAAAATTAAATAATTCTTGTATACAGATGCCGGATTCGGAGCTTTCACCAAAAAATCGAAATCGATTTGTCATGGTCACACACGCCACCGTCCACCAGTTTCCATAGCCGAAATCCATCCACAACTTTTTTGAGATATTGTGCTATACAGTAATCATTTTTGGCCCTATCTCTCAATGGTGAAGAATCACTTTAAAAAAAATTCTTAGTAGTTCGGATCCGGATCCAGAAATTTCAGCCAAAATCTAATCAGTTTGTTGTCAGCACCGTCCCAACCGCTTCCACAAAATTTTCATCCGAAAGCGTCCACAACTTTTTGAGATATCCTGCACACATACAGACAAAACAACAAACAAACAGCAGAAAAGGGGTGAAAAGCATAACCTACCTTCAACCTTCGGTGGGCAGAGGTAAGAATGAAAAACCGCACAACCTCCAGTAAATGTCAAAATTATTTAAAGCGACATTATTAATTAATTTATCAATGTCATAAAAATTAAAAGTACAGTACTGCAAAAGGGGTGAGGGAGGGGTGATTACAAGAGGAAGAATAGCAGGATGAACCTTCTCTTCTTAGTAGAATACTCTTGGCCCTCCTTCGCCTGTGGGTATTCGACATTATTTTCCAAATCAGATCATCTTCCATCGAAAAATGTGATCAGAATCACTTTACCGGCAAGGAATTTCCAAGCTGCCACCACAGTTTTGGTGTTTTTTTTCCGGATCTGATGGTCTTGACACAATGCCACAACTTCCTCACTTGAGGTCTAAATAGTAATGTCACATCCGGAGAAAAAATCTCAATAATAACAATGAATATAAATGCAATGGAAAATGAAGGAATAAAGAATGTGGGGCATAGGGGGGGGGGGGGGGAGGGAGGGGGGTGGGAGGAAGAAAAGTGAATCCGCCCCACCAACCACATCTCGAAAGTGCCACAAGAGGGTTTTAAGGATACTAGCAAAGAACCATCCTTACAGATGGGTTATCTATCCAGAATTGGTGAAATTTCATTCGCCATAATTCCCCCCTGCCCCTTTAGCTGGCAGCAGCCACGATGCCATACACGTTTAGAAGAGATAATTGGGTCCTCTCACCAACCCAAACCCCAGTACTCTGAATATTTTTTTTAAATGTATAAAAACCTTCCAATGCACACCCGAGTACAAATCAGATCAACGCAGTTTTCCACTCCTTCTGTCTAGCAGGTCAGAAGTGCATAGAAGTAATTAATAATAATAAAAAAAACCACACAACAAACACACAGAATGCTTCTTCTGAAAACGATAGCATGAATATTGAGCAGTTTGAACACTTTATCAAACGGTTTTAAAATGGATGTTATTATCCAAGCATTAATGGGCTCCATCGTGGTTGTTCAACTGTGGACCGAACAGCAAAGCTTTGTAAAATGACTCTTACTTGAACATTTTGATCCGCGTGTTAATTATGACTTGGCAACACCACCACAACGTGATTCTGTGGAACCACCTCTTTTATGACCATCAACTTCACCCTGAAGACGAAAAACCTTTCAACTGGTTACTTCTTTCCGTGCATTAGCAGACCTTAATATTATAATAAACTATCCAAGTAGAAATCGAAATTACATGTTGATATGAAACTTGTCACCACACGTCCCACCAACCAACACCCCACCACAATTGAGTCTATGATAAATGAACAAATGCTGGTCAACACATGTGGATATAGAAGAAAATAAATAATTGAAGAAGTTTCTTTGCATAAACTGGACACAAACATACGAAAGTAAAAATTTTTTTAAATCATCCCTACTCGCCCTTCCCAAGGAATCAGATTGAGCAGACGTACCTGACATCATACTCCGATTTGGAAGACTTGCTAATCACATCTACTACGAGGTCACAGAGGAAATTTCTCGACATGAGTGAGGATTAAATAAATCAAAAGTTACCCGAGAATGAAAAAATACGTTACAAGTACCAGCGGAAATATCAAGCATTGATACTTAACGAGGGAAAAAGATGCATATTGAGAAAAGGGCACCACAACTTCCTCTTTCATGTTTTCCAACGGTTCTTCCTTCTTCATTTCTGCACTCCTGAACAGCGTTTAATATTTGCCAACCCACAAAACAGTAACTGGGGGGGAGACTTGGGAGCTGCCTTGCAAATCCAGGATAAAATAATGCATATCTTTCAATTCACATATGACTATTGTTCATCGAATAATGCAACAATTAAGCAGTTTCATAAAGTTTGCAAGTTACCATTTGCAATTTACTTCTGATATGTACAACGTTTCAAGAGTGGGAGGTATGGGCAAGAGTATTAGATGAATCAATAATTTAGTGAAGCAAGCACACCAAAGTTGGCATACTTCGGAGGAAAAGGACGAACATATTTCAGATTATGTGGCCAAGGTGAATCTGCTCCATATTATGTTTATTAATGGAAAAGATTAATACGTAAGAGGAAATCGGTCCGACAACTTTGACAAGAGTTCCATCAGAGGGAACATAAGACACCAGGAGGACGCATAGCCTATCAGAAGCCTTGTGCAAATGGTTGCAAATATCGGTTTTTGTCGTCGCTCTATCCTGTTAAATGCTGAGCGTCAAGTAAGGAGCAGCACATAACATTTTTAAACTCGTTTGGTACGACTCAGCTCGGGATTCGAAACTGCCGCAACCTCCTACCTAGAGGGGAATGTTCTAACTATTAAGTCCACCTAAGACTTTGGATTATACTTGGAGATATATACAACTGTTTGGTGAAATCCATTGCGCAACATTTTTGGAGGACAATGCATGCTCCTCTGCAATGCTCCAGACATCATTGGCTATGTCAGATGATAGCCACATAAATTCAATCAGGAATACACAAATTGCATTCCAAAAGCAGGAAAAGGGATTTTGGGTCAAGGAATGACAACTTGATGGAACAACTTGCGCGAAAAGATTTAACTAATCTTACTGATGAACTCCAAAAACTCGAACTCATAAGTGATTGAATCCTTTTGTCCACAGATGACTAACGGGTGGAAATCCACCTAACTTCACATTACATTCATTGGATCAACACAAAACCTGGAATGGCCACCAGAATGTAACAGCAATGACGAAAAGCATTCCTAACCATAAATGACAAGCACAAGAATATTTTTAAATCAGTGTAAGCAATATTCGGCTGAAGTTTGCAAAACCTTTGCAATGTTGGTCCCAGAGAGCTAAACAGTCAAATCTTCGTTCGATTGTATACTTGCTTTGTGGTACTCCATTGGGCTATGGCAATGGTATGGGTTCTGCTGGTACTTACAAAGAGAGAGACGACGACAACAAAAGTCTGGCACGCAGAATTACTCGTCTGCCCTCATCTCTGGTGACCTGCTACTGGTCCTCTCTCTGCCTCTTTTGGGCAGTCCTAATTGATCTATGAGGCAATGGCTGTTTGGCACGTTGAATGTGAAGGCTGCTGGTTACTTCTATGTGTACACGATAATGCTAGTGTTTATTTGCCTTGCCTCAGCTTACACAGGTAACATCAATAGCCCTGGCAGCACAAGGCAAGCAAGGCAGACCACAAGGTACTAACTTACATTTGGTGATATCATGGATTTCAGCACTTTATATTGGCACTGCCAGAGGCAGTCTTCGTGATACGATGTCTGCCAAAAGCCAAAATTGTGTGAGCTGGCATTCCTACAAACTCCTGCAGAAACATGGCGGAGGGTCACTAGAAACTGAGCTAGCAATTCTAGGTTTTTAGGCCCACTACTAGCCATGGTACACTGCATATGGAGGACTTGCCAAAGGTGCCTGCATCGTACGAGCACTGACCGCTCCCATTCAGTGCAAGGTCACGTATCTCACTGTGCTTCTCGTGGTGGCCTTTTTCATCTGTGGGCACCATATCAAGTCACCTTCTTATAGACACCTGGCTGCTCAGGACCATCAAATGACAACCTGTGGCCAAGAAGAAAAAGTGGAAGTGGAATGGCCATTACTGAAGTCCTGGGCTTTGTGCACTGTTGCCTCAATCCGTTACTCTATGGCTTTGTCAGGCCAGAGTTTCGGAAACGCTTCGTCAAGCTGATGAAGAATATATGCTCAGGAAGGTCACAGAGAGTGAAAACAGATGAAAACAACAAAATGATTCCTACTCATCCCAGCCACTCTACATCTTCCACAGATTCTGTGGAAAAGACTATGACTTTGATTAGGCAATTATTTGAATCCTGCGGTAATTATTTCACTCTGATAAATGTTTCAATAATTTTAATTTGTACATTAATAGGAAGTAAACACCAACTACATGATGACGCAGTTCAGAATGAGCTATACCTTCAACTACAAGCCCCTCATCCCTGAAATAAACCTAATATTCTGAATTTATAGCTGTGTGGTAGCTTTTTGTTGACTCTCTCCCCCCCCCATCTATCCCAACCCTTCACCTCTCTCCAAGACTCTTGCACCTCTCATTCAAACTCATCACCAGAAGGGGGAAACTAATTATGTCTCATTTTCACTGTGTTTCCTACCATTCTCAGTGACTGCCTTTGCACATAACCCCACACCTCTGCCACCTATGCCATCAAGGCGGATGTGACACGTTAAACCACGACTGACAAGCCACCAAAATGATTATCCATGGGTACACAAAAAGTACCAATATGTCACCATATTTACAGCTACTTTGTCGCCAATCTCTATATGACATAACTCACCTTGCATTCTTCCTGGTTCACCTTTGTCATACTTTACTTTATTCTACATTTATAGCTAGCGTCTGGTTTCTAATATTTCATCCTAAATAATCGGCATTAACACCATAGCAAATCACCTAAACATTCAGAGACAGACAGAAAGAGAGAGAGGGTGGTGAGAGTGAGAGTGAGAGTGAGAGTGAGAGTGAGAGTGAACGGACGCATGCACCATGCACATTTCTTGAAAAACATACCTTTCTCCAAAGGAGCAAAATCAAGCCATAAACCAACTCGCAATACCAGTGTTCCAGTCGTGACGGTATGCTAGTCACAATCAGTAAATAATAAACTGGATATCAAAACAAGAAACTCCTCACCATTCAAAATATATTTCACAAAAATCAATGTATCCCGAGAAGCATCTACCGAACGGGGAAGGAGGAGGTAGCGGCCTGATGGAGCTCAACCAAGTGTATAGATTAACAACTATAGATTGGCTGAAATGCTTACAGTGGATTCGGTGATCTGGTGCACTTTTCACAAACACGAAGGCAAAACACCAGAGAAGGTATCCTAACCCACCTTGAGAAAAACAATTCTGCAGGTGAGAATGGAAGATGTCACAAGAAACCGCAACAACACGAATACATCCCAACAATGGAAAAAAGACAAACTTATAACGAAATTCAACAGATATTCACTGACCACTGGGAAAACAATAAAGAGCAGGAAGGTATTAAAAAAGAGAATTTGGACAGACTGGGAATAGACAAAGAAGGCTCTTTGGAATGACTAAGCAAGAGATCAGCTCAACTGGATGGAGAACGAATAATAATCAATGTCCAGACAAGGGCCACAACACAATCGCTTAAATAACATGGTTGGACTGAGTCAATTGGACAAGTGTAGTTATTTTTTTTTGTAACCTGTCGAGGCTCGCACGAGAGCTAACCAACACGCACAGCAAGGGGGCATGTGACAGGAGCGGGAGTGTGGGACAAACAGTGGGGACAAGAGACCTTGAGATCTGTGGAAGGAGAGGGATGGGAGGGAACATGGGGTATACAAGATGGACATTACAGGACTTTCAGGAAGAGAAAGCAGGAATTTGAAGTAGGTGGGTTGGGGTGGATTAACGGGGGTAGAAAAGATCGAGGATTTGGATGAGGGACGATAAAAGGTGGTGGTCAAAAGCATTTTGAAGGCCTGGAGGGAAGAATGGGATTAAACGAGTGAGGAGTTTTTCCAAAGAGTAATGAAAAAAGAGATGAAACAGTGAAGGTGACCAGTGATCCTTGATTTTGGTTTTTTACCAGAAGGGGTTGTTGGAGGACTCTTGCGCTGTGAAATATGGTGGGCGATCCAGACAAGCAGGGGGGGGCGAGAACCGGAGAGAGACGGTAGAAGACAGAAAGAACCACCGACCTGCCTGTGGTGAGAGAATGAGAGGCCCAAAGACTCAGCCTCATCGTGGGAGATGCAATGATCCGAAATGCCTTGGTACCACAGCGTAAAGCCGAAGAAGGTGGCAGGTAGGAGCACCAGCCTAGAGGGAGAGCAGTACTCCATCAGGCTGCGACGGAAGCTTTGTATGTGGTCAGGAGCTCAGGTGGCTGAGGAAGGACTTTGCACGACGGAGAATCCAATCGGTGAACTGGCTTTGGAAGCCAGGTTGGAATGTGGCTTCCCAGGTAAGGTCATGGCAGATCGTGAGACCCAGAAGCTAAAAGAAAGGACTTCTTCAGAGGATTGTTGAGAAAGTATAAAGGGGGGGTTTCCAAATGTCCTTTCAGAGAGACATAGTGAGAGTGTGAGATTTTTCAGGATTGAAAGACATGTTGCCGAGTTGGACCAGTTTGTGATTTTACCCAGATCTGCAGTGAGCGAAGAAGCTGCTGCTTGCCGGTCTGAGGGATGACAGATGGTACGGCAGAGAGTGGAGTCATCAGCAAAGAGATAGAGGATTTCCAGGAGTCGGAGAGATCATTGATGAAAACCAGGAAAATAACAGGGCCCAGAACGCTGCCTTGAGGAACTCCAGCCTGGACAGGAAGAGGGATGAAAGAATCCATTTATGGCCACACGTACTGCGACAGGAGAGGAAGTCTCGAGCCATGAGTGGAGATTCCTTGGATACCATAGGAAGAGAGTTTGGTGAGCAGGACAGGGTGCCAGACCATGTCAAAAAGCATGCGATATGTCTAGGGATATGGCTCTGATTTCCTTCTGGCATTGAGGACCTCCATTCATTGTTGGAGTAGCAGAAGCAGCATATCCAGGGTAGAGTGACCTGATCTGAAACCAAACTGAAGATCGGAAATCAAGCCATTGGACAAGAGAAAGGATTTAATGTCTGAGTGATGATGGATTCCATAACCTTGCTGATGATTGGAGAAGGCTGATTGGTCTGTAGTTGTAGGGATCTGTTTTTGCATCTTTTTTTTGTAGGCAGTAATGTTTGCTGATTTCCAAGCAGATGGCAGATGACCTTGAACAAATGAGAGATGAAATAAGAGCGGAGAGAGGGTGAGCAAGAGCAAGAGGAGCAAGTTTTTAAGACACGTGGGCTGATGCCATCTGGACCGGTTGCAGAATCTGAATCGAGGTTTGACAGCAAGCCTCTCTACTTGTCAGAAGAAAAGGACACAGGGTCCAGGGACAGTTGGGTGCGACTGGGTAAGGTGGGTAGAGAAAGCGATGTGTTTCGGACACAAGATTTCGATGCAAACACCGAGTTTAGGCATTCAGCCTTTTCACTGCGGTATCAGCAGCGGCGCCATTTGAGGTAAGGGAGGAGTGGAGGGGGAACATACACCAGAAACAGATTTGATTAGATCCACCAGGATTTGGAGGACGGAGAGAGGTTGAGAGTTCAGACTTGAGCTGAGAAAGATGTTGTTTTCTGGCTCTCGTGACAGTAGATACACACTTGTTCCAAGTTTTATGAAAGAAAACTGAGATTAACCTCAGTTGGGTTGCTTAACATGAGGCAAAGGCAAGTTGTTTCAGGACAACTGCCTCGCAACAAGCTTCAGTGAACCATGGCAAGAGGAAGCGTAGGACAACTGAAGACGAGAGGGGATAAATTGTGCATGAGGGAGAGCAAGTTTGTTTGAAAGAATTCCCAGGATGAGTTGATGTTAGAGAAAGTAGCGATGGGAGACCAGTCTATTAGTTGATGGCTGCTTGGAGACCCTGCCAGTTGGCTTGTGTGAAATGCCAGACCGACGGCGCTGAGGTGGTTCTCTGAAAAGAGCCAGAGAGATGTCCATTTGACAAGGACGTGGTCAGAAGAACCGATTGGAGCAGAGGAAGAACAGCAGATATTTTCAGGGAAATTTGTCAAAAATCAGATCAGAAGAGATCGAGTACCATTTGTTGAGATCCGGATCGGGAAATTGACCGATTGAGTCAGTTCCATGATTCGCAAGAATCTTTGCTGAAGTACATGATAGGTGAGAGAGGTACCCACACCTAGCCAACTGCATGATGACAATTGAAGTCACCACATATGAGGAAGAGAGAGTTCGATGAGAAGATAGAAGTTGATCCATGTTTCGGATAGTGAGGTGTAAAGGAGTCATCACTGTTGGTGGATGGTACAGCACATATTTAACCTGAGGTGGGAGTGGAGGGGAAGCCGTAACCAGAGGTATTCCTGGGGTGTTGGGAGTGAGGGCAGTGCATGGAGAGTGAGGAATAGAGTCTTGATGAAGAGAGCAACTCCTCCACCAGGACGAGGCTCAGGTCTGTCATACCGGAGGAGGGAGTAACCAGGGAGAGATACTTGTGAGTCAGAGACATCTTGGGGGAGGAAGTTTCTGTAGCAGATTATGTCTGATTTGTCAGTGGCAACCTGTATGGAGAGATCTGTAAGGTTTGAGCGAAGGCCCCGGATATTTTGAGGTCCACACTGTTCATGAAGAGGGAGGGAGGAGGCTTTTGGTGCAGGGGATGGGAGGGGTGGGGGTAAGGAGAGTTGTTGAAAGAGCGTGGGGATTGCAGAATAGCTAGGGGAGGGGCCGGATGAGGAGGAGAAAAGGCTCTGTGGTGCTGGGGGAGAGAGAGGGCAAGAGAGGGGCAGAATGCAGTTGAGGATTTGAGGAGGTGGAGTGATGAGATGGAGGTGAGAGGGGCAGGGAAGGAGGCAGGTCTGTGTATGTGAGGGGGGGGGCAACTTTTGAGAAGGGTGAGTGAGGGGGTGAATGGTGGGAGAAGGTGAGTGGGGAGAGTTGAGGGAGAAAGGTGTGGGGGAGTTTTTGAGAAAGGTGAGAGGGAAGCTTGAGGGAGAAGATGGGATGGTTGCTTTGAGAGGGAGGGTGAGAGGGTGAGTAGGCACTGAAGTTGGAAAAAAATAATAGTTGAATGGAAAGCGAATATTCATAGCAAACTGGAGTCCAATGTGTGGGTTGTGTGGGTGTATATATATATATATAAGCAATGCGCAAAATTCCCCTGTAAGCAGGACGAGAATCCCTTGACCACAGGTGATAGCTCTACCCCTTCCAGATTCCTCGCACATAGGCCTCCTTGTCCACCTCAGTGCACGTACAGTTTTACGCCTCAGCTCCCTGAACAGCTCAGCTCTGCCATTCAGCCTGGCCCTGTGACTCTGGTCAATGGTATCGAGTGTCCTTGAGAGACAAAATACTTCTTTGCCCTATGGTGAGTTCCAACAATCCACCGGCAACATCAAGGACGGTGGTCTTGAAGGCACTCCACAACTCTTCAGGACCTCCAAAGCACCCAGACCCCCCAAATCTCCACTCAGCTTGTTCACAAACTCCTCAGCTACCCTCTCATCCTTGAGCTTGCCAACATCCAGCTAGGCTGGGATGGAACCATTCTCCTGGATTTAAGATGCAACTTCAGAGTTGTAACAACAAGCCTGGTCAGTATTGAAGAACTGGGCACTCCGGTAGACCTGCAGTTCTGGATCATCATCCAGCGAACCATCAACGAGGACATGGTCAATCTCCTTGCCACAACGCCAGTGTTGAAATACCGAGTCCAGCGATGAGCTTGTGGGCGCTGAAACCATGAACCAGCCACCCTAAGTCCATGACCTCTTGCAAAGTCAAGGAACTTAGTGCTATTCAGGTTCACAGTTCAGACCCATGGGGACCAACACATGTACATAACCATCCCTATCAGTTCCAGTCGATGCATTGAAATCCCCCAAGACTAGAAGTGTATCTCGTCTGGGGCACTGATCAACCACAGACTCGAGCGTGGCGAAGAATGCATCCTTTACGGTGAGATCACTCGCCTCAGTCGGAGCATAAACAGAGACCAGGGAAATGACACCTAAGGAGTGATGGATCCTTAGTCTCATAATACGCTCGTTGACGCGTGTTACCTCAATTATCATTGGAGTCAGCTTCTTGACACAGCTACAGCAACTCCTTGGGAATGGTAACCATCAGAGCGACCAGACAATAGTAGGTGTAACCACCCACCATGATCTCGCCACAATCCGGTCTCCCGAACCTCAGAGAGTGCTGCAATACCGATGTCCAAATGCTTGAGCTCAATGATAACAGAGACAGGTGATCATCCTCTCTTAGGGATAGGACATTTCAGGCACCCACCCAAAGGACCGCCTCAGGTTAACCCAAGGAGACCGCCGTCTGGTGGATGACACCTCAGCACCACTCCGACACACTCTCCCCATCTGACCCGGAAATGTTACCCATGGTTTCCCTCCTATCATCAAGATTGGGGCCCGAAGGCTTTGCCAATCCCGTCATCCGGTGAGCTGCCCTCGAAGGGAAGCTGCACAGAGGTACTACCACGGAGTGGTTTCAGATTTCTTTGCATTTTTGTGTTTTGCGGAATGAAGGGTTTTACGGTGCCGGAGTGCAAATCCTGCCACCAACCTCCGAATAAGAAGTAACCCAACTGCAGGAGGACGTCCGCAGACACAGTTGGGCACTGATATGGATGGCCGTTGGCTCACAAGGAGCTCTCCGCCCTTTGACAGTTTTATTTAATCCTGATGGATTAAATCCTGCTGGGGGGGGGTGGGTTGCCTCCAAAGTAGGTATTTGCTTTCTTGTCGGAAACATCACACACAATTCGATGCAACAACCCCAACTTCATCACCCGTGATGCACCAAAGTTGTTTTACCGCTTTAAAAAAAAAAAAAAAAAAAACATAGGTATTTACTTGTCTGCATTGCATATTTTGTTGGTCATCCATGCCTACCATTGGTTCCCTGGTTTTCTTATCCAGCTACTACCAGTGAGCGTCCAGGGGTATTGCCCCTATTATTAAATAACTTTGCATATCACACATTTCAATTCCTGCATTAGGATAAATACATTGTTCGACTAACAGGAATGTGAAGACAACGCCAAAAATTCACTTCCCTTCTGGAATTTCCACATCAACGGGGTCATCGCTTCGATCTCAGAAAAATAGTTATGGAATGAATTAGCAATGTTTTCTGAATTTTCAATACTTCTTCCATTGCAATGTATTATTGCATTAGAATTGTCTCTATTATTTTGTTCGTCTTTTAATTAACTATTTTTGTACCAAAAGAGGATGTGAGATGATTGCAACGTGTGTGTGTGTGTTGTATGTGTGGTGTGTGTGTGTGTGTGTGTGTATGTGGTGTGGTGTGTTTGTGTGTGTGTGTTGTGTGTGTGTGTGTGTGTCCGTTTCTACATATTGTTGTTTAACATGTTTTTCTCTGCAACCGCTTGTCTGATCGAAGCAAAAATTTAAACCTAGGAGGGACTCTCCATGGAGAATATTTTGTTGATAACTCTGACATCATATAGGTCACATGGTATGGCAGTCATATTGGATTAAGAAAAATTAGACCGTCTTTTTCTCCGAAACCACTCAATGAAAAAAAAAATGAAACTTGGCAAATGTCATCAACTCCACACAGGGAATACAGGATGATAACAATGATGTCATCGGTATTCTAGCCATAATTGGTTGAAACAAAATCCTTATCCAAAAAAATCTGAAACGTCAATATCTGATCTACGACCCGATGTGAGTGAAGATTAAATTTATGATGTCATCAGTCATGTAGTCTGGTGGCCATATTGGATTGAAAATAAAAATGTAACAAGTCTGAAAGCGACGATGGTTCACGAGCGGTATTTGACGATGTAGATGTTTCAGAAGTCAAGGATGAGACAATGTGATAATGTTTGACCAAGCTATAAAAATGATCAACATGATGTGGTACGAGTGACAGGTTATTAGCTGCAAAATGTCGAAAACCCGGTTTCGTTCAACAAACTTTCAAAATTGACCTTTGCATAACCTTTAAAGGTCACAAAACAATGTTGTGGACATTAAAATAAGGAAACAGGATACGTGCTATAGCTTATTGGAGTTAGTTCGTCGAAGAAGGTCGAAACCCGGTTCGATTCCCACAACTTTGAAAATTGACCTTTGTGAACTTTAAAGGTCAAAGGTCAAGGATATGACCTTTGTGCAAAACTTCCTCTGGAACATTCCAGGAACAATATAACGTCATATAGGCTATATGGCATTTCGCACTCCTCGGATTATATCCATACTTTGATGAAATTAGCGTAAAAACAAACTTGAAGGGCGCACGGGCAAGGTGTTCAAGATAGAGCAAAATGGTTTCAAGGCTTTAGTGGGGAATGACCTCAAGATTATGCATAAAAATATTGTCATCCTAGCTCTCAAAGTTTGGGCGTCGTCTGATTTTTATGTCAAAATTCGAAATTTTCTAAGTTCATGACCTTGTGACTTGACCTTGGGACAAAAATGAAAAATCGAGCTCTGTGGGCTATGCAGGTGGCATTGGGCTAACCAAATACCGAAACCCTGCCAGATTCGACAAACCCCCTAAGAGAACATGCAAATTGAAATTTGTACCCCCTAAAAACACAATTCGCAATTTTCTAAGTTCGTGACCTTGTGACCTTGATCTTGGGACGAAAATGAAAAATCGAGCTCCGTGGGCTATGCAGGTGCCATTGGGCTAACCAAATACCAAAACCCCTGTCAGATTTGACAAACCCCCTAGGAGAAAGATGCAAATTGAAATTGGCTACCCCCTAAAAAACATGTTTTGGGGCGTGGCTCCGCCCATAATGGGCACACCACGCCCATTCTCAGGAAAACACAACTAGATCATGATATAAACCTCCCACCAAAAATTTTATCACGATCGGATCAAAACCCACGGAGCTATGCTCGGGACAGACAGACAGACACAGACATACAGACAGACAGACAGACAGACAGACAGACAGACAGACAGACAGACACACAACAATAACGAATATAGTGGTAACTTATTTTTTTCGTGAAAATATTTTTTTGAGAACCAAAAATATCTTCTCCAGAACCGCTCAACAGATCGATGCCAAACTTCACAGGTATGATCAACTTGCCATGGGGAATATAATAGTTTGAAATTTATTTCATATCCACCTTCATCAATGCAATTTAGCCTTAATTAAGTTGGTTGGAGGCTTAATTTACAAATAAGGCTAAGGATTGTGGCAATGTATGCGACATAATGGGATGCATGGATGATATGGATATAGCAATGGCCATAATAGTAGCGTGTTCAGTTAACGATGGTATATTGTTCAGAATGAGAGCACAAGGTGAGACGATGTGCTCTCCGAGTGCCGTTCCAGCTTAACAAGTAATTAATCATGTTCCATGTACTTTTAGTATTACCTTTGTATGAGAGAACTCATTCATGTTTTAAATCTCATTTTAGCACATCTGATTGTAGAATTAACCTATTTCTAAAATAGTTATGCAGTACCTCAATTCATTCTCACTTGAGTGTTCATGTAAAAATGCCTTATAAAGTTGTTATTATATCTAATAGATTACAAAATTCCTTCAGTCATCCATGGTTTTCATTTTCTTTTTTGCCGCTAATTCCTTTAATGGAAATATTTGTCATACACGACATGCAAACGCAATTAAAACCTGTCATAGGATCCTCCAATTCCAAAATATCATCACAAGTAATTTCTCTTATCGATCGATATATTACTAAAACTCTCATCTTGTATGTTCCCGAAATACAGCCAAAACGGTACATGATAGCGCAAAAATTTTAGGGCCACCTTACCTACCATTCTCCTGCGTGTGCAGTATCAAGTTTCGTTCAAATCGGGCAACGAAAAAAATTATTAAAAAATCAATTCCCGATTCAGTCAAGTACTCTTCGGGAGAATTTGATCAATGCAAACAACCTCACAGTATAGTTCGCTGGAGCTATCTTTTTTTTTCTTGAAATGATTTTTTTTCCATCAACCGCTGTCACAACGGAACCCAACGGGTTCACGGGTCATCTAGTATATTACTAAAACTCTCATCTTGTATGTTCCCGAAATACAGCCAAAGCAGTACACGATAGTGCAAAAATTTTACAGCCACCTTACGCACCATTCACCTGCGGTGTGCACTGTCAAGTTTCGTTAAAATCGGGCAACGAAAAAACATTATTAAAAAATCAGTTCCCGATTCACTCAATTACTCTTCGGATTATTTGATCAATGCAAACAACAGTCAGGAGGTGCGTCTGGTGTACAAACGATGAATGTGGTCATCAGGGTTAGATATTTTTTGGTGTGCCATCCTGATTCGGGCAAATAAGCCCGAAATCCAGATCGGTGGCTTCGTTGATGTTTAACTGATGTTGACCATCGTCTGCTTGACTGTCACTGGGCCGAGGCTTCTGTGTTGAGGTAACGCATTGGTGTCGGACTGTGTCCAATGGGATTGGGGAGTGCTCGTCACACTCCACATTTTCCATAAATATATGTATAAACAACACACATACAAGCAGTAGGTGTGCGAAAAGTTGCTGTTGTTGACTGCTATCTCCACACGTGGGTGGTTTCAGGAGATGAATGGAGATCTACCAGTCTCAAAGTGTGTGTGTGTGTGTGTGTGTGTGTGTGTGTGTGTGTGTGTGTGTGTGTGTGTTGTGTGTGTGTCAGTGCCACACAGCATTATGATTGAATTTGTATGCCACATGACACTGGACATTACGTGGAATTTCACGCGTTCTTGCGAGTTCAAAATAATACACTATCACAATGTTGACTTTGAAAGAGGAGGAGGAGATTGGGACCATACTCTATGCAAGAGCGTTGGTGCTCCTTGGCGATTGGACACAATCCTGGACGGGTCGCCACTCCGACACAGTACACAAGCATGCTGGCACTCATTTTGCCGACCTCGGAAGGATGACAGGCGAGTTAACCCCACGTGGTATTAATTCAACAGCTGAGCGGGTTTGAACTTAGGACCCGAGGATCCAAAGCCCACCACCCTAACCATAACCAAGACCAGGATACTTTGA
>CM068955.1:157741518-157774023 GCA_035128595.1 Eptatretus atami
CTTTGGCTGTATGCTTGGGGTCATTGTCCTGTTGGAACGTATATCTTCACCACAATGGAAGGACTTTTGCAGTCTGAAGCAGGTCCTCAAAGATTTGCCTGTATTTGGCTCCATTCATTGTTCCCTCTATCCTTACAAGTCTCCCAGTCCCTGTTGCTGAAAAGCATCCCCATAGCATGACGCTGCCACCACGATGCTTCACAGTAGGGATGGTGTTCGATGGGTGATGAGCTGTGCTCAGTTTCTGTCAGACGTAGCGCTTTACATTCAGGCCAAAGAGTTCAATTTTCGTCTCTTCAGACCACAGAATCATTTTCCTCATGCTCTCAGTCTTTCATGTGCCTTTTTGTTAACACGAGGCATGCTGTCATGTGCCTTTTTCTCAGGGGTGGCTTCCATCTGGCCATAAAGCCTAGATTTGTGAAGTACTGCAGAGATTGTGGTCCTTCTGGTAGGTTCTCCCATCTCACCAAGGAACTCTGTGGTTCTGTCAGAGTGGTCATTGGGTTCTTGGTCACTTCCCTAATCAAGGTCCATCTTGCCTGGTTGCTCAGTTTGCTTGGATGGACAGCAGCTCGAGGAAGAGTCTGGATAGTTCCATATTCTTTCCATTTCCTAATGATGGAGCTCACTGTGCTCTTCGGCCCTTTCTACACTCTAGAAATTTTTATACCCTTCCCCAGAACAATGCCTCATAATTCTATCTCAGAGTTCTACGGACAGTTCCTTTGACTTTGTGGTGGAGTTTCTGTTCTGACATGCACTGTCAACTGTGGGACTTAATATAGAAAGGTGCATTTCTTTTTAAATCATGTCAAATCAATTGAATTGGCCATAGGTGGACTCCAATCAAGTTGTAGAGACATCTCAAGGATGATTAAAGGAAACTGCAAGCACCTGAGCTCAATTTGGCGTGTCATAGCAAAGGGGTTCAATACTTATTGACGCAAGACGTTTCAGGTTTTCATTTTTAATTAATTTGTAAAAATTTCCAAAAAAAGAAAAAGCAATATTCCACTTTGACATTATATGGTATTATGTGTGGATGAGTGACCAAAAAAAAACCAATCTCAATTAATCTTTTAAATTCAGGCTGCAACAAAAATGTGAAAAAGTCTTGACTCTTGAAAGTGGTGTGAATACTTTCTGAAGGCACTGTAATTTTCTCTTTGATGACTTTCTGTCTGTCTGTCTGTCTCTGTCTCTTCGCTCCCCCTCTTAAGTGTAGCCCTCTCTTCCACACCTCTTTCTCCCACTGCACCTACTCACACCTCTCCTCCATGTGGAGGTGGTGTGCAGAAACGTGTGGTGAGGCATCACTCAACCCCCCCACCCATCCCCCACCTTCCTCGTTCTCCTCCCCCCCACCAGTGCTCACTCTCCCTCCCCCCCCCATTCCTCACTCTCACCTCCCACACCTCAACCTCTCCTCCATCCTCTGTGTCCCTTCCACCTCACTCACCCTCGGTATCTCTCCATCCATCTCTCCCCACCCTCTCCCTCTCTCCCCACCCCTCTCCTCTCTCCCCCACCCTCTCCCTCTCTCCCCCACCTCACCCCTCTTCTCCCCCACCCTCACCCCTCTCCTCCCCCACCCCTCACCCTCTCTCCCACCCCTCACCCCTCTCTCCCCACCCCTCAACCCTCTCTCCCCCACCCCTCAACTCCTCTCTCCCCACCCCTCACCCCCCTCTCTCCCCACCCCTCTCTCTCTCCCCCCTCCTCACCCCCTCTCTCTCCCACTTCTCACCCCCTCTTCCCCTCCAACCTCACCCCCTCTCTCCTCTCCACCCCCCACCCTCTCCCTCTTTCCCATAGTTTTGATTGTGTGAGGAGGGATATCAATAAGAAGGGGGTGGTTGGAGAGTGGAGAGAGTTGGCTGAAGATAGAAGAAGTGGAGGAGTACTGTGTTCAGGGCAGGGCAGAAACTTAGTACCGTGAGGAGGAGGAGAGGAGGGAGAGAAGAAGAAGAAGAAGGAGAAAGAGGAGAGGAGAAGGGAGAAGGAGAAAGAGGAGAAGGAGAAAGAGGAGAAGGAGAAAGAGGAGAAGGAGAAAGAGGAGAAGGAGAAAGAGGAGAAGGAGAAAGAGGAGAAGGAGAAGGGAGAAGGAGAAAGAGGAGAAGGAGAAAGAGGAGAGGAGAAAAAGAGAGAGGAGAAAGAGGAGAAGGAGAAAGAGGAGAAGGAGAAAGGAGGAGAAAGGAGAAAGAGGAGAAGGAGAAAGAAGGAGAAGGAGAAAGAGGAGAAGGAGAAGAGGAGAAGGAGAAAGAGGAGAGGAGAAAGGAGGAGAAGGAGAAAGAGGAGAAGGGAGAAAGAGGAGAAGGAGAAAGAGGAGAAGGAAAGAGGAGAAGGAGAAAGAGGAGAAGGAGAAAGAGGAGAAGGAGAAAGAGGAGAAGGGAGAGGAGAAGGAGAAGGAGAAGGAGAAGGAGAAGGAAGAAGAGAGAAAGAGAGGAGAGAGAAGGAGAAGAAGAGAAGAAGAAAGAAGAAGAAGAGAAAGAAGAAGAAGAAGAAGAAGAAGAAGAAGAAGAAGAAGAAGAAGAAGAAGAAGAAGAAGAAGAAGGAGAACTGATGAGTGATGTTGCAGTTTTTAAATAAACAGTAACAAGGTTGCTGTTTTTGCAAGTCACTGCATTCCCATGTTTCTGTACGTTTACTGTGTGTTCCTCTGTGTTTCCACGTTGTTTCCTGTTATTTTATTCCTTTGTTTGTTTTGTTGTCCAACTGTTGACCAAGTGCCAGGTTATTGCTTTTTTTTTTTCTTCTCAATCGCCAGTCACCTTACTTCCATCAGCCAATTTTACTTTTACCTACCATCGAACCTATTGTTTGCTGGTGGTAGTTGAACAACATAACGTACTTACAGCACAGCAATACAGTTTATTGACAGTCAATATTTGCAATTTTTATTTATTCAAGAAACATTTTGTTTACAACTAATAAACCAGCGTTAAGTTACGACAAAAGGGATATGATATGGTGTTGCCACAGTAATTGTCATACAACAAATAAGCAATGTTAGCCAATTAGTTACGGCTTGTTAGCAGTGATGAGATGTGGTTTCTGAAATAATATACTGCTTCTCCTTGAGTCATGAATAATACACCACCATAAAGGCCTAGTCCAGCACATGAGAGTGACAGACAGAGGGACGGGCAGACGGATGGAGAAATGCAGCTACTTTAATACATAGAATAATAAATAAATGCATTCAATGCTGATAAGCAATGCTGTCCACATGCCACATGCACAAATAAAATGAAGCAATCACTGCAACAATACATTTTTTTCGACAGTTAAACCAAGTTAGAGCATCAAGAAAATGGTTATGAAAGTGTACCGGTTGGCCACGAAATAGGATGACAGTAAAAGTAAAGTGGTTCATTCAACACATGGAAAAACCTGTCATTCCTGAAAATTTCACGATTGGTGTACCAATTCTAAAATTATTGTTGATTGATTAAATGGGTTGATTAAATGAAAACATTACGAAGAGGAAAGAGGGAGAAGGACCACTTTATGGTGATTCACATTTACCCTTTGTTGTAACAATACCATTCGTTTCACGCCATAAAGGTGAATAGGGCTGCCGAGGCAGTTTCATTGGCAAGGAGTACAGTCCTGGATGGGTCGCCACTCCGACGCAGGTTACCCCAAAACAGTTATTACCCCAGTACACTGGTACTCATTTTTCCAACCACGGAAGGTTGACAGGCTGAATCAACCCCACCTGGTGTTATTTCATCGGTGGACAGGGGGCTAGAACTCAAGACTGTAAGGTCCCAAGCAAGCCACCTTCACCGCGAAGCCAACACCAGGCATGTTTTGTTGGACAGCATGATAATTGTAATTGTATTAACAAAAATCTGTCACATTAGAAAAGAGTGCAAGTAGAAAATGTTGAACATGTAAGTAATACATGCAGTTTGTAAAATTATCCTGATAATGGAAAAGAAGAAGAAGCCTACAGGTATTATGTTGCAAGCACTGGTACATTTGGGGGAGCACAAAAGCAAGATGGCTTGGTGCTTTTGTAAACATCCACATTCTCAGGATGTCTGTTTACAATGAGAGAAAATGTACTTTGATGGTAAGAATGTTGATAAAGATCATATTGGAGTAATAATGTTGACAATTGTGGTAATGACAATTCAAGCAGCCAATGACTGATGCTCTCCAATTTCTTCTCTTCCATTTCCAAGGCTCCACAAACCACAGCCAAATGGCCAGGCTAACATATCACGATGGTTTCCACAAGGATTTCATCAACTATACTGAAAATGATGAATTTGAAAACTATTCCTTTATCTACGATCTCATAAACTTCAATTTAGGTGCCCCGTGCACCCAAGACGCGATGACGTTCAGCAGAACATTCCTTCCAATAGTCTACTCGTTTGTGTTCGTTTTGGGAATGGTGGGGAATGGTATGGTGATACTTGTGCTGATATGCCGATGGCGGCGCAAAGACATCACTGGTATCTATGTCTTCTGCCTGGCCCTGTCTGATATACTGCTTGCGCTCACACTACCCCTGTGGGCATACAATGCTGCAAACACTTGGGTATTTGGAAACTTTCTTTGCAAGCTTACAGGCATGATCTACAGCATCAATTTCTACGCAGGGGTGCTGCTCCTCGCGTGCCTCAGTGCCGACCGCTTTTTCGCCGTTTGTGCAACGCATTCGCAGCAGCTTCACAGACCACACATAGCAATAGTGAACTGCACACTTGTTTGGGTCATTGCTTTTCTTCTCAGCATCTTTGACTTGGTTATGATAACAGTAATAGAATACACAGATGAGAATACAACCACGTGGAAGTGTAAACCCATATTTCCTGCAGGCAATGAGGAGAATTGGCAAATAGGGCTAGCCATTTTGAAAAGTGTTGCCACTTTCTTTGTACCCTTCACAATCATGGTCTTTTGTTATGCTGCCATCATCGTTAAGCTAAACCGTGTGCCCAACTTCAAACAGCACAAGACGATCCGCACCATCATTGCTGTAATAAGTGTGTTCTTCATCTGTTGGCTTCCATACAATGTCGTCATTTTGGTCGAAGCAAACATTTTGTTTCAAAGAAATCACTCCTGCACGTCTCAGAAGGACATTCAGTATGCGCTACAGTTTACTGAGGCAATTGCTTACATACACTGCTGTCTCAATCCAGTGCTCTATGCCTTCATCGGCATTAGGTTCCGCAATGACTTATTGACGACCTTGAATAGCTTCGGGCTGCTTAATCGTTGCTGCAACCAGCATCTTTCCTCAACGTCCGCACGTGGATTCAAGCCTTCTCGAGCAAACTTCCTTTCTGACACCGAAAGTGCTACTTCCATCACCAATACCCGCTCAGACATTTGAGGGAGACCCGGTCACAGATAACCACCAGATTGTTTTTTCATCCTTTCTACTTGGAGCTTTGGGGAGAAATGACTCAAACTCACAACAGAAGGAAACCATGGCAGCAAAAGAAAAGTGACGTCAGCCATGCATACATAAAAGCATCCAGTGAGAAGCAATACAAATGAAGGAAGTGAATAAGGGACACAGCTTTAAAGGTTTTGCATCTTTAGAGTGCTGTGGAAAAAGTAAACCCTCCAAACTCCTTAAAAAAAAAGTATGAATAGATGCAAGCCATAACCAAGTAAAACTATATAACAGAGGAGATAAAACAATAAAGGTGTACTCATGGGAAGTGAGTATTTTTGGAGAAATGTGATATTCCAAACAGAGGCAGAGATGAATGTGACAAGGTCTGGAGGAGTGACTTCCTAACTGCAATTATTTTTGGTGCTGATTATCAAGTTGGTCCATTTGGCATTCCTGTACAAGCATTGAGCTAAGAATGCTGGGATCCCAGGTTGAAATCTTATATTGATTGTTGATTTGATCCATGTGTTGATTTGTTGGAATATTGATTGTTGTTGATTTGTCCTTATGTTATACTGCAGTTATGTGTTAGCTTCTCCGGAGGTCATCGATAAGCTGGGCTTTACAGGAGAATGCGAAGAGGTAAAATAACCGCGAGTCAGCAAGGATGGACAAATATCACAACCTTTAAACCTCGTTCAAACAGCATGGACACAAGAACGTGGATTTTTACCAGGAAATCTACATAAATTGAAGTACTCTGTGAAAGAATGAGGGATTGTGGGTTTGACCAAAGCGCTTCAAGGCACAGTATCACAATAACAGCTCGAAAGAGCCTATTAGATGATTAAAATGAGATGGAAACCAGAAATGATAGACAACTTGCACCAAGTTGTTTATCATTTCAGGAAAAGAATGTTTATGATTCACAATTTGAGCTCAATTGATAACTTTCACATCACTCTTGCAAGGAATAAAATGGGATTGTTTCAAAAGTATTGCCCACATGAAAATGGGAAACAAATTGCCAAAAGAAAGCTGATAAAGCATCAAGAAAGAGTGAAGCCACTGTATTGAAGGCCATAATTTCAGAGCCGCTGCAATTGGATGGTGCATCCAGATCTGGGGTACTGCACTCATTGGCTGAACGTCAGGTTGAAGTTTGGAGAATGAAGTGACGCGGTGTGGAAGAACTAAACAAAATAATTAATACCAATCCAATGCATTTCAAAATGCAGTTAATTAGAGGTGGTAAACTTATGTCAAGTTCACAGAAATCAAGAATAGTTTTGGATATTCACCATAAAATAGCAGACTTTCTTTGATAATTCTGTAAATAAATATTTTACAATCTGCTCGATTCAGAACTTTCGTTTGGCCAGGGTGTGAGCAATCATATGACATGACCAACAAACCACTGAACCTCATCTATACTTGTTTAAAAAAAAATAGTTTGGAAATTATTATTAGAGAATTAGATGCTTGTATGATCCCAAGAACCAGACTCAGTGGTGTAATAGTTTGAGCGTCCGCTCCGAGTCTGGGAGGTCAATGGTTCGAACCCTGGCCAAGTCGTTCCAAAGATTTGAAAAATGGTACGTGCTGCTTCGTTGCTTGATGCTCAGCATTTAAAAAGATAGCGCACGGTCAATCAACGCTGGGAAGGCAATGGCAAACCACCCAGTATAATCCTTGCCAAGATACCGATTTGGCAGCAACAACGCACTCTAAAGAGAATGGTGCATAAAATCAAAATTAAAATAAAATAAATTTAAAAAAACTTTATGCAAAACTGGACTTCATTTGATCAAATTCCTTGATCTAAATAAAAGAAAAAGAAAAAGCAACACCAAAACTTTTATCTCCACAACAACACCTTTATGTGCTCAGAACAAATCAGTTATTTATTTTTTTAAACCAACTAACCTCAAGGATGAAAAGAAAATGACATAAAAGTTGCTGAAAAAACAATAAAACCACCATATGCATGATTAATCTGTTATAACACCAAACTTTTCCACTCTTACCCTTGTATTCTAACCATTTAAGAGTTGCATCGGAAATTATTTATTTCAGACTAACTTTTACTAATAAAAAATGTTTATGCGTTTAACACTTGCTTATAACAAATGCTAATAACCCAAATCGTGTGGGGTATTATGTAATCCCATGGGATTTGCTTGTTAATTCTTTACCACTATTATTATTTTATATGTTATAGTGTGTTGATTGAAAAAAGAAAACACATGGTGTCATTTTTACCTCCGTCACCAAAGGTGAAGGAGGTTATGTTTTCACCCCTTTCTGTCTGTTTGTCTGTTTGTTTGTGTGCAGGATATCTCAAAAAGTTGGAGACTGATTTGGATGAAATTTTGTGGACAGGTTGGGTGTGTGACAGGGACGAATTGATTCGATTTTGGTGAAGATCCGGATCCGACTACTCGAATTTTTAAGTGATTCTTCGCTATTGAGAGATCAGGCCAAAAACGATATATTGCACGATATCTCAAAAAGTTGTGGATGGATTCGGATGAAATTTTGTGGACATGTTGGGTGTGTGACATGGACGAATTGATTCGATTTTGGTGAAGATCTGAATCCGAATCTGGATGAACGAGAGTTATTTGATTTTTTAAAGCGATTCTTCACCATTGAGAGAGAGCGATAGAGGCAAAAACGATATAGAGCATATTTCTAAAATGTATTGGGCCCGATATGTTCTTGTGGCTCAGACATTGCGTGGCGGAGGTATGCGCTCTACCGAGTGCCCTTCTAGCTTCTTATGTAATTTGAAGATACATTGAAAATGTTAAGTCATTGTTTAACCACATATTAAAATGGGCAAGAAATTGAAATGGTCATCTTGAAAATCCTCGGAACATAGGCATGTCACATATCAAATTAAAGAACTTTGTGAGATCTGTTGAATGAACTAGTTATAAAGTATGGAAGCGTATATTGAGTGTCGATATAGACCAAACAAGTCACATTTACAGAAAAATATCAATTTTGACAACTGTGTTTATAGACATTTTGTAATAACATCTAACAAAAATTATCAAACATATGTACGTTTTGTTGTCATATTAAAGGCATAATCATCATAGTTACTGTGTTGGCTCTTCAGTTATTATATGGAGTCAGGATATTAGTTGCTATATCAACAGTCATGATTCACATCTTCGTCAAATTCATCTTCGGAAGGGAACGTTTCACGGGACGTGTTTAGGCACTTTTCATCCTCTACATTGCGTGTGCATATTTCGGTACATGCCAGGTCATGTTTCCTGCTGGAGCACGAGGATGAAGCACATATGCTTGCACCACAGCCACAATTCAACAGCTCTATGATAGCTTCTGGTGCTGGTGGTGAGTCGGAAATCACAGGAATGTAATGCTCATTTCCCAGTGTGCATCCATAAACTAATGGCGATGGCAGAACTGGGTTCATTGTAGAGTCGTTGGAATGTTGTTCATTGTACGTTGGAATATTTCTGCTGGCAAACTATTGTTCGGTTGCATGAAAAGTATTCTTCCTGTCAGGGATGTCTTCGTTGAAATCAGAGTCATCGATTGCGAAGAAAATGAATCTGTCTTTCTGGATCGTGATAAGGGTATACAGTATATAACATGCACCAACTTCATTTGCTTTATAACTGCATTTGCAATTTGGGTTTCTCGGCGAAGGATGCATCGGTATTCAACGGAATATCCAAATTTGTGCAGACGGTTTACTTCTATTTCTCAACGTGGGGCATGGTGTATGGCCAGTCCTAGACCAAGTACTTATGGGTTTTTGGTCATGTGACATAATGCTGCACCACCATTTTGGGGTGTGTATGCTACCTGCCTATCTGGCTTTACTACACACATGATATTCTGGGAACGAGTTTCAACAGATTTGTGAAGTGATAAATTCTCGAGCATCAGTTCTCATTGTTGTTACCGGTCCAATTATAATCCATCTTTTGAGGGTCTTGAGTAGCTGAGAGACTTCATGTGCTGTGTGTTCAATGAACCTTCAAATGTCCACGCTGCATTTTTACATCCCTGAACGATGTCTTTACGGACCATCTTTGAACAGTCAAAGATCACATGCATGTCTGTTGTCACATCATCTTGTTAGACTGCCCTGTCAGGAATAGCAGTAGTTTGTGTTTGCTTAGAGTACAGACGTTCAGGTTCATTGACTCAAGGGAACTTACAGAATTGTACATCTGGGAAATGTTGAAGCACATTGTCTTTCAGTCGTCTCTGTGGCATTGTGAAGTTGCATCAGTTCATGGTACATTTCGTAGACATTCCCCATGTCCAGTACATGCTCAGAATTGATTAGTCCCTTCAAAAGACGATAGAATTTTACTTCGGCAAACACTTGTGATTGCTGATATTGTCCACTTATTTAATTTGCATCTTTTGATTGTGCTTTCGATGACAACCACTATTTGAAGTCAAAAGCAGACATCGTTTGGGTCCAAGGTCGCACTCAGCTGAACTTTCCACTGCATATTAGTCATAGCTTTAACGACATGCTGGAGTTGTGAACCTATATTAAAGCTGCTGACCTGGTGTAAATGTTTTGATTCACTTCCTTGACAAAAAAAAAACCACCTTTCTTTATTGAATGAAACAGATGATGAACGATGGTAATGAGGGTCACTGGATTATATGGTTGGTACAATAAGCAGACGATTTGAAGCTGATGGGCAGCCTTTTGTTGGTGGTTTGGGAGCTTTTCCAGTGGGGAGAACCTTTTTATATCTTGTTGGTCGGTCCATGTTGGTCTGGTTGATTGTCTGTTTGTGGCATGCCATATGCCATGATTCCCGTTTGCACATAAGATCCTCCTCATAAATACTTTCAAGTCCTTCACTTATCGGAATAAAGTCATTATCTCCATACATGGCTCATTCTCTTGTGCAAGTCATGAATCGTTCATACGAGTCCATATTTGGCTTCATCACCAATGTTCCACCAGTACCTTGCTTCGGCCACAAAATGGCCTCGCATTGAGACAGACTTCCCCCGTTGCCTAAAATGTCAGAATTAGCCGACTCGTGGACTCTGCCATAATTATAAGTTAATCTGTTTTGTGTCTGTGCTGTTTCTACCACCACCACCACCACCACCACCACCACCACTTCCGATGCCCAAATGATATATCTGTACAGTATACTTGACCCAGCTTGGTTAGTAGTCCCATCACCTGATCACCAAGAGTTCCCGAACTTGTAAGGAAGCAAATCATCATCACACCATTTTAAAGCCTTTTTCCCTGAGCAGAGGTCAGCTTTTTGCAGGCTCCAATCATGGTACCCTTTCTTGTGGCAATGTTTTTACTGCCGGATGGCCTTCCTGACGCTAACCCTTTAGTCGCCTTCGACATGCAGGGATAATTACCAGTATACTGGTGCTCATTTCACCGACCTCGGAAGGATGAGGGGCTGAGTCAACCCCCCTGATGTCAATTCAGTGGCCAGCGGGGCTCAAACTCAGGACCCCGAGGATAACAAGCCACCGCCTTAACCACTGAGCCACACCAGGCTTACTTGTAAGGAAGCAAATATAGACGTTAAATCAGCGATCGAAAACTTTAGATTAAAATATTGGCATCAACGATTGTGTTTGTACTCATCCTGGATGTAATGCTTCATCTTTCTTAATTCTTCAACAAAAATATACTGAAAGCACAAGCTGGCCAAATAAGTTAACATGGGGAAGCAACAGACTGTCAAAATACGTGCATCATGAAATACATCTACACCGCATGGATTTACCTCCTGGTACTAGAATATTGCACTTGATCGTAGATGGGAATAATGGGTACAAAAAGTATTATTTTTCATTATTAATGTGTATAGGTCACTGAATTAATCATTCACACAATAATCCTTCATCAATTAGTTCATGTGGTGGTGACAGCTTTCATTTGATATGCCATTTAGGAGGGGGGGGGAAGGGTGTCACAAATGACCTGAAAAAATAAAACACTCAGATTGCAAGGATAGAATTCTGAATTAAGCATGGTGTTAAGAATTAACATGCAAATCCCACAGTACCTCATTTTGCAACATAAGACTCCACATGAAAAATATTTTTAAAAAAAAACAACTAGAAGGGCACTCGGGAGAGTGCATACCTCCACCACGTAATGCCTGATCCATGAGAACATATCGGCCCAATACATTTTTGCAATATCATGCTTATACAGTACTATATCGTTTTTGGCCCTCTCTCTAAATGGTGAAGAATCACTTTGAAAATTAAATAATTCTCGTATCCGGATCCGGATCTTCACCAAAATCTAATCTATTCGTCCTTGTCACGCACCGAACCTGCCCACCAAATTTCATCTGGATCAGCTCTGTCCACAACTTTTTGAGATATCTTGCACACAGACAGACAGACAAACAGACAAAAACAGACAGAAATAGTCCATGGGCCCAGGCCAGAAATTCCACTTGTCGGTACCATCTAAGGAAACCAATCCTAGTTATGAATTTTTGAATTGTGTATATATATAGATCATATTTTGATGTGATAACCATTGCAGACTGGCAGCTTATTGGTGTCTCATCTCTGGAATGTACCCACCCTCCGCATAATGAAAGCGAAAAGGCAAACTCAGAAACATTCACTAATGATGCAATTGCTGTTTCCACATGGGGCTAGAATGAACTGCAAACCACAAATACTTGTCTGAAATGCTTTATTTATACCATCCGAATAATCCTTTCTGTCATTCCTGAAGGCAGAATTTGTTTTATGGCAGAAAGGGGCGAACAATAAGGCCTATCAAATGTTGCTGATTAGTGATTTTCAGTGCATTTTAATTTATAATATTGTCATACAAGTTCCCTGGGTAGTGATACTGAACCGCAGTAGCCTACAACATGCACATGTTGTATGAGGAAAACATTTATGAACATTTTACAAGTTTTTACCACAGTTAAGGAATTGCCCTTCCCCTACCCTAGTTCCAACAAGCGTCCAAATGTGAAATTTGCGGATAACCCAAATTTCACCACGCTACTGTGGCATGTTTATGTACTATGTTTTCTCATGCATATTTGTAGCCATGAATGTCCTTGTGATTGTGCCAAAACATTCACACCATGGATCAGTAGTCTAGTCTTCATCACTGTTATCAGCATCAGAGTCCTCGAGGTCTACAACCTCTTCCTCGACATCAGCGGGCTGGTTGCTGCAGGTTCGCAACTTGCACATGTCAGTGCACTTCAGGCTATTGCAAGGCACGTGCAGTCTGGGAGTTTGCACGACCGTCCACATTGCAGGAAAGCAGTTGCAACACTGCATCCGGTGCTGGAGAACCCTGCATCCACTCGATGGCCAGCTTCCCATCATCATCAGTGGTCCATCACAACCCTTGGGACTTGGAACATAGGGTTGGCATTGCAGACAGCGCCTCCAAATAGCAGCCTGGTAGTTTGCACGGAGGACGTGCATGAAGAGGCAGTCTTCACATGGTGGAAGCTGACTGGACTCTATCTCTCCCCGTCTGGCACAGAAGAGTTGATGTCGGAGTTCATTGACTTTCGTGGTGTTGGTAGACGGCACGTACATGTGGCAGGTGACTC
Source organism: Eptatretus atami (assembly GCA_035128595.1). Lineage (NCBI taxonomy): Eukaryota > Metazoa > Chordata > Myxini > Myxiniformes > Myxinidae > Eptatretus > Eptatretus atami. The sequence goes on from CM068955.1 coordinate 157,754,485, forward strand.
TTGCAGCTTCTGAAAGAGCTCGGTGGATACTTCCCATGAATGACCGAGCTGACTGAAGCCTCTTGGTAGGTCTTATCCGCTTCATTTGCTTCAAGGCGCCCATCTTTCCCCGGCCTGCAAAGGCACTGACTGTATACAACCGGAGAACACGTGCAGTCCAACCAGGGCATCACAGACACGGTCTCCCATCGATCTAGCAAGCTTGTCAATGTCTAGGAACCGTGTGCGGGTTTGCGTACCACACTTCTGATACACGGGGCATGGGATGTCCTTATTGAAGGCAAGACACAGCACGAGGAAATCTGTATCTTCGGCAGTGACCACCACAGCCTTGTACCCAGCCTCTGCTGCATGCAGAGCATGCAGAAGCATTCAGGTGTCTGCTTCCCCTCGCGTGGACTTCAGCTCTGCCACTTCCTCCCAGTGGTCCTTGGTTTTTTTTTTGGTTTTTTTTTCCCCCAAAACGTCAATATCTCAGAATGGTAAAATGGTAAAAATGCAAAATACATACACTAAGCTGCTCTTCTGAACGGTTATCACATATTGAAATAATCATAATAGTTCCTACCCAATAACTTAGTAGCCCTAAAGTTTGGTTTCCTCAGATGGTACCGATATATGCCTGGGCCCATGGACTAAAAGGGGTGAAAACAACATCCTTCACCTTCGGTTGGTGGTGGAGGTAATTATAAAAACAATTGCAGTTTCACTGCCAATAATGTTGATGTTAAATAATTTTAATTGACCTTGTATATTTGTGCTCAGTGCAGCAAGTGGAACAATATTTTTACAAAATGAGGAGGAATGAGAAAATTGATAACTGGTTTCACTCTTATCAGGCTCGCAAGCATTGGTTGGTCCTTGCCCACGAGATACAGGGAACTTGGGCAAAAGTGAAATAACGTGCAATAACTGTTGCTTGCTTGGTAGTGTCAATAAATGCTTGGTCAGAATGTCCCGTTGCCTGCATATACTGACCTGGGTTTCGTTAAGAACCGGCCGCTGGTCAAATTGATCTTTTAAAAATGAAAGAATGAAAGCAAATAACGAGAATAAAAGAAAATTCAATTGATATCCGTGTGAATAAATGACTAAAAACCATGCAACACATCATAATTATGCGTCAAAACAAGTCTTATGAATGCTCATATCAAAGGGAGTTTGCTAAAACGGGACCCTGTGAGGTCAGAGGTCAGCCGGTCACAAAGCAATGAGTGCATCTAATCACCGAAAGGGAGCAGTTTCAGGTAGTACAGCAACATTGCAGTGATGTGTGCTACATGCATGAAACTCGACATGGTGGTTATTTATTTTGGCCGAACGAAACACTGTAAATCGGCGTTTTCATTAATGAGGCAACAGTAATGTGACCGGCTTCACACACTAATCGCGTCACCCGAAGTGATCGAGCTGGAGAGGATCGCCTTCGTGCGGTGGCTCCGACTTCAAGAAGAAGCAGACGATCCTCATCATCCTCCCCGTTGCAGTACTTCCACTATGAAAGAACTACAGATGGTGGGGTCGAGCGAAGTTGAAAAGCCGTGCTCCTGCAGACTACATTACATTCTTTCATTTTTTTTTACAGATAGAGATTCAGGCGTCTCCAGCCACCTGAATCTCCTACTGCTACCTGATGGAGACATTGAATCCAGCCCTGATCCACCCATCCACATCGGCCCGACATGCAACATTAGAATCACTACTCAGTTGTCTGTATTAGAGGTCACAAATGGTTCCACCTCAAATGTACAAACCCACATTCATACACAGATTACAGCTCGCAATGGAGCTGTGGCTGTCCCATACAACACTTCCCTGTCGTCATTCAGTCGACCCTATAATCACGAAGCAATAAATTCCACCTAAACATTCTACAACTCAACATAAACGGCATTCAAAACAAAATAACATAACTCCAAAATTTCATCAACAAACACAAAATAGACAGAGAGCACTTATTCAAGAGATCAAACTTAACAATGCCGCCAAATTGTCCCACATCTTCTAAAACCACTCTTTCATCAGAAAGGGTCGACCAGGACATGGAGGTGGTGGAGAACTCCACGTCCTCATCCACTAAATCATAATACTTTCCAACACAACTTCCGACACCGTCCAGCTGCTTCCTAATTATAATACCACCGAAATCACATTCTATAAAAATAAAAATTAGAAAAATTCAGAAACATTATCAACATTTACATCTCTGATCACACCTCTGTCATGGCTACACAAACCATGTCGATTGATTAAATTAAATGGGTCAAAAAAAAGCCAAGGTTCTTTAAAGGGGTATCAATATCAAAGCAAATGACGAGCATAAAAGAAAATTCAATTGATATCCGTGTGAATAAATGACTAAAAACCATGCAACACATCATAATTACGCGTCAAAACAAGACTTATGAATGCTCATATTGCCAAATGCCAAACAAACACTTATGAATGCCAAACACTCAGACCACCTTGACGGTAACCAATCCCTTGATACCCTACAATATGGATGTGATGTGCCTTTTTCTGATTTTCTCCTTATAAGGTAGGTAAGTTTGCTATCGAAAGTCGAAATCTTCTTCTTCGGATTAGCTGTGACGTCACAGAAGGAAGTAGCCCACCAGATCCGTACTATGTACGGGTTATATCGCGGAACGATTCAACTCAAACGGCGAATAATTTTCGATTTTTCCCAAATATGCCGAGTCGATGCGTTCTTGGTGCTTGTATAGTGATACATGGTTTCATGCTACACCAATGGCCAAAATACCCGAAGCTGCCAGATCTTGGACGAGGTTTGTCCGAAATACCTGCGTGTCAATCGGGCCGACACAACGTTCGCTTTTGTGCTAGGAACATTTTACAGAGCACTGTTATGAAACAACAGAGATGGCTAGATCTTGTGGTTATCCACCACGACTGAGAGTGGATGCCATCCATCTCCATGATTAAGTGGAAGAAACATCCATTGCTCAAAACTGTAACACCATCTCTACCCAGCTACCAGCACATGTACACGGACAATTTGAGCAGCGAATAAAACACCTGTTTACCATTGCCCGGCAGTTACCACAAAATCAGCTGAAAATAATTCTCTATTATTTATGCAAATCAAATGAACCACCATCTATTTATGGTGGAGAGAAATGTATGTATGTATGATCATCTACTCCTCTGAAAGGATTTGACCAAGGACACGAAAACGTTCAGGGTCCACCTACCCACCCCACCCCCCCCCTAATCACCATCCCCCACAATCCCCATCACCAAACCATACCACAAACCACCCAACACCCCCTCTCCCCCGTAACAACACTCACCCCTCTACTGCAGACGAACATCGATGTCTCACGGACATGACAGTGGGGCATGACACGGACACAAGTGGCGTCTGGGGAAAGTAGGAAACGGGAAAATCCCGTAACATACAACTGGTCAGTTTGTGACAGTGGGACAAAGCCTTCATCGCCAATTTCATCCATGCTGTCGAGTGATAATGGGTATTTCTGCTCGAGTAATATATAAACATATTTATCAATGAATACAAAATGTCTCCCTTCTAAACCATCAATTGAACGAAAAGCAAAACTTACCGAGTTGTAGTTAACATGTGACCGGCGTTTTGATCTTTTTAACACCTTCATCTTCACTTCCGCCTTCTTCCTCTGCATCGCTGGCATAAAGCTCAAAACAATACGGCTCCGCAATTCCCCTGAAAGCGTTTCCATTACCAATTTTGTCTCCAACCGTTTCTTCAAAATCCAAATGATCGGTTTCAACATTCTGAGAACCTTCGGAGTTACTAATGAAGGTGGAATCGGTATCGGAATCCAAGCTAGACATGCACCGTTTCGCTATGCAAACCACCGTTTGGATCAAGGTGGCTTTAATGTGACATCACTGGCGAAATTGATAATCGACAGCCGGGCTTTTTTTTGAAAGTTTGTGATTGGCAAAAAAAAATAAAAATTCAGAATTATTTTCCCTGCAAATTAGATCATGATTAATGATTCTCAATGGTTTTCAGGAAAAAATTGCCTTTGGGTTCTCTTTTAATCTATTAATGCACAACCAAGCCTGGTGTTGGCTTAGTGGTTAGGGTGGTGGCTTGGGATCCTAGGGTCCTGAGTTCAAGCCCCATGGCCGCTGAATTAAATACACCAGGAGGTTGACTCAGCCTGCCATCCTTCCCGAGGTCGGCAAAATGAGCACCAGTGTACTGGTAAGGGGGACACTGCATCAGCGGCATAGCTGCTTCCCAACCAATGATGCAACCAGCAGCCACAGGCTGCACTCGATAGAGGGAGAGAGAATGCACAACCAGCAGCCGGGCGTTGTTCCATGCATTCTGCAATGCACTCAAACCTTGTAGTGTAGTAGATAGTAGAAAAATCGTGCAAATTATGATACAGCATAAAAATTTGGCATTCTGTTCTGCAGGGCTTCTGATCAAATCTGCCCGATTGGCCATTGAAAATCCAAATTTTGAAAAATTTGAAAAGAAAAAAAACCTTTCAAAAAAATTTGAAGTCACAGCTGGCTGAAATTCTTGAAGCGCAAGTGAACATCCTAGACAGAGAACCAAGGGGAGATGCAGTCATCATTGATGGCTCAGCACTTATCAATGCCCTACCTCCACGTACTTCAAAGATATTTGATGACTATGCTAAAGAAGACATCATCCCAAAGGTGGAATCCATGGTGCCGGTACGAGAGGTGGACGTAGTGTTTGATGTGTACAAGAGTCAAGTCTGAAGTCCAAGCAAGGTCTAAAAGGGGGACGGAATCAGAAGAAGAGTGACAGGAACCAGTAAGACCCAAGTAACTGGAGAAGCTTTCTTCGAGATGACAGCAACAAGACTGAGCTGTTTCACTTCCTTGCGGAAAAGATGTGTGAAGCACAGACGACAAGCACAGTCATCATCACAAAAGGAGAAGATGCCATTAGCAACACAAGGAAGTCACTGGATGCTGTGTCTCCATGTTCTCATGAAGAAGCTGACACTCGAATATTTGTACACGCCAGGGATGCAACGACGGATGGTAGCAAGTCCATTATCATTAGGCTAATGACACGGACGTACTCGTCATAGCAATATCTGTACTGCCATCCTTACAGGAACTAGGTCTTGAGAAATGTGGATTGCCTTTGGCCAAGGAGCCAAGGCACGATGGATTCCAGTCCATGAGGTAGTTTCTGCAATAGGGCCTGATAAAGCTCGAGGGATCCCATACTTCCATGCTTTCACTGGATGTGACGTCGTGTCTGCCTTCCACGGTAAAGGGAAGAAAACTGCATGGCAGACTTGGAACGTCTTTGATGATGTTTCTGAAACATTCACCAATCTCGCCAGCATCCAACATTGATTCGTGATCTTGACTTTTTTGAAAAAAAATTTTTTTTTAAATTTCAAAATTTGGATTTTCAAATGGCCAATCAGGCAGATTTGATTAGAATCCCTGGAGAACAAAGTGTGCCAAATTTGATGCTTGTATCATCATTTGCACGATTCCTCTCAAAAATTGCTGTTATCTGCCCCACTATTGTATAAAAGAATGCACGAGCAATACACAAAGCACTCCGGCAAGGCAATGTACACACAAATAAATTCATGACTGGCTCTTATTCTCATCACTCCTCTCTCATGCTTTACCATAAATATGCTCCTTCCAAAAGCATTCGTGAAAGGCCCTACACCGACAAACGACTCGTAATTACCTCCGCCACCCAAGGTGGGTGGAGACGATGTTTTCACCCGTCTGTCTGTGTTTGTCTGTTTGTTAATTGCATAAATTGAAGATTTTTCAAGTACAGGAAACCCCCCAAAGAGCTTGGTTCCTGGAAAATGCCACGATCGTGGAAACCAAGGGCCAATGGGAAGAGGAGGGTTCGGTTCCTGGACATCGAGAAAATAGAGGAAGATCGATGGTAGCCATAAATAAACACGCAACTTTTTAATTCATTACAACACAGCGAGGTGGGTGATGGTAAACATATTACGTACTCGCACTGTACTCTGCCGTGAACAGAAAATACAAGATTTAGCTGTGGATGATGCTGTTAGATGGGGGAAGGTGAGCTGGGAAACGTGAGCACGATAGGGGAAAGCGGGGAAGGCGATTCAACGAATGGAAAAGCAGCATTAGCTTTATGAAGGTGCCTGCAGCATTGCCATAACCCACAACGGAGAAGGGTTACACGATCCTTAAATCACCTTGAACTATGATCTTTCCTGCTTGGGGACCAAGGTACAAGATGACATCGTCTTTCATCTCATCGGTGTTAAGAACCTGTTCTGTTATAAATCCCTTCACCTCAATTTGTTTCATGAGCTGTGCATGAGAATGTGTTTGAGAACAAGGGTTTGAATCCGGGAGTCGGAAGTTAAGTGTTTTGACAATAAGGTTCGAATACGGAGTTGGAAAATGAACGTTTGCGAATTGGGTTTGAAGGATAATGAAGGGTTGGGAACGAGAATTGAAGGATAATTAAGGTTTACAAAAGAGGAAGAGTACAATGGGGAAGGCTTTACCTGCAATCATTGATTCTGTAATGGTGGCCCGTACAGATGCCGCATTTTCTCCTCGAGCGAACCGATGTAACAACTCGATATTTTCACCCAACATCACAACTTTTCTCTGCCTTTTGGTACAACTAACTTTGTCCATCACTTCACATTTGGGCTCAATAAAAACGATAAGCGAGAAACTCCATGGGAGGTAATCGTTCAACAGAATGTCCCATTGCCTACATATACTGACCTGGGATGTAAATCTTCCCTGCTTCGAGAGCATTCAAGGTATGACATGACATCGTCTTCCAGAATAATCTCGTCTCGTCGGTGATAAAACCAAGTTCCATAATAAATTCCTTCATCTCGATTTGTTTCATGAGCTCCGCATGAGAATGTGTGTTTGAAAACGGGGGTTTGAATCCAAGAACGGGGGTTATCTGTGTGCCATGTTTGAAGAAGACGGGTAAATGCATGTCTAAGAAATAGTTGAGGACGTGTTCGACACGGTTTTTTTATTTTTACAACTAAAATGGCCGCCGGTTGGCCATCTTTTATCGCATGGCGAAACAAAATGATGCGCATATGTATACCATCATGTGTTGTCTTTGTGCCAAGTACGAATAAAATCGGGATCCATACATGTCCAAGATATGGTTGCGGATGTATGCACACACGCACATGAAAACTGAGACTAAATCTATAAGCCCCCCATTTCGGATGAAGTCCAATGGGGGCTAAAAAACAACAACCTGGTATCGAACACGTCCTCAACCATTTCTCAGACATGCATTTACCAAACTTGGCAAACATCTATCTATAATTCCAGCAATCTCTGTGTGTGTGTGTGTGTGTGTGTGTGTGTGTGTTTGGTGTGTGTGTGTCTGTGACCGCTGTTTCTCGACAACCACTGGTCCGATCTAATTGAAACTTGCCAGGTATATTGCTGGGGCCCTGAGGATGTGCCTTTTCAAGGTTTGATATTAATCGGACAAGTGCTTCCCAAGTTATGGCCATTATTTACCAAACCAATGACAAGACATGTTGTTGCGTGGGCGTGGCCGATGGGGAAGGGAAGGTCAGCCGCGTTCCCCATTACGGGTTACAACGTACGGGCTTCCGGAGAGTGATGACTTCGTGTATTCTCATAATTTCTCGATTTCTTATGCGCATTTATAGATAACACAATGCCGCAAGTTATGATCGTTTTCATATGAGACGGTGCATTATAATTCTAACATCAGAGTGCTGGTATGCTCCGAACCAGGAAGTAATTTTTTTTCTCTCTTCTCTTGTCTTTTTGTTTTTCCTTGCCACGACATTGCGAAAAGGCAAAATACGTTGGCGCCAATTGAATAATTGGCCATTAAAACCTAAATTGCGAATCATCGTAACTGTGATATGCGAACTTCCGCGCCACGCACGTACGGGCACGCGAGAGCGAAGAAACGGCCTGTGTGGTTGTTGTTTGTTGCTCGCGGTTGGAATATTTTTATTTTTTTTTACGGGCACGTACTAGTATAATGAATGATGGTTGACATAAGCACGTCACTGTTTTTTCGAGATCAGATCAAGATGGCCAACAGGAGGTCATTTTAGTTGTAAAAAAATGACAAGCATTTACCAATGTTGTTCAAACCCGGCACACAGATAAGGAATGATGGCTTACATAAGCACGTCATTTTCTTCCAACATCAGATCCAAGATGGTCGACTGGCGGCCATTTTAGCGGTAAAATAAAAACGGTGTTGAACACGTCCTCAACCATTTCTCTGGCATGCATTCACCAATGTTGTTCAGACTTAGCACTCAAATAATGAATGATGGCTTGCATAAACACGTCATCTTTTTTTTAGATCAGATCCAAGATGGCCGACTGGTGGCCATTTTGTTCCTTAAATGTGTCCCCAACCAGTTCTCCGAGAGTATGGCCACATTTTGTTCAAAATTGGCACAAACAGTACATGATGGCATACACATGCACTCCACTTTAATTTGCGATCTGATCAAAATGGCCAACTGGTAGACCGGTGGCCATTTTAGTTGCATATAAATATGGGCTCGCCTTTTAACTCATTTCAGAAAAATTACGAAAACGGGGGCTATGACATTTTATGTCTTTTCTACTTGTTCTGTCTGTCTGTTTGTTTGTATGTCAATCGCCTCCAGGTCACAATTTCAAACCGATCTTCACCAAATGGTAGAGTTGGCCATAATCAAGAAGCCTATTGATTTTGAGGTCAAAATGTTAAAACGTCAACATTGGCGAAAGCTCAACTGTCAATTTTTTTTTATTTATTTTCATCATATTGATTTCAAATTTGAAGAGCATTTGCACATCAAATCAGTGAATTCAACTACCAATTATTTTGAGATCAGCATTGGTCAAAAGGTCAATAAGCCAAAGGTTAACAACTTCACTGAAATTCCTAAAATCCTCAAGTTTTAACTGATTGACTTGAAATTTGAAGAGGATTTGCATACAAGGTCACTGAATTCAACCAACCATTATTTTTATGGTCAAATTTATTTTAGGGATTTTGCAAGCATCGTAATGTAAATGTAAATCTGTATGTAAATCACCTATAAGTCACAATTTAAAATTGATCTTCACAAAATGGTAGAATTGGTCATAAGAAAGAAGTCTACTAATTATGAAGTCAAAAGGCTCAAGACCAAAGGTCAACATAGGCCAAAAGGTCAACATAGGTCATTTTTCTGAAATTGTAAATTTTTATGTGATCGACTTGAAATCTGAAGAGGATTTGCATAACAGGACACTGAATTCAACCACCAATTATTTTTAAAGTCAAATATTCTTTTGGGATTCCACAAGTATTGTGCTCTGCATGACATCTTTGTTACTTGGCAAAATAAAATAATTTTTGCATTATAAATTCAGGCTGTAACACAACAAAATGTGAAAAAGTCAAGGGGTGTGAATACTTTTTGAAGGCACTGCATGCGGTACTTGCCTGTGGAGATTAATCCCCTCAACAACAAATCTTCTTCTTCTTCTTTCGTATGCAATACATGGCTGTAGGAAATATCATTTGCTGGAAATGTTGCTGTGCCATTGATGCAGTAAGAATGCAGTAAACTGTATATGAGAGCAGGAATTTGGAATTTGACCAGGGTGTCGGCAATAGCACGCCTACATCGTGGGATATTAAACATTCAACAAGAGCGCAAGTGAGCACAATATACGCCTGAAAAAGTCTCTGTGACACACACACACACACACAACACACACACACAATTATATATTCAAACACGTAAATTTATGAAGACAAGAGGGTATATACAGAATTGTGCTACTACATGGAAAACAGCATCCTGGTTGCCATGGCAACCACTTTAGATGACGAACGTATGTCGCGACACACCGTCTCCACAGTCTGTACCTATGTACCAAATATGAAACGTGAAAGTTGAAAACTTTGGGAGTTAGAATGCGGACAGGAACGGACGACGGACGGACGGACAGACAGACAGACGGACAGACGGACGGACGGACGACCGGTATCACATAATACGCCCGATAATATATATATATATATATTATATATATATATATATATATATATATATATACAGTGGGGAGAACAAGTATTGATACACTGCCGATTTTGCAGGTTTCCCACTTACAAAGCACCGAGAGGTCTGTAATTTTTATCATAGGTACACTTCAACTGTGAAAGACGGAATCTAAAACAAAAATCCTGAAATCACATTGTATGATTTAAAAATAATTAATTTGCATTTTATTGCATGAAATAAGTATTTGATACATCAGAAAAACAGAACTTGATATTTGGTACAGAAACCTTTTGTTTGCAATTACAGAGATCAGACGTTTCCTGTAGTTCTTAACCAGTTTGCACAGACTAGAGCAGGGATTTTGGCCCATCCTCCATCAGATCTTCTCAGATCCTTCAGGTTTCGGGCTGTCTCTGGGCAACACAGACTTTCAGCTCCCTCCAAGATTTTCTCATGGGTTCAGGTCTGGAGACTGGCTAGGCCACTCCAGGACCTTGAGATGCTTCTTACGGAGCCACTCCTTAGTTGCCCTGGCTGTGTGTTTCGGGTCGTTGTCATGCTGGAAGACCCAGCCACGCCCCATCTTCAATGCTCTTGTTGAGGGAAGGAGGTTGTTGGCCAGATCTCGCGATACATGGCCCATCCATCCTCCCTCAATACGGTGCAGTCGTCCTGTCCCTTTGCAGAAAAGCATCCCAAAGAATGAGTTTCCACCTCCATGCTTCACGGTTGGGATGGTGTTCTTGGGGTTGTACTCATCCTTCTTCTTCCTCCAACACGGCGAGTGGAGTTTAAACAAAAAAGCTCTATTTTGGTCTCATCAGACCACATGACCTTCTCCCATTCTCCTCTGGATCATCCAGAAGGTCATTGGCAAACTTCAGACGGGACTGGACATGCGCTGGCTTGAGCAGAGGGACCTTGCGTGCGCTGCAGGATTTTAATCCATGACGGCGTAGTGTGTTACTTATGGTTTTCTTTGATACTGTGGTCCCAGCTCTCTTCAGGTCATTGACCAGGTCCTGCCGTGTAGTTCTGGACTGATCCCTCACCTTTCTCATGATCATTGAGGCTCCACGAGGTGAGATCTTGCATGGAGCCCAGACCGAGGGGATTGACTTATCTTGAATTCTTCCATTTTCTAATAATTGCGCCACAGTTGTTGCCTTCTCACCCAAGCTCCTTGCCTATTGTCCTGTAGCCATCCCAGCCTTGTGCAAGTCTACAATTTTGTCCTGATGTCCTTAGACAGCTCTCTGGTCTTCCCATTGTGGAGAGGTTGGAGTCTGATTGATTGAGTGTGGACAGCTGTCTTTTATGCAGATAACAAGTTCAAACAGGTGCAGCAGTAATACAGGTAATGAGTGGAGAATGGGAGGCTTCTTAAAGACAAAACAACAGGTCTGTGAGAGCCGGAATTCTTACTGGGTGGGAGTGATCAAATACTTATTTCATGCAATAAAATGCAAATTAATTATTTAAAATCATACAATATGATTTTCAGGATTTTTGTTTTAGATTCGCGTCTTCACAGTTGACAGTGTACCTTATGTAAACATTCACAGACCTCTACGTGCTTTGTGTAAGTGTGGGAAAACCTGCAATAATCTCGGCAGTGTATCAAATCTTGGTTCTCCCACTGTATATATATATATTATATATATCGGGCGATAAAAAACTAATGCTGATGTGTGGAACGCCCAGTTTAACATCCATCCGAGGAATGGCAACACCTTGATGCCTTGCCCTGTTTGCAAAACATCAGGATGACAGTTTATATCTGGACCGAGATTCAAACTAGGCCAGACAGCTAAGGGATGAGTGCACATACATGTAGAGGCTATACTGCCAACCCTCTACACAACTCAAAGTAAAGGTAAAGTAAGTACCAGGTGCCTCAATTTCTATTCTTACCACCAATTATCGCCGAAACCACATGCAAAACCCTTTGCACGTGTTTTCCAGCTGATGGCGACACCTCACCAACAGATGTGCACATTCAACTCCACATGCAGCAGAATACAAAAGTGCTTCAACCATGAATCATGTTAACTGCAAGTTCCAAAAATGCTTTAACCATTTAATAATTAAAATTGCAAATAAAATAAATAATCTGAGCATGAGATTGAAATCAACACATCAAACTACAATACTCATGCACTTTTATACAACTGGGATTAATCTGGAAAATAATGAAAAATTAGCACATGGTCATTTGTGGTGTGTGTTTGGGGGGGGGGGCATGGGGTTATATTCTTATTCTTATTACTGCAGTACAAAGGGTCTGAAAAGATGGTGCCGAGGTGGTACACTTAGCTTTGAGGAATCTCTCCTCGGTTTGATTCCCGACTCGCTGATGAAATGTCGATTTGGTGCAGGCAAAGGGAATTGTATCACAAACTGGATCTTCCCTCAGATAAGATACGAAGCTGTTGTAACCCTCAGTGGCAAATCCAGGGGGGTTTCCTGGTTGCCCGGAACCCCCCCCCCTCCAACAAAAAAATATTTACCATTACAGTGGCAAACCCAGGGTTCCTGGTCACCCAGAACTCCTTCTCCCACGAAAGTGTGCCACCAAAAAGGCCAGAAGCCTCAGAAAAACTGTATCAATACAGTACCTAATAAACAATAAACCACTAACAGCTCACAGTAACAAAAAACAAGATTTCAGTTTATGCTCAGTCTGTTAAGCAATGCATGTTAAAGACAGCCCAGGCATGTCTTTAAACAAAAGAGCTGGCGGTCAGATCTTTAATTAGCACACAGGAATCGGGGTATATGACTTAGATTTTCTGTTATTTGGAAAACCCCCTACCCAATTCCTGGATTTGCCCCTGACCCTCATACCAAAATATGTGGTGTAGTGGTTAGAGCTTTCTCTCCGAGTTTGAGAGGCCAGCGGTTTGAACCTCGACGGAGTTGGAGCTTCCTCTCAGAGTTTGAAATGGTTAGAGCTTCCTCTCCGAGTTTGAGAGGCCGGCGGGTTGAACCTCGACCGAATCATACCAAAGAATAAAAAATAGGGGCAATGTCCCTGTTGTCACCTGGGAGAAGCAGGGAACCACTGAATATGTAAATTAGCCGATGGTTTGAACAAACTTGTGAAAGCACCATACAGAGATGATTCCTACCAGGTTACTTCTAAATCGGGTGAATACTTTTTGAGAAGAAGTCAAAAGGAGCGATCCCAGGAATGGTAATGACCTTTGATCTTTAAATTGACCTATGTAATATGCAATTGTTCTTTTTATAGGATTTGCAAGGAATCAGGAGGCCTTCAACAAGTTCTACAAAGGTTGGTGAAAATAGGACTATTAGTTTTAGCATCACAGGTGATGAAGGTTGTGGTCAACTTTCATCAAAATCATGTTTGTAGTTTCAGCGAAGAAAGCAAATGCCTACTTGGGGGGGTCAAACATGGACCCTGCCACCCCCACAGTAAACCCTCTCAGACCCTGATTTTTTTTAATGCCATGAACAAATTTGGTACATCACGAATGATTGAGGTTGTGGTCAAGTTTCATCAAAATCGTGTTGTAGTTTCAGGAGAAGATCCGAGTGTTTACAGACTGACTGACCGACCGACACTGCGTGATGCCAATACCTCACTGAACTATGTTCCAGGTGAGCTAACAAGCTCAAATGAGCTAAGATCTTCGTCCTCTTAATGATGACGTCATAAAAACGAATATGACGTCATTGTGAGTATCAGGTTTGTGATAAATATCAGTGCTAATGCCCGGCTTGATTCCCGCAAACAAAATTCAAACAGCTTGCCTAGTTCGGAGATAATGGTATAGGCGATTTCCATTACGGCGCATATTATGACGTCAACTATTTTTCTAGGAAGAATTTTCAAAATCGAGATGGTTACTGCCTGCGCGTGGGCTTTCTGCATATACCTGGCAAGTTTCACGAAGATCCGATGAAACTCAGGGTTGTGAAAACAAAATGTCAAAATAGGATGACGTCATATAAATTGATATGACGTCATAGTGAGTATATATGTGCGGTAATTCATCTCTGCTAATGCCCTGTTCGATTCCCGCAAACAGAATTCAAAAGCAAACAGACGTCATATCAATTTTTATGACGTCATTCCTATTTTTTGACATTTTTTGTTTCACAACCCAGAGTTTTCATCGGATCTTCGTGAAACTTCCTGTACAGTATTATGCAGAAAGCCCACGCGCAGCAGTAACCATCTTCGATTGGAAATTCTTCCTCGAAAAAAGTTGACGTTCTCTCCCGCTCCGGCTCCCACTGCATCCCAGCGTCATGCTCTGCCGGTCTAATGGATAATATCGTCGCTGCCTATACTCATCAGTCTCTGAATACTACGGAAAGCATGATCACTCCTGCTGTGGGCGCACCGCGCGCGACGAGTCACTCGCCTGATCCCCTTGACATTGTGTTTGCCGGGAAATCAAGCGGGCTTTAGCACAGATAATTTATAGCAAACCCTGACTAAATTCACATATGTAGCGCTGCATATTCGTTTTTATGATGTCATCATTAAGAGGACGAGGATCTTAGCTCATTTGAGCTTGTTAATGGACCCAATGGCTGCCACCTGTGTCAAAGCTCCTTGTAAGGGAACTCCTATTACTCGTATAATTATCAGCTTTCATTTGCTGGTTAAGGTTAAATATCACATGGCGTCTTTTGATGAATGGTAGAAGAGTTGTTGCCGGAAAGCTGGCCAAATTCAAACAAACTCCAGTCGAAAATATGACATGTCCAGCCATTTTGTGAAAGATGGGTCAACCTTGTAAGCTCTGAGCTGCCAATCCCAAACTGTGGGATGAGGGGACAGAACGAGGTGACACAGGACACTGAAGACATAGCGAGATGACAGGATACCACGCACGCACACATGCACGCACGATCGACTGCGGTAAAGCATAAAATAGCAGAATGAGGTTTTGTGGGTTTTTTTTTGTTTCAGCTGGAAGACCCGAAAGCCACGCGCCCATTCTTCAATGTCTCTTGTTTGGAGGGAAGCGATGGGATGTGTTGGCCCAATGGATTCTTCGCAGATACATGGCCCTCATCCCATCCTTCCCTCATTACTAGGTCACTTGCAGTGCTTCCTGTTTCCCCTTTTGCAGAAAAGCAAATCCCCATAAATGAGTGTTCCACCTCCATTGCTCGTACGGGTGGGATGGTGTCTTGGGTTGTACTCAGCCTTCTCTTTCCTCCAAACACGGCGAGGGTGGAGTTTAAACCAAAAGTCTCTATTTTGGTTCTATCAGACAATGGCTTCTTCGCATTCCTCCTCTGGTCTCCAGAAGGTCGGATTGGCAATTCAGACGGACTGGACATGCTGCGGCGTGTGAGCAGAGGACGTTGCGGTTGCGCGGCAGGATTTTAATCCAGTGACGGCGTGTTGTTCTTACTGGTTGTTCCGTTTTGATAACTGTGGTTTCCCAGCTCTCTTGCAGGTTCATTGACCAGTGTCCGCCGGGTAGTTCTGGACTGAGTCCCTCACCTTCTGATCGATCTTGAGGCTCCACGAAGGTGAGCATCTTGCAGTGGAGCCCCAGACCGAGGCAGATTGACTTATCTTGAACTTCTTCCATTTGTTAATAATTGCGCCAACAGTCTGTTGCCTTACTCACCAAGCTCCCTTGCCTATTGTCCATGTAGCCCATCGCCAGCCTTGTGCAAGTCTACATTTTGTCCCTGATGTCCTTAGAAGCTCTCTGGTTCGTTTCCAATTGGTGGGAGGTTGGAGTTCTGAATTGATTTGGAGTGTGGACAGCTGTCTTTTTTATGCAGAGGAAAAGTTCAGAAGCAGGGCAGAATACAGGTAATGAGTGGGAGAATAGGGGGCTTGCTTAAGAGCAAAACTAACAGTGTCTGTGAGAGCCGGAATTCTACTGGTGGGAGTGATCAAATACTTATTTCATGCACATTAAAATGCAAATTAATTATTTAAAAAATCTATGTACATATGATTCAGGATTTTTGTTTTTAGATTCCGTGCTTTCACAGTTGAAGTGTACCTATGATAAACATTACAGACCTCTACTGCTCTTGTAAGTGGGAAAAACCTGGCAAAATCGGCAGTGTATCAGAATACTTGTTCTCCCCACTGTATTATATATATATAATATATATCGGGCGATATAAAAAACTAATGCTGAGTGTGGAACGCCCAGTTTAATCCATTCCGAGAATGTGCAAACACCTTGATTTGGCCTTGCCCTTTTGCAAAACATAGGCATGACCAGTTTATATCTTGACGAGTTTCAAACCTAGCAGACAGCTAGGGATGAGTGCCACTCAGTGTAGAGGCGTATATGCCAACCTCTTACACAGTCAAAGTTAAAGGTAAGTACGTTACCCAGGTGCTCAATTCTATGTTTGACCACCCATTATCGCCGAAACCACATGCAAAACCTTTGCACGTGTTTTCCAGCTGATGGCGACACCTCACCAACAGATGTGCACATTCAAATCCACATGCAGGCAGAATACAAAGTGCTTCAACCATGAATCATGTTAACTGGCAAGTTCCAAAAATGCTTTAAACCATTTAATAATTAAAATTGCAAATAAAATAAATAATCTGAGCATGAGTTGAAATCAACACATCGAACACATTACTCATGCACTTTTATACAACTGGGATTAATCTGGAAATAATGAAAAATTAGCACATGGTCGTTGGTGTGTGTGTGTTTGGGGGGGGGGGCATGGGGATATTCTTATTTCTTATTTGACTGCAGTACAAAGGGTCTGAAAAGATTGGTGCCAGGTGGTCACTTAGCTTTGAGGAATCTCTCCTCGGTTTGATTCCCGACTCGCTGATGAAATGTCGATTTGGTGCAGGCAAGGGAATTGTATCACAAAACTGGATCTTCCCTCAGATAAGACGAAGCTGCGGTGAACCCTCAGTGGCAAACCAGGGGGGTTTCGGTTGCCCGGAACCCCCCCCCCCCTCCCAGAAAAAAAATATTTACCATTAGCAGTGGGCAAACCCAGGGGTTCCCTGGTGCACCCAAATCCTTCTCCCACAAAGTGTGCCACAAAAAGGCCAGAAGCCTCAGAAAAAACTGTATCAATACAGTACCTAAAAACAATAAACCACTAACAGCTCACAGTAACAAAAAAAAACAAGATGCAGTTTATGCTCAGTCTGTTAAGGCAATGCATGTTAAAGACAGCCCAGGCATGTCTTTAAACAAAAGAGCTGGCGGTCAGATCTTTAATTAGCAACAGGAATCGGGGTCATTATGACTTAGATTTTCTGTTATTGGAAAACCCCTACCCAATTCCTGGATTTGCCCTGACCTTCATACAAAATATGTGGTGTAGTTGTTAGAGCTTTCTCTCCGAGTTTGAGAGGCCAGCGGTTTGAACCTCGACGGAGTTGGAGCTTCCTCTCAGAGTTTGAAATGGTTAGAGCTTCCTCTCGAGTTTGAGAGGCCGGCGGGTTGAACCTCGACCGAATCATACCAAAGAATAAAAATAGGGGCAATGTCCCTGTTGTCACCTGGAGAAGCAGGGAACACTGAATATGTAAATTAGCCGATGGTTTGAACAAACTTGTGAAAGCACCATACAGAGATGATTCCTACCAGGTTACTTCTAAATCGGGGAATACTTTTTGAGAGAAGTCAAAAGGAGCGATCCAGGAATTGGTAATGACCTTTGATCTTTAAATTGACCTATGTAAATGCAATTGTTCTTTTTATAGGATTTGCAAGAATAGGAAGGCCTTCAACAAGTTCTACAAAGGTTGGTTGAAAATAGGACTATTAGTTTTAGCATCACAGGTGATGAAGGTTGTGGTCAACTTCATCAAATCATGTTTGTAGTTTCAGCGAAGAAAGCAAATGCTTACTTGGGGGGTCAAACATGGACCCTGGCCACCCCCACAGTAAACCCTCTCAGACCTGATTTTTTTAATGCCATGAACAAATTTGGTACATCACGAATGATTGAGGTTGTGGTCAAGTTTCATCAAAATCGTGTTGTGTAGTTTCAGAGAAGATCCGAGTGTTTACAGACTGACTGACTCGACCGACACTGCGTGATGCCAATACCTCACTGAACTATGTTCCAGGTGAGCTACAAGCTCAAATGAGCTAAGATCTTCGTCCTCTTAATGATGACGTCATAAAAACGAATATGACGTCATTGTGAGTATTCAGGTTTTGATAAATTATCAGTGCTAATGCCCGGCTTGATTCCCGCAAACAAAATTCAAACAGCTTGCCTAGTTTCGGAGATAATGGTATAGCGATTTCCATTACGGCGCATATTATGGACGTCAACTATTTTTCTAGGAAGAATTTTCAAAATCGAGATGGTACTGCCTGCGCGTGGGCTTTCTGCATATTACCTGGCAAGTTTCACGAAGATCCGATGAAAACTCAGGGTTGTTGAAAACAAAAGTGTCAAAATAGGATGACGTCATATAAATTGATATGACGTCATGTGAGTATATGTGCGGTAATTCATCTCTGCTAATGCCCTGTTCGATTCCCGCAAACAGAATTTCAACAAGCAAACAGACGTCATATCGTATTTTTATGACGTATTCCTATTTTTGACATTTTTTGTGTTCAGCAACCCAGTAGTTTTCATCGGATCTTCGTTTGAAACTTGCCATGTGACAGTATTATGCAGAAGCCCACGCGCAGGCAGTAACCATCTTCGATTTTGGAATTCTTCCTCGAAAAAAAGTCATATACGTCACGGCTAATGGAATACCGCGTATACTCATCATGATCTCGAAAGAAACTGGACGCGACAACTGCCTGTTTGAATTTGTTTGCGGAAATCAAGCCGGGCATTTAGCACAGATAATTTATAGCAAACCTGATAAATCACAATGACGTCATATTTCGTTTTTATGGATTCATCATATTTAGAGGACGAGGATTAGCTCATTTGAGCTTGTTAATGGACCAATGTTGCCACCTGTTGTCAAAGCTCTGTAAGGGAACTCCTATTACTCGTATAATTCAGCTTTCATTGCTGGTTAAGGTTAAATATCACATGGCGTCTTTTGATGAATGGTAGAAGAGTTAGTTGCCGGAAAGCTGGCCAAATTCAAACAAACTCCAGTCGAAAATTATGACATGTCAGCCTTTTTGTGAAAGATGGGTCAACCTGTGTAAGCTCTGAGTGCCAATCCCAAAATGTGGGATGAGGGGACAGAACGAGGTGACACAGGACACTGAAGACATAGCGAGATGACAGGATTACCACGCACGCACACATGCACGCACGATCGACTGCGGTAAAGCATAAAATAGCATAATGAGGTTTGTGGGTTTTTTTTTTTGAGGAACTGGCTGACTAGCCTTTATCTTGGAGAGTTTCGCATATTTTGCATCTAAATAGCCAATGGTTGGCTACTGCAGCAAATCTGTTTAGGTGGTTGCAATTATCTTGGCAAGGTCTCAAATTTACGGTTTGGACTTTATGCATGTCTTCACAAGTGGGGGGGGTGAGGGGAGGAGGAGGAGATTTGGGA
>CM068955.1:157778150-157797174 GCA_035128595.1 Eptatretus atami
AAGAGAGGATCCAGAATTTCCAACCACTGTTGTTTACCTTTAGTTCTATCACTGCTTTACATTGGTGTTACAGTTGAACTGACTCTGACCCTCAAATTTACATCGATTAGCATAACAATCTATCCAGTTTATATATATTTTAAACATTTGTTGGTCAGTTTTGATATGATTTCAGTAACCCATCACTGTAAATCATTTTAAATTTGGTTTTAACGCAGCCTCCTACGCTCTAGATACATCTTCTTATCTCTTGCATGCATATTTCCCAGATCTAATTACCGTAAATAGCACGTTACGAGGATTTACATAAGAAATCTAACACCGGTGGAGGCTATTCAGCCACCATTACCTGCATGAACATCATACTAGCTTATTAACGACAAGATCCAAGGAAGAATAATACAAAAAAAAAGTTTTTAATTATGAGATAAGTATTTTCCCTCAGGAAGAGAGGGAAATGGGCTTCGGTTTAAACACACAATAACCACACAATCCTCCTTGACAGGACTGACACGCAACGCACTCCAATATCACATGCACACAATCACCCATCATGCTCAAATTACCTAAAGTCTTATCACATCCCTATAACCTCTCTATCTCCATACTTCAGGTACCTTCTAAATTCTAATGTTAGACTTATCTCTTTTTCTGCTGCAAACCTTTCCAGGGAGACTCTTCCATGCATTAACTATCCTCTGAGTAGTCCCCTGCCTTGCTACCCAGTCTTTAATTCTCCTCTTCTTCACTCTCAGAGCTATGGCCCATGATAGTACTTAAAAGAAAGCCTTGCTATTATGTTTAATATTCTTAGCCATGTCCCTTCTCTACACTCTTTTTGGCTACCGAGTTATTTCAACCTTACTGAACTGTTCTTGGTCAGTCATGCGGATAGACGTTGTCTACAACATGGTCAATCTTCTATACATCGTCATTCTTTGACAGTACATCATCATATTATTTATCAAAACTTTTTCAAATCATGGACAAAAAGTTCATTGTTCTCTCGTGATGTCTCCATTGCATGATTCCTCATTTCTTTGACTTTAAATGAGCACAATGTTTTCTTTTCTACATGATAGTTTTAATTCCCAGATAGTTCCAGTGACAAAGGCAATTCTTCTTTAATATTCAACTTAACTGGCAAAGTTCAACCTGTTTACAACTTTCTATACACAGGTGATCTTTCCATACAGAGGAGAAATATAATTATGTAAATGTCCAAATTGGATACATTCTTTAAACATACATTTCATATTGAGTACATTTTATATCAGGATTAATATATTTTATTTAATATCAGTTTTGATCATCAATTTATTTTATTTTTATACACCCCAAACCCATCTGATAAAAAGGTATCGACACCGGTCCACAATGTTTTGAGATATTTTGTTCACAAACAGACAGATAGGGGGTGAAAACATCACTCCATCCACCTTCGGTGGAGCAGGTATTTGATGTACAATTGTGATGTCGAGTGTCCCTATTACGTTATATAGTATGGTATTTGGACGTATTAATTACTTATAATTAAATATTTATTACGTCTATTATTATTGGGGAAGCACACAACAAGAAAAACAACACACAACTACACCACACAAAACCACACAAACACACAGAAATCAAGGCCCTGGTTGAGCGTCTGCAACAATTTGATTGCTCTTTCTAGTTACCTCCATTCCCCAAAATTGGATGGAGGTTATGTTTCATGTCTGTCTGTCTGTCTGTCGGTTTGGTTTGTCTTTATGTTCTGTGGCAATGATATTTCAAAAAGTTGAAGTTGGATTCGGCCGAAATTTGGTGGACAGGTTTGGAATGTGTGGCACGGATGAATTGATTCTCGATTTTCGGTGAAAATTGATATATTGACATGATGTATCAAAAAGTTGAAGATGAGGTTTTGGACAAAAACTTGGTGGAATGAGTTGTAATAGGTGATGAGACAAGCGATTCGATTCTGGTTCAGGTCCGAGATGCAGATCCGGCTAATCAGTGGGATACAAAATGTAAACTGTTCCAGCCTCGCGCCGGAGCCTATGTTGTTCGAGTTGCCGTTTCTTGTTTTATTATTGTTTTCCGTGTATTTTTCACGTGTACTTTTCTGTCACTTCCCTTTAACAAGTGTTTCTCCAAACATAAAACGTTTTTTTTTTTCTCATTTAATCATTTCTTGTACTGAACCAGAAACCAAAAAAGGAAGTTTTCACTTGGGCAATATGTATTATGGCAATCTCTAAAAAGAATTTTCTTTTTTTTGTGGTTTAAGGTTTTTAAACTGTCCATGGCAAACTCTTGCACAGTTAATCTCAAATCAATATGCACAATCTGACCATTGCATTTTCCATCTTGATAATGCTGTGGGGCTTTTTTTTACTGATTTACAAAGTCTTATTTAAATATTAAGATTTGTGAGCTACTTAGTAATTAAAGCATACTTTATACTCGCCGTTGCTGTGCCATTCTAAAACCTAAGTTGCTTTGAAAGAAATTAAGTTTTTTTAAATTATTATTTCATTTTGGTGTGTGTGCCTACAACATTTTCGCTGACAGTCTATTAGGAATGGGGTTGGGAATCGTTTTAATATTACTTTACATAGCTACATAGCACTATGGTGAATTTAAAAAAAAAAAGGAATATAAATCCAAAAAAAACTTTTTTTTTTCCAATATTCAATCTTTTTTGTGCCTAAAAACGTCCAGGCACTCATTAACCGAACGTCTAAGCCTATTTGAAAAAATGTGACATAGACAGACAAATGGCTCTCTTATAGTCCAGATAATAAGGAAGGAAAGCGGATCGACGACTATTATGACAGGGGAGTAACAAATTCTGGAATTGTAAGGTTAATTTTTTTTTTAATTTTGTGTGTACAAAACTCCGGAATCCAAAGGCTTTTATTCTCGCAAATGTTCATAACTGCAATCCGTGGTGTGCTATGCGATAACTTTGGCGTTTTGTAGTTTCAATGACTGCATGCAGTGTACTCTATCCTGATTTTTTTTTACATTCCTTCGAAACGTTCTTGTCAATCCTCTATTGTTCATTAGACGGTTGGCATACACAACAGATTTCAAATGGCCATAAGACAAAAAGTGTGAGAAGTCAAGTCTGTTGATCTAGGGGGCCTTCCGCTGCGTCCACGTGACGATTCCATCGTCCGGTTCATGGATCTAACCGGTTCCGAGTTTACCAAGCAAATGTGGCGGTGCCCATCCGCTTGAATACCAGAAAGTTGAAGCGTTGCAAAGAGGCATATCGTCTAGTAAGGTTTCTAAGACTTCATTTAATATGTACATGTGATTTCTGCGGTTAACGGTGCTTCAAAACAGTAAATGGTCCAAGTAAAGTTGTTCATGGATGCCAACCAAGACCATTTACCTCGAATCGTTCTGAACATGGGTCTTCCATCCAATGGGGGGTTCTATTCGCCCAGGAATGGTAAGTTAAGGCCCTGTCCACCTTGACGATTTCTAGGCCAGGATTGCTGACGTATGCAAAATTTGGCTAAACCTGGCACCGTCAAATAACGTTTATGGTAAGTTTGTATAGTTAAGAGACGCTGGCATAACGTCGTAGTACGTCTGCATATGTCGTAGTACGCTGGATAACGCTTTGTACGCTGGCATACCGTCGTATTTACGGCCGAGGTGTTAGACAAATTTTCCATGCTTGAAAATTTTTCGACGTATGCCAGCGTATGACTCACACGTCCGCATAATGCTGCCATAAGTTGTAGGCACGTTACGCGATCGTTGACAACACGTCGACACACGTTACTTGTACAGTCTAATCATAAGTCGAAACATGTCGAGGTAATTTTTAGCGTACCCGAACTTATTTCTAACGTCTATGAGTAACGTGTTTGTAGCAGGGACGTTAGCGATCGTTGACACTACGTCGCCACACTAATTGTACGTTACTCATAAGTAGAAAGCACGTCAATGTAGGTTAGAGTCGTGTTCCAGACTCCCTTTGTTTTTTTTTTTTTTTTTTCGTCGTATGACGGTGATGTTACACTTCGATTCTAGTGCGGTTATAATATAATATAATTAATAGGCTGCCGCTCAACGTATTAAATCATAACCGCACTAAGAAATCGAAGTGTCAACATCACGTCATACCGAAGAAAAAAATTCCAAAAAAAAAAACCAGGGAGTCTGGAACACTGACGATAACCATTACATTGACGTGTTCGACTTATGAGTAACGTACAAGTAACGTATGTTCGAGTGTGTCAACGATCGGCGCGTAGCGTGGCTACCTTATGCCAGCTGTATGGACATTTTCACAAAAGGCGGGTCAGTAACGGTAAGACTGTCCGATAATTTTTATCAAACAATATTGCCAGTCAGTGCAGAGGCCTTATTGGTGATCCTGAGTTGCTGACGTCATTTGAACATTTTTCTAGGCACTTATAAGGTTCCAAGCACTATTTCGAGAAATATCAAAAGAAAGTTGATTTTTGAGTTTGTTCTTTACGTTACCTGAACCGTTTTGTGAAAATGTCCCGTATGCGGATATGTGTGTCATACGTCGAGTACGTCGGAAATTTTCAACATGCTGAAATTTTCGACGTACTCCGGCGTATGACACCTATCCAGCGTACTACGACGTATGCAGCGTGCTATTAACTGTATACAAAACTTACCCATAACGTATTCGAAGTGTGCCAGCTTGGTTCGGCAAATCTTGTTCATAGTCGGCATACGCTGGCTAAAACGTCAGTGTGACAGCGGCTTCACAACACTTCGATGTCTAGTGCGGTTATGATTTGATATATGTCGAGCCGCAAAAGCCTATTGAATAGCCTACGCCACGTGATTTCGTCGTCGATACGCTGCCTGCGCGCTATGCGATAGTTAGAACTATCGTGGGCATAGTTTGTGACACGCCGACAACGCACGCTCAGCATCGTTTGGTATAAGTATCTATATGTGAATTAAACGTTTGCTGTTACGTTCTAATAGTTAATGCATACTCCAACAGCATTTTATAACGCCAAAACTTAAAAAAAAACCATCAATGTTCATGCGTCACGCCAGCGTTTTACATACATTTTGAAGAGCCTTGCCCATACGCTGGCTAAACGTCAAGGTGTGACGGGCCTTTAGTGACGGTTTACCATTCCACTGAGATGGATAAATGGCCTATCACTAAACAGTGATATTGTACATAAATTGAAGGTTGCACTATTCCTGTTGTGTTTATCCAGTCACAAAACTTTTCTCACGTCTGTCGCAATCAATCCCCGTGAAGCTCTTGCACAGCATAGGTATTCTCTAAGTGTGGTATTGTGTTTTGTCTTTGGAATGCGTGCAACAGACATGTGACTTATTCCGAACTTCTTGAATCATTTTTTTGGCGATGATCCTATGGGAGCTCACAGCCACAATTTTCTAAAAACTCTACGTTGTGATTCAGGATTCATACTTGAGCACCGGATGACCACTTCTTCGTTTATTTGCTACACTTCCAGTTTCATGAAATGTTTCATTAACTTTGACATTGTTTCCTTGTGAGGCATGGGCTTCGATGGTGTCTGCGATGGAATGCTTGATGCAGGTTTCTCTCTGGCTTTAACCTCTGGCATGCAGAGGACCAGTTTAGCTTTGTCTTGGCTTAGTGTAATCCATTTTCATAGGTTCTAATCCTGAAAAAAAAAAAAGCATTAACCTATTGATTCCAGAATTTTGGTTAACACTCTGTATTACTCTTAATGACTCCAATTTTCCCACTTTCTTGTGGGGTCAGCTGGCAGCATTTTTGGCCGACTTCTTTCATCGGAGCAAGTTTGCCAGGCAAACATTAAATTGAGGTGATGGAATTTGGAATTAGGCAGTGCCGGTGATGACTTGCTTCCTCTTCGCAAAAAGATCGTGGGATTCTTGACATCACCAATAATTCGAGCAGACAGAACACCCAGCTTACTGTCCATCAGTGGGACGACCCACATATGTATTGATCATTGTCCTTGCCCTGCGAAACCCAGGTGACGTTTATACTGGGCCGAGACTCTCTGGATGAGTGAAGCTGATGGAGGTATGAAATGGTAGTGGGCAACAGTTTCAACCCACAGTATGCAAGGAAAGAATAAACTAAAATTAGTAAAGGGGTGGGACACAGTGGCTGCAACTAAAAGGAGTAGGTCAAGGTCAATGGGGGTTTAATAAAACTTAAAAGCTCCTGGGATGGATTGCGGATGACCATGAATATGTGCACGACAGCTCGTCTTTGAATCTCATGGAGGAACAATAGAGGTGCTATTGAACATCTCATGGAAGGTGCTTTCACAAAATGGAGAAAGTGTGGGAATAAAAGCAGTGGAGGACCGCAGTCACCTTGGATTTCGAGAGTTGAAGTCTGAAGGCGGTTAATGGAGGAATCTGCACATCCTTGAATTTAACTGGGGATGGTTGTAGGGATAATACCCTCAGGCTGGAGAGAGAGAGAGAGAGAGAGAAGACAGACAGAAGACAAGACAAGACAGACAGACAGACAGAACAGACTGAAGACTGAGACTACTCTTGCAATTTGATACTCGACTATTTTGGTGGCATTTCTGTTTGGCCTAAAAGTTCTTTGATTTTAAGAAGGTGTATGAAAATTATTTAACACTTTGTTTCACACACTGTGTACAACAAGTTATTTCCTGAAGTCGCGCCGGAATAATTGTCTTTGGCAAAATGTGATTTTCTCTTCGACTTCAACTTGAACTTTGTCTTGTAGTTGTTTTAAAAGAAAATTTTTGTTTTTTATATCTACAACTGTCAATGTTAGGACTTAAAAAATTATACTATTTCTTCCTTGGTTAAATGGGTTGGTAGGATGCCCAGATATGTGCACATTCATGCTCTAAGCTCTTCTGTCCTGGTTTTCACAGGCAGAAGGGTGATTCATCAAATGTGCGTGCCGTCCCTCGGATGGATGTTAAACTGGCGTTCCCATCTGCTGACATTTAGTTGGTGGATGTTAAAGATCCACAATGTCTCACAACAGTAGGGCAGCGAACAATTGGCACTGGAACAAATTCAAATTCTTGCCCGACTTCCTGTGGTTAGAGTCGGCGCCTGTCCAGATTGTAACGCCCAGCCACAAGAAACTGTTTCAGGAGCCCTGATGGCTCTGCATTACAGGCATTGTACATCGATCTGATCTTCTGTAAAAAAATATC
Organism: Eptatretus atami; assembly: GCA_035128595.1. Classification (NCBI taxonomy): domain Eukaryota; kingdom Metazoa; phylum Chordata; class Myxini; order Myxiniformes; family Myxinidae; genus Eptatretus; species Eptatretus atami. The sequence continues at coordinate 157,785,329 of CM068955.1, forward strand.
AGTTTGGTTTAACCATCATTTGTTCCTCCTTGTTCATCCTAAATGCTATTCAGCAACTTGCTGTTCATGTTGTTGAAGCCATTTCATCTCCTTGGTACGTCGTATTCAGCCAGTTAATTCACCGTTTTAACTGTTGTTTAATTTTCTAACTGTGAAAAAATGCTGTTCACCAGTTTGACCGCGGTATGACGATCGTGTAGTTAGGGGTTTTCATTTTTTTTCCTTTCAACGCCACTTCCCCTCCCCCACTCCATTTTTTTCAATGGGCAAGGCCACTGCGAGCCTAACTACCCAAGACCACATGTTTTTTTTTTCCTTCGTTGTTTTGGACGTTATCAGTTTTGTTGACAGTTCATGGAATGTAAGGTTCATTTCTGCTTAACAACCAAACGTTTGCATATCTCAAACACTGCCAGTAACCCAACCTCCGCTTATACGCTCCCTCGCTTCCACTGCCTCCTCTTGTAATTTTCGTCATCCTCCTCATGATTCATGCAACTTACTGCTGTTCGTTACTCATTTGCTCAAAAGTTCCTACAACTGCAAAAGGTTTCTTGTATTTTCTGGCACTTTTAAATAATGGCAGTTTTCACTGGTTTGTTCAATGATTATTTTTCCCTCTTTCAACTTCCTGTTCTTCTTCTGTTAGTCCTAATAGTGTAACTTACATTATTTCACATAATATTTTTTTTTAGTCCAAACTACAAATGCTTGTTTTAATTTTCATTTTCTGATCACAATAACTCTAACCAGCCTTGCATTTTTTTTAACTGTTCTTCTATCATTATCACAATCTTCTGAAATGGGTTGGCAGGATGGTTTTGATTGTCGCGAAACTCACCTTTGTGCTATCTAGTCTGCCTTCGATTTTCCATCTCGACAATAAACTCTCTCAGATTGATGTTTCACAGGCAAGGTATATGTTACATTAATGAGGATTTTTTTTCTGTCAGATAGGAAGGTAATCCTGTGGACATATCCACTTGCATTTGTTGATGGACATTGAATTCTTTTCGGCAAGGAATAGAGCGAGTTTATCACCGGCCCAAGACCAAATTCCAAACTCATACCAACCGACAATTTCGCAGTACATCAGCTATTGAGAGAATAATAATTGTTACATTATTGTTTTAAACTGCAGTATACTCTTCGCAGAAGAATGGTGGATTCTTAAAGTCCAGCAATTCGTCCAGTGCTGGCGAAGGTCCTCTGATCAACGTCCTTCCGCTGTGCGGACACACACTGATGCATCGCCCTGCAATCGACAATGTCTGTATAACAGTTTATAGCAGAGTACCGAGATTCAAAACCCAGGCTCGAAGCTCAAATATTACATATAGAGCACACATAACTCAAAGCTATCTGAACAGCACATGAGGAAAAATGTACCGTGCTGCTGTAATTATTATTGTTTACAAACAGGAAAATAACATTGTGAGTTCAGGCAACGGGGCAGTCCTTGTGCATATCAACGCTAGGAGAAGAGCTCTGGTGGGTGGTATTAGATGCGGGGTTGGAGAGGGAGAGGAGTGGGCTAAGCGCGAGCACAGTGCCAGGCAGCTATAAGGTAGTTTAACAAGTGGTTTAAGGTTGTATTCGTCAGGGGATACATATAAACCAAAAGAGGTAGTGTTCACACTGACAGTAGATTGAACTTTTGTGAGGCCTCACTGAGATATTGTGTTCAGTTTTGGTCACCAACTCTGAGGAAAGGACATAGCTACCATAGGGCGGCGTTCAGCATAGGGCTACTAGATTGATTCTGAGGCCAGCTCAACGAAGCTATGAGGAAGTGGATGAAGGAGGTGGGGCCTTTGTACATTAGAACAGAGGTGATTACGAGGGGATGCTGCTCGATGTCTTAAGAATAATGAAGGGTGTGGGACAAGATGGGTGTGTGGTGATTTTCAGCAGTGCGACCGTGTTTACAACGCAGTAGACATAGCCTGAAGGATAAAGAATTATGAAGTAAGTTCAGTATTAAGGCCAGGGGTCCTCAGTCAGAGAGTAGTTAATACACATGGAAGGTTATGGCATCGAGGGGGTAGATAGGTTTTAAATTAGCATTAGCTAGGTCCTATAAATGGATCATTGACGATATATGGGTATGGGATATAGTGGAAGGATTTGTTGTACCTGTGTGGGTTGGGTGATATGTTTGAGGTTTGTGCAGCATCGGCATGATGGGCCGAATGGCCTCATCCTGTCACCAAACTCCCTCGTGTGTAACAATAAATAACTGGATGAGAATGATTTTTTCATATCTTTTTATTTTTGACATAAATTTTAGTAATTATTTTCTTTTTTGTGTTTTTAAATAAATACATTCTCTATAAATATTTTGGAGCCTCCGCTTTGAGTTTGTTGGTGGTCGATCAGTTCAATTGTGATCCTGGCCAAGTCATAACATATATATATATATATGTGTGAATATATATACAATGTATTATATATTATATTTATTTTATATATTATATATATATATATAGTATATATACACTGATGAACCAAAACATTATGACCACCTGCCTAAATATGGCTGTTGGTCCCGGTGTGCTGCAAAACAGCGCGCGACCCGCCGAGACACTGGACTCGACAAACCCTGAAGGTGTCTGTGGGAATCTGGCACAAAACATCATGCAGCAGATCCTTCATAGTCTGTAAGTTGCGAGGTGGAGTCCCGCCATGGGATGGACTTTGATGGTCCAGCACATCCCACAGATGCTCAATCGGATTGGATCTGGAGAATTTGGAGCCAGGGCAACACCGTGAACACTTCATCATGTTCCTCAAACCATTTCCCGAACAGTGTGTGGAGTGTGGCAGGGCGCATTATCCTGCTGAAAGGGCCCACTGCATTAGGGTACCATTGCCATGAAGGGGTATACGCTGGTTTGCAACGATGTTTAGGTAGGTGCATGTTGTGCAAATTGACGTCCACATGAATGGCCGGACAAGGTTTCCCAGCAGAACATTGCCAGAGCATGCAATCACTCCCGTCATCGGCTTGTCCGTCTTCCCAAAAGTGCATCCTGGTGCCATCACGTCCGAGGTAAACGGCGCCACGTATATGGCCGGATCCACTTGATCTAAAACAGGGGTTCCCAAACCAGGGTCGTGAACCGCAATTGAACCCCCCCCCCTGCAAAATCTCAGTTTTTTGAGGGGGGATATTCATGTCAAAAGATTTTCTCTGACAATTTTTATCATAGGTACACTAGGTAACCAGTATCATTTGGTGCGAGGCAAATGCGATTTTCAAATTTTGGGTAATGGACAAAAAAGTTTGGGAACCACTGATCTAAAAGAAATGGTGCTCTTCGGACAGGCGGCGTCTTCCAATGGCTCCAAGGAGACCAGTTCCGATCTCGCTGTGCCCATTAATAGCGCTTTCGACGGTGGACAGGTCATCCAATAGGCACATTTTGACCGGTCCTGCGGCTACGCAGCCCCAATACGCAGGCAGGGTGTGGATGCTATGTGGATTGGTACTCACCATGCTTGAACCGGGAGCACCCACAAGCTTGCGTTTCAGAGATGCCTCTGACGCCGTCGTCTGGCCATAAAATTTGGCCCTTGTCAAAGTCACATAGGTCTTTTACTCCTGCCCATTTCTCCTGATCAACACATAACTCCAAGAACTGACTGTTGCACTTGCTGCTATATATCCACCCCTTGACAGGTGCCATTGTAACAAGATAATCAATGTTATCCCACTTCACTGTCAGTGGTCATAATGCTTTGGGCTCATCGGTGTATACACACACACAATATTATATATAATATATATATATATTTATTATATATATATATATATATGTATATATATATATATTATATGTACAGGGGGCTGCAAAAGTAGGTATACGTATAAGGATTATACCAGTATTATAATAGTGGTGCTCAGATTTCATTTAATACTAGAATTCATTTAATGAATAAAAAATCATTATTAATATGTTTATTATTGGTATGTTATTATTGATATGCTTGTATAATCAATAATATAGGTTTTGTGCGCACGTTTTGTTTTTCATTACTGTATACTACTTTTTGCAGCCCCCCTGTATATATATATATATATATATATATAATATATATATATATGTGTGTAATATATATTATGTATATTATATATATGTATGTGTATGTAATTATGTATATGTGTATATATATATATTATATATATATATATATGTATAATGTGTATATATGTATATGTATATATGAATGTTGTATATATATGTATATTGTATATGTATATATATATATATATATGTAATAATCTATATATAATATAAAAGTTTTGAAAGTGTGTTTGTCTGTGACCTATGCACGCGAAAAGTACTGGACTGATCCTCACGAAACTTCAGATGCTGACAGAACATGTACCCGGAGTGTCCGATGTAAAATAATTGGACTTCCGACTTCCGGTTTCCGAATTATGACGTCATCACCTGATTTCTTAAAGTTAATTTTTCAAGTTCAGCCGATTGACATGGCCAATGCCATATACAACATATCTAACATATGATTTTAAGTTTTTGTTTGTCTTTGTTTGTTTGGCTGCCATGCGCTAATCTCCTGAAAGGTGAAGATAGGAGCTACCACTGAAACAAAATGTCGGGATGGGCCCCGGGAAGGTTGTAGGCGATGTGGCAGGCCCCTCGGCCAGGGGGGGGGGAAGGGGTGTGTTTCCCTCCGCAACCCCTCGAGCCTATGACTGCCATGGCCAATAGGGAACTGATACTGTGCTTGCGTCAGACATATGTATAAAGATTAAATTCATTCAAAAAGAACCCGGGGCCAGTGCCGGGTGCATTCACTAGTATATATATATATATATATATATATATATAAATATATATATATTATATATATATATAACAGTCATGCGCCGCATAATGACGGGGTTACGTTGAGAAACGCGTCGTTAAGCGACGTCGTCGTTGTGCGAACATCTTTTTTATTTTTGTTTTTGCGTTTTTCGTTTCGAGCATCGTTTTCGACATCGTACTTACACAAACCTAGACACCTAGGCTATATGGTAATAGCTATATGATTCAGGTCAATCACTCGACGTGACCTCTTACTGGCAATATCAGCCAGTGGATTTTGTAGCTTAAGGTCCATATGAACAAAACAACAAACAAGATTAAATCAAGCACACGGAAAAATGATGCATCAAGAGACGCGGTAAACGAGATGTACATGTAGAACAATGCTGCGTGACACGGCATGCTGTTTTACAGTAACTTTTTTTTTATAAGTAGAAAGGTACACTCTAAAATAACGAAAAAGTACAGTATAGTAAAACATAAACACCAGTAAACATCGTTGTTTATTATCATTATCAAGTATTATGTACTGTACAGTTTACATAATTGTATGTGCTATTTTTATAATACTGGCACGCTACGTCGGCTACATCACCAGGCGATAGAAATGTTTCAGCTACCTTTTTTATTTTTTATTTTTTTTTCAGAGTGGCCGATCCGTCGTATATGCGATCCGTCGTTGCCCGGAACATCGTTAGTGGCGCAGACTATATATATATTATATATATATATATATAATTATATATATATATATATATATATGTATAATGTATTATATATATATATTTATATGTGTACATATATACGTGTATGTATATATATTATATGTGTACATATATACGTGCATATATATATATATATATAAAATATATATATATATATATATATCAATGTACATATATATATATATATATATATATATATATATATATATATATACATATATTATATGTTGGTGGTCCCAGAACCACATCCCTCCAACGCAATGGATCCATCATAAGTGTTCTCCAGACAGTTATTTCATTAATATATGTACAGATGGTCCCTTCCCTCTTGTCTAATGGGTCAAATGGGATAGTGCATTGTGTGAATCTCATAGTTCGGTCTGATTATATCTCTGACTTCATTCCTACTCTTCTTTTTCTCTTATTCCTGAGATAAATTCAAGCAGTCACTGCACTTGGACAGCCACCTGTAAAAACTGCGGTCGCGCCCTTCACTGTACAGGACGCACGCGGTGCGTTCTTTTCAACCCATTTCTGAATCTGATAATTATATATATACTCTTTTCCATCCAAATCTACATTTAGTACTTATATCTACACTCTTTTCCATCCAAGTCTACATTTAATAATTCTATCCGATCTTTTCTTAAATTCCTGACAACGAATAAGGGCTGGCACCGCACACACCACTGCCTTTGATAAATGACGCATGCTCGAAGGCAGCGGACCCACGTGCAGCCCTGGATAATTTATTATCGTACACAAAGCAGGGCACGAATGGCACACATCGGGTCTGGCATGTGTTTACCATAGCATCTTACCATCAGTCTTCGCTGACCACCGCGGACACGGGTGTTTCCCACGGACGGGGACGTCTTTTCGCCTCTCCACCGGTGAGGCTGCTGCCAGGCAGAGGCATGCTGTTCGGCTCTGGCTGCAGGGCATGCGAGCAGGCAGCGCATTGACCGGCGCTGACCGCTGATTGCCGGGGCATGGCCCGGGAGTTCGGTGCTGGACGATTCGTGTCACGGTGTTCAGAGCGAGACAATTCCGCAGCTTGGAATCATCTTGCCGGATGTAAAGTGGAGCCGCTTCCGGCCATCATGGCTGGGCCGTGTGCTGGCCAGGCCAAACCAGAGCGCCCGATTCAGGTGACGACACGCTTCGGGTCGTCGCCCCACTCAGCACCACAGGGTCTATAAAAGGACGGGTCACGGGGCCGTTGGTGCGTTCCCCGTCTGCTGGGTGTTTTCCATTCCTGTCTGCCTGCTCCTCTGGTTCCTGCCATCCCGCCAACTTGCCTGCTGACATCGCCCTTCTTCACCAACTCACCGCTGACTCCACCCATCCAACCACCCACCTGATCCTGTCTGCCACTCCGCCCACTCGCTTGATGACTCCGCCTTTCTCCACCCACTGGCTTCTGACTCTGCCCAAAGTCCTTCCTTCACGCCTGACGGTCGCGTCCCATTCTCTGGATTGTCGCTTAGCTGCACAAAGTGCCACGAAGCGGAAGCTGACGTGCCAGCTGTCAGGGAGGTATCGCCCAGTGAAGCATCCCCCACAACATGCTGGGTGGCGCGGTCGGTCAATCGTGTCAGGTATTAGAGACTCCTGTCAGGTTCGCCTCATCGCCTCTCTTTTTTCTCCTTGACTCTTCTTCATCGGTGTGTGTGTGTGTGTGTGTGTGTGTCATGGCGCCTGTTATCATTTCAGTTAAGAGTGTAGAAGAATTCAATCGGGATAAGTCTGCTCTGTGTCTGCTTTTGTAAGTTGATTGTATTATTGTCGCACCACACTTTTCTTCCTATCTCTGCTTACACCAAACAATAAATTACATTCACTGTGCCACTATATTTCCTTGCCTGCCTGTTAATAAAATATTAGTAGAAATGTTGCCGGCTCGTTTTTCTCTTTTCTTTCATTGATCCCGCATGGTCCGTATCCTAGCCTAGCCGGGACTTTCTTCCAACGATCCGTTCTTTAGCCGGTACGTCCTTGGCAGTGTCACTCGGCTGCATCCGATTCGGTCAGGTGATCCGGTTCGGACAAGGTGTACCGAGGGCGTGCCCCCCGGTAATTAGGTCACGTGATTCGTTAGATAACCCAGTTAACCCATAGACTGTGGAACCCTAGGTCACGTGGTTGAGTTATTGGTGTTCACGGTCGGTTAGCGACCCGCTGCGTCACGGAGTTATCATGTGCAACGACCTGCAATTCCGGGGAGTCTGGTGGGATCCCGAGATAGCTTCCCCCCTAGTGGTCTTATCATCCGACGCCCGACCCACAACAATATATATCTCTCTATCGAGTGTAGCCTGTGGCTGCTGGTTGCATCATTGGTTGGGACGCGGCTGTGCCGCTGATGCAGTGTCCCCCTTACCAGTACACTGGTGCTCATTTTGCCGACCTCGGAAGGATGACAGGCTGAGTAAACCTCCTGGTGTATTTTAATTCAGCGGCCAACGGGGCTTGAACTCAGGACCCTAGGATCCTAAGCCACCACTCCAACCACTAAGCCAACACCAGGCTAACTATGTATGTATGTATGTATGTATTTATATGTGTTCACTTTAATATATACATTTTCCTGAGAACCAATTTGAGAACCAATTTGCAAAGTTTAGTCGTTTGCGTTGTATATGTATGTATATGTATATTTATATGTATATATATAGGGTGTCCAAAAAAATATACAACTTTTCATCTGCAAAAGGATGGTCATAATATATATTTTTAAAAAGATATATGGCTGGATAGAAAGCTGAAAGGTTGACGTTTATGTTACCAATGTCAAAATTGCCACCAAATTTAATTTTGGTATAGAATTGTCGTTTTCTTTTGACCACATGTTCGACGTAGGCTCCACATTGTCGATCCATGCCTGCAACGCGTTGTCATGTTCTCCATCATTTGGGAAATGTTTCCTGAGGAATGTTTTGGATTTTGGTGGATGTTTTCCTTCAGCTGATCAAGAGTCTGAGGCCTAGGGTTCCATAGATCCTGTCCTTGAGATACCCCACAAGAAGAAGTCTGGAGGAGTAAGGTCAGGGGAATACGGTGGCCACTCAACGTCTTCGTAGAGGGAGATAAAGCGGCCCTCAAAATGTTGGTTGAGAAAACGCCTCGTTTCCCTGGCTGTATGGGGCGGTGCCCCATCCTGCTGAAACCACTGGGTTCTCATCTGGATCAGGTTGTTTCTCCTACGGGCTGAGTACGTAGCTCAGGCAGATAAATTCCTGAATCATTTCCGATAGTTCCTCTGGTTTACCGTGCAAGTGCGTCCCTGGTCATCTTCAAAGAAAGTATGGACCAATTATCCATACCAACCAACCGCCACCCACATGGTGACTTTGAAACGGATCGAGGCACCAGTTCAGTTGATGCATTACCAGGATTTTCAGTTCCCCAGTACGAAAGTTTTGCTTGTTTACCTCCCCGGAAAACTGAGCATGACATTCGTCCGTCATGTGAAGTTTTTTGAGGAAGTCTGCATCTTCCTCCAACTTTCCTGAGAACCAATTTGCAAAGTCTAGTCATTTGCTTTCTGTTGATCAGTAAGCACCGTTTCCATTTGAATTTTGTATGGAAAGGCATGAATGTCTTGGCGAAGGATCTCTGAACGGTGCTCTTATGAATGTTTGTCTCGGCAGAAAGTCGTCGATCGATTTTTTGGACTCTGAACGACCGCCTGTCTCACCATTTCCACATTTTCTTCACTACGACCTGTCCTCTTCCGACCACTGTGACCCTTGTGAAGGTCACAGATGGTTCCCACATTGGTAAACTTTGCGATGGTGCACTTTATTGTCCGAAAGTTTGGTGCATGGCGCAAGTGGATACCGAATGTCTCGAGTAAAGACGTTGCACCTGTATGCAACTTTTCGTCTGGTGCCAAAGTTCAACAATTTTCGTCCGTTGTTGTACGGTCAGTCTTGGCATTTTTCGGCACTTGCTTGGTATCAAAATAAACTTCAGGGTCTCTGCAAACAAGAAATGAAGCATTAGTGACAAATTACTGCTTTTTTAAGATCAAACGAAGCATTTTAAAAGTGTATTTTTTTGGACACCTATATATTGTATGTGCTGCTTCACTTGATGTTCAGCCTTTAGATGAGAGAGAATGGATGAATGCTGGGGGGTTTGGCATCCTTTGGGGAGTAGATTTCTCCTTAAAAAGCGTGCCACTGCATTGACTGCTGGCACCCAGTGTGTTCTGACAAGTTACTGCCCTCCAAAGGTGAACTGTCATGTGCGTGCATGCACACACTCGCTTGCCTCTTGAATAATTTTGTGTCGAAAGTTTACATTTTGAAATGTCATGGTCTGTAGTTTCTACAGGTTTGAATATATATATATATATATATAATAGGGTAATTAAATAATTATCTGAGAAAGACGGGATATGATTTTTGATGTGCCCAAAAGTTTAGTAACATGGTGTCTAGTGTGTGCATGCACGCACATGACAGTTCACCTTTGGAGGGCAGTAACTTGTCAGAACACACTGGGTGCCAGCAGTACAATGCAGTGGCACCGCTTTCAAGGAGAAATCTACCTCCCCAAAGGATGCCAAACCCCCCAGCATTCATCCATTCTCTCTCATCTAAAGGCTGAACATCAAGTGAAGCAGCACATACAATATATAGGGTGTCCAAAAAAATACAACTTTTAAAATGCTTCGTTTGATCTTAAAAAAGCAGTAATTTTGTCACTAATGCTTCATTTCTTGTTGCAGAGACCCTGAAGTTTATTTTGATACCAAGCAAGTGCCAGAAAAATGCCAGACTGACCGTACAACAACGGACAAATTGTTGAACTTTGGCACCAGACGAAAAGTGTCATACAGGTGCAACGTCTTTACTCGAGACATTTCGGTATCCACTTGCGCCATGCACCAAACTTTCGGACAATAAAGTGCACCATCGCAAAGTTTACCAATGTGGGAACCATCTGTGACCTTCACAAGGGTCACAGTGGTCGGAAGAGGACAGGTCGTAGTGAAGAAAATGTGGAAATGGTGAGACAGGCGGTCGTTCAGAGTCCAAAAAAATCGATTCGACGACTTTCTGCCGAGACAAACATTCATAAGAGCACCGTTAGAGGATCCTTCGCCAGACATTCATGCCTTTCCATACAAAATTCAAATGGAAACGGTGCTTACTGATCAACAGAAAGCAAATGACTAGACTTTGCAAATTGGTTCTCAGGAAAGTTGGAGAAGATGCAGACTTCCTCAAAAAACTTCACATGACGGACGAATGTCATGCTCATTGTCGCGGGAGGTAAACAAGCAAAACTTTCGTACTGGGGAACTGAAAATCCTGGTAATGCATCAACTGAACTGGTGCCTCGATCGTTTCAAAGTCACCATGTGGGTGGCGGTTGGTTGGTATGGGATAATTGGTCCATACTTCTTTGAAGATGACCAGGGACGCACTTGCACGGTAAACCAGAGGAACTATCGGAAATGATTCAGGAATTTATCTGCCTGAGCTACGTACTCAGCCCGTAGGAGAAACAACCTGATCCAGATGAGAACCCGTGGTTTCAGCAGGATGGGGCACCGCCCCATACAGCCAGGGAAACGAGGCGTTTCTCAACCAACATTTTGAGGGCCGCTTTATCTCCCTCTACGAAGACGTTGAGTGGCCACCGTATTCCCCTGACCTTACTCCTCCAGACTTCTTCTTGTGGGGTATCTCAAGGACAGGATCTATGGAAACCCTAGGCCTCAGACTCTTGATCAGCTGAAGGAAAACATCCACCAAGAAATCCAGAACATTCCTCAGGAAACATTTCCCAAATGATGGAGACATGACAACGCGTTGCAGGCAGTGATCGGACAATGTGGAGCCTACGTCGAACATGTGGTCAAAAGAAAACGACAATTCTATACCAAAATTTAAATTTTGTGGCAATTTGACATTGTACAATAAACGTCAACCTTTCAGCTTTCTATCCAGCCATATATCTTTTTAAAAAATATATTTATGACATCGCTTTTGCAGATGAAAAGTTGTATATTTTTTTGGGACACCCTATATATATACATATAAATATACATATACATACATATACAACGCAAACGACTAAACTTTGCAAATTGGTTCTCAAATTGGTTCTCAGGAAAATGTATATATTAAAGTGAACACATATAAATACATACATACATACATACATAGTTAGCCTGGTGTTGGCTTAGTGGTTGGAGTGGTGGCTTAGGATCCTAGGGTCCTGAGTTCAAGCCCCGTTGGCCGCTGAATTAAAATACACCAGGAGG
>CM068955.1:157803767-157817898 GCA_035128595.1 Eptatretus atami
GGGGGGGGGGGTTCAAGTTTGGGTCACGACCCTGGGTTTGGGAACCCCTGTTTTAGATCAAGTGGATGGCCATATACGTGTGCGCCGTTTACCTGGGGACGTGATGGCACCAGGATGCATTTTGGGAAGACGACAAGCCGATGGAGGGAGTGAGATGCTCTGGGCAATGTTCTGCTGGGAAACCTTGGTCCGGCCATTCATGTGGACGTCAATTTGACACATGCACCTACCTAAACATCGTTGCAAACCAGGTATACCCCTTCATGGCAATGGTATTCCCTAATGGCAGTGGCCTCTTTCAGCAGGATAATGCGCCCTGCCACACTCCACACATTGTTCGGGAATGGTTTGAGGAACATGATGAAGTGTTCACGGTGTTGCCCTGGCCTCCAAATTCTCCAGATCTCAATCCGATTGAGCATCTGTGGGATGTGCTGGACCATCAAGTCCGATCCATGGCGGCTCCACCTCGCAACTTACAGGACTTGAAGGATCTGCTGCTGATGTTTTGGTGCCAGATTCCACAGGACACCTTCAGGGGTTTTGTCGAGTCCATGTCTCGGCGGGTCGGCGCTGTTTTGGCAGCACACCGAGGACCAACAGCATATTAGGCAGGTGGTCATAATGTTTTGGTTCATCAGTGTATATATATATATATATATATATATATATATATATATATATATATATATATATATATATATATATATATATATATACATTTGTATATATATTCACACATATATATATATATATGTTATGACTTGGCCAGGATCACAATTGAACTGTCGACCACCCAAACTCAAAGCGGAGGCTCCAAAATATTTTATAGAGAATGTATTTATTTAAAAACAAAAAAAGAAAATAATACTAAAATTATGTCAAAAATTAAAAAGGATTATGAAAATCATTCTCATCCAGTTATTTATTGTTACACACGAGGAACTTTGGTGCAGGATGAGGCCATTCGGCCCATCATGCCGATGCTGCACAAACCTCAAACATCATCACCCAACCACACACAGGGTACCAACAAATCCTTCCACTATCCCCATACCCATATATCGTCAATGCATATAGGGACCTAGCTAATGCTAATTTAAACCTATCTACCCCCTCGACTGCCATAACCTTTCCATGTATTAACTACTCTCTGACTGAGACCCCTGCCTTAATACTGAACTTACTCATATTCTTTATCCTCAGGCTATGTCTACTGGTTGTAACACGGTCCGCACTGCTGAAAATCACCACACCCATCTTGTCCACACCCTTCATTATCTTAAACATCGAGCAGATCCCCTCGTAATCACCTCTGTTCTAATGTACAAGGCCCCACCTCCTTCATCCACTCCTCATAGCTTCGTTGAGCTGGCCTCAGAATCAATCTAGTAGCCCTATGCTGACCCGTCCCTATGGTAGCTATGTCTTTCCTCAGATGTGGTGACCAAAACTGAACACAATATTCTCAGTGAGGCCTCACAAAGTTCGTCTACTGTACAGTGTGAACACTACCTCTTTTGGTTTATAATGTATCCCCTGACGAATACAACCTTAAACCCTGTTAACTTTACCTATAGCTGCCTGGCACTGTGCTCGCTGCTTATCCACTCCTCTCCCTCTCCAACCCCGCATCTAATACCACCCACAGATCCTTCTCCTATGCTGTGATATGCACCAAGACTGCCCCTTGCTGAACTCACAATGTATTTTCCTGTTTGTAAACAATAATAATACAGCAGCAGGTACATTTTTCCTCATGTGCTGTCAGGATAGCTTTGAGTTATGTGTGCTCTATATGTATATTTTTGAGCTGTCGAGCCTGGGTTTGAATCTCGACTCTGCTATAAACTGTTATACAGACATTTCCGATGCAGGGCGATGCATCAGTGTGTGTCCGGCACAGCGGAAGGACGTTGAATCAGAGGACCCTTCGGCCAGCACTGGACGAATTGCTGGACTTTAAAGATCCCACCATGTCTTCTGCGAAGAGTATACTGCAGTTTAAACAATAATGTAACAATTAATTCTCTCCAATAGCTGATGTACTGCGAATCTGTCGGTTTGGGTATGAAGTTGGAATTTGGTCTTGGTGCCGGTGATAACTCGCTTATTCCTTGCGAAAAGGACATTCAATGTCCATCAACAAATGCAAGTGGATATGTCCACAGATTACCTTCCTATCTGACAGAAAAAAAATCCTCATTAATGTAACAATACCTTGCCTGTGAAACATCAATCTGAGAGTTTATTGTCGAGATGGAAATCGAAGGCAGACTAGATAGCACAAAGGTGAGTTCGCGACATCAGAACCATCCTGCCAACCCATTTCAGAAGATTGTGATAAGTGATAGAAGAACAGTTAAAATAAAATGCAAGGCTGGTAGAGTTATTGTGATCAGAAAATGAAAATTAAAACAAGCATTTGTAGTTTGGACTAAAAAGAAAATATTGATGTGAAATTGGTAAGTACACTATTAGGACTAACAGAAAAGAACAGGAAGTTAAAGAGGGAAAAATAATCATTGACAACCAGTGAAACTGCCATTATTAAAAGTGCCAGAATACAAGAAACCTATTGCATGTGTAGGAACTTTTTGAGAAAATGAGTAACGACAGGCAGTAAGTGCATGAATCATGAGGAGGATGACGAAATACAAAGGGAGGCAGTGGAAGGAGGGGAGCGTAAGGGGAGGTTGGGTACTGGAGTGTTTGGGAATATGCAGAACGTTTGGTGTTTAAGCAGAAATGAACCTTACATTCCATGAACTGTCAACAAACCTGATAACGTCAAACAACGAAGGAAAAAAAAAACATGTGGTCTTGGGTAGTTAGGCTGCAGTGGCCTGTGGGCGCCATTGAAAAAAATGGGTGGGGGGAGGGGAAGTGGGTGAAAGGAAAAAAAAATGAAACCCCTAACTACACGATCGTCATACCGCGGTCAAACTGGTGAACAGCATTCACATTAGAAATTAAACAACAGTTAAAACGGTGGAATTAACTGGCTGAATACGACGTACAAGGATGATGAAAATGGCTCAACAACCATGAACAAGCAAGTTGCTGAATAGCATTTAGGATTAACAAGGAGCAACAAAATGGTTAAACCAAACTGATATTTTTTTTACAAAGATCAGATCATGTACAATGCTCTATATGCAGAGCATCAGGGCTCCTGAAACAGTTTCTTGGCTGGCGTTACAATTCTGGACAGGTCGCGACTCTAACACAGGAAGTCGGGGCAAGAATTTGGAATTTGTTCCATGTGCCAATGTTCGCTGCCTACTGTTAGTGAAGGACATTGTGGGATCTTTAACATCCACCAACTAATGTCAGCAGATGGGACGCCCAGTTTAACATCCATCCGAGGGACGGCACGCACATTGATGAATCACCCTCTGCCTGTGAAAACCAGGACAGAGAGCTTAGAGATGAATGTGCACATATCTGGGCCATCCTACCAACCCAATTACAAGAAGAATAGTATAATTTTTGTAAGGTCCTAAGATTGACAGTGTAGATATAAAAAACAAAATTTCTTTTAAACAACTACAGACAAAGTTCAAGGTTTGAAGTCGAAGAGAAATCACAATTGCAAAGACATATCGCGACTCCAGGAAATAATTGTTGTACAGTGTGTGAAACAAAGTGTTTAAATAATTTCATACACCTTCTTAAAAATCAAAAACTTTTAGGCCAAACAGAATGCCACCAAAATAGTCGAGGTATCAAATTGCAAGAAGTAGTCTCAGTCTCAGTCTGTCTGTCTGTCTGTCTGTCTGTCTGTCTGTCTGTCTGTCTGTCTCTCTCTCTCTCTCTCTCTCCAGCTGAGGTATTATCCCTACAACCATCCCCAGTAAATCAAGGATGTGCAGATTCCTCCATTAACCGCCTTCAGATTCAACTCTCGAAATCCAGGCTGACTGCGTCCTCCACTCTTTTATTCCCCACTTCTCCCATTTGTGAAAGCACCTTCATGAGTGTTCAATAGCACTCTATTGTCCTCCATGGATTCAAAGAGGTGGTGCACAGTCATCTCATGTCATCCGCAATCCATCCCAGGAGTTTAAGTTTTATTAACCCCCATTGACCTGACCTACCCTTTTAGTTGCAGGCCACTGTGTCCCCACCCCTACTAATTTTATGTTTATTCTTTCCTTGCATACTGTGGGTTGAACTGTTGCCCCACTACCATTTCATACCCTCCATCACTTCACTCATCCATAGAGTCTCGGCCCAGGTATAAACTGTCACCCTGGTGTTTCGCAGGCAGGACAATGATCAATACATATGTGGGTCGTCCCACTGATGGACAGTAAGCTGGGTGTTCTGTCTGCTCGAATTATTGGTGGATGTTCAAGATCCCACGATGTCTTTTGCGAAGAGGAAGCAAGTCATCACCGGCACTGGCTAAATTCCAAATTCCATTCACCTTCAATTTAATGTTTGGCCTGGCAAACTTGTCCGTGAAAGAAGTCGGCCAAAAATGCTGCCAGCTGACCCCACAAGAAAGTGGGAAAATTGGAGTCATTAAAGTAATACAGAGTGTAACAAAATTCTGGAATCATAGGTTAATTGCTTTTTTTTTTTTTCAGGATAGAACCTATGAAAATGGATTACACTAAGCAAGACAAAGCTGAACTGGTCCTCTTGCATGCCAGAGGTTAAAGCCAGAGAGAAACCTGTCAAGCATTCCATCGCAGACATCCAACGAAGCCCATGCCTCAACAAGGAACAATGTCAAAGTTAATGAAACAATTTCATGAAACTGGAAGTGTAGCAAATAAACGAAGAAGTGGTCATCCGTGCTCAAGTATGAATCCTGATCACAACGTAGATGTTTTAGAAAATGTGGCTGTGAGCTCCCATAGATCATCGCAAAAAAATGTTCAAGAATTGGGAATAAGTCACATGTCTGTTGCACGCATTCCAAAGACAAACAAATACCACACTTAGAGAATCCTATGCGTGCAAGAGCTTCACGGGGATGATTGCGACAGACGTGAAAAGTTTTGTGACTGGATAACACAACAGGAATTAGTGCAACCTTCAATTTATTACAATATCATGTTTAGTGATAAGGCCATTTTCCATCTCAGTGGAATGGTAAACCGTCATAAAGGCCCTGTCACACCTTGACGTTTTAGCCAGCGTATGGCAAGGTCTCAAAATGTATGTAAAACGCTGGCGTACGCTGAACTATTGATGTTTTTTTTTAAGTTTTGGGTATAATAATGTGTTGGACGTATGCTAACGTATTAGTAACGTACACAGAACGTTTTAATCACATATAGATAACTTATACCAACGAATGCTGAGCGTGTTGTCGGCGTTCACAACCTATGCCCAACGATAGTCTAACTTATGCATAGCGCGGCAGCGTATCGCCGACGATCAGTGGCGTAGGCTATTCATAGGCTGCGGCTCGACGATTCAAATCATAACCGCACTAGACATCGAAGTGTGAAGCCGCTGTCACACCTTGACGTTTTAGCCACGGTATGCCGACGTATGAAAAATTTGCCGAACCAAGCTGGCACACGTCGAATACGTTATGGGTAAGTTTTGTATACGTTAATAGCACGCTGGCATACGTCGTAGTACGCTGGCATACGTCGTCATACGCGAGTACGTCGAGAAATTTTCAGCATGTTGAAAATTTCTCGACGTACTCGACGTATGACACACATTCCGCATACGGGACATTTTCACAAAAGCGGGTCAGGTAACGGTAAAGAACAAACTCAAAAATCAACTTTCTTTGATATTCTCGAAATAGTGCTTGACCCTTATAAGGCCTAGAAAAATGTTCAAATGACGTCAGCAACGCAGGATCACCATAAGGCCTCTGCACTGACTGGGCAATATATGTTGATAAAAATTATCGGACAGTCTTACCGTTACCTGACCCGCTTTTGTGAAAATGTCCCATACGCTGGCATAAGTTGTGGCACGCTACGC
The DNA here is from genome assembly GCA_035128595.1 of Eptatretus atami. Lineage (NCBI taxonomy): Eukaryota > Metazoa > Chordata > Myxini > Myxiniformes > Myxinidae > Eptatretus > Eptatretus atami. Next base: position 157,809,729 of record CM068955.1, read on the forward strand.
GATCGTTGACACACGTCGACATACGTTACTTGTACGTTACTCATAAGTCGAAACACGTCAATGTAAGGTTACGTCAGTGTTCCAGACTCCCTGTTTTTTTTTTTTGGAATTTTTTTTCTTCGGTATGACGGTGATGTTGACACTTCGATTTCTAGTGCGGTTATGATTTAAATCGTTGAGCGGCAGCCTATTAATTATATTATATTATAACCGCACTAGAAATCGAAGTGTTAACATCACCGTCATACCGAAGAAAAAAAAAAAACAACAGGGAGTCTGGAACACTGACTCTAACCATTACATTGACGTGTTTCGACTTATGAGTAACGTACAATTAACGTGTGGCGACGTGTGTCAACGATCGCGTAACGTGCCTACAACACGTTACTCATAGGTTAGAAATAAGTTTCGGGTACGCTAAACATTACCTCGACATGTTTCGACTTATGATTAACTTACAAGTAACGTGTGTCGACGTGTGTCAACGATCGCATAACGTGCCTACAACTTATGGCCAGCATTATGCGGAACGTGTGAGTCATACGCTGGCATACGTCGAAAAATTTCAAGCATGGAAAATTTGTCTAACACCTCGGCGTACTACGACGTATGCCAGCGTACAAAGACGTATGCCAGCGTACTACGACATATGCCAGCGTACTACGACGTATGCCAGCGTGCTCTTAACGTATACAAACTTACCCATAACGTATTTGACGTGTGCCAGCGTTTTAGCCAAATTTTGCATACGTCAGGCATACGCTGGCTAAATCGTCAAGGTGTGACAGGGCCTTAACTACCGTTCCTGGGTGAATGAGAACCCCCCATTGGATGGAAGGGACCCATGTTCAGAACGATTCGAGGGTAATGGTCTGGTGTGGCATCCATGGAACAACTTTACTTGGACCATACTGTTTTGAAGCACCTATAACCGCAGAATCACATGTAGCAATATTAAAATAAGTCTTAGAACCTGTACTTAGACAATATGCCTCTTGCAACGTTCCAACGTTTCTGGTTTCAGCAGGATGGGGCACCGCCACATTTTGCCTTGGTAACCCGGAACCGGTTAGATGCCATGATACCAGGACGATGGATCGGTCGACGTGGACCAGCGGAATGGCCCCCTAGATCAACAGACTTGACTTCTCTACACTTTTTCTTATGGGGCCATTTGAAATCTGTTGTGTATGCCAACCGTCTCTGAACAATAGAGGCATTGAAAGAACGTATTCGAGAGGAATGTAAAAAAATCAGGATAGATACACTGCATGCAGTCATTGAAACTACAAAACGCCAAGTTTATAACTGCATAGCACACCACGGATTGCAGTTTGAACATTTGCGAGAATAAAAGCCTTTGATTCCGGAGTTTTGTTACACACAAAATAAAAAAAATTAACCTACAATTCCAGAATTTTGTTACTCCCTGTCATATAGTCGTCGACCGTTTTCCTTCTCTTTATTATCTGGACTATAAGAGAGCCATTTGTCTGTCTATCTCACCATTTTTCAATAGCTTTAGACGTTCATTAATGAGTGCCTGGGAGTGTTTTAGGCACAAAAAGAATTGAATATTTGGAAAAAAAAAGTTTTTTGGGGGATTTATACTTCCTTTTTTTAAAATCACACTATAGTGCTATGTAGCTATGTGAAAGGTAATATTAAACGATTCCCAACCCCATTCCTTAATAGATGTAGAGAAATGTTTTAGGCACACACACCAAAATGAAATAATAATTAAAAAAAATTAATTTCTTCAAAATGCCAACTAGGTTTAGAATGGCACCAGGCAACGGCGGATATAAGTAGCTTTAATTATAAGTAGCTCACAAATCTTAATATTTGTAATAAACTTTTGTACAAGTCAGTAAAAAATAAAAGCCCCACAGCATTATCAAGATGGAAAAATTGTCAATGGTCAGATTGTGCATATTGATTTGAATTAACTGTGCAAAAGTTTTGCGATGGACAGTTTAAAAAACCTAAACCACAAAAAAAGAAAATTCTTTTGAGATTGCATAATACATATTGCATAGTGGCAACTTCCTTTTTGGTTTTCTGGTCATACAAGAAATAAATGAGAAAATAAATAAAACGTTTATGTTTGGGAGCAACACTTGTTAAAGGGAAGTGACAGAAAAGTACACGTGAAAAATACAAGGAAAACAATAATAAACAAGAACGGCACTCGATAGCACATACCTCCGGGCAGGCTGAACAGTTTACATTTTGTATCCCACTGATAGGCCGGATCTGCATCTGGACCTGAACCAAAATCGAATCGGCTTGTTCTCATCACCTACACAACTCATCCACCAAGTTTTGTCAAAACTCATCTTCAACTTTTTGATACATCATGTCATATATCAATTTTCACCCTGCCTGTCAATAATGAAGCATCACTTAAAATAAATTCTCTTCTCCATATCTGACACCAGATTTTCACCGAAATCGAATCAATTCATCCGTGCCACACATCCAACCTGTCCACCAAATTTCGGCCGAATCCAACTTCAACTTTTTGAAATATCTTGCTCACAGACATAAAGACAAACAAACCGACAGACAGACAGACAGACGTGAAAACATAACCTCCATCCAATTTTGGGGGTGGAGGTAACTAGAAAGAGCAATCAATTGTTGCAGACGCTCACCAGGGCTTGATTTCTGTGGTGTTTGTGTGGTTTTGTGTGGTGTAGTGTGTGTTGTGTTTCTGTGTTGGTGTGTTCCCCAATTAATAATAGACGTAATAAATATTTAATTATAAGTAATTAATACGTTCCAATACATACTATATACGTAATTAAGACACTCACATCGCAATGGTACATCATAATTACCTCTGCCACCGAAGGTGGATGGAGGTGATGTTTTCACCCCTATCTGTCTGTTTGTGAACAAAATATCTCAAAACATTGTGGACGGTGTCGATACCTTTTTATCATGATGGGTTTGGGGGTGATAAAATAAATAAATTGATGATCAAAACTTGATATTAAAATAAAATATATTAATCCTGATATAAAATGTACTCAAATATGAAATGATGTTTAAAGTATGTATCCATTTGGAATTACCATAATTATATTTCTCCTCTGTATGGAAAGATCACCTGTGTATAAAATGTGTAAACAGGTTGAACTTTGCCAGAAGTTAATATAAAGAAGAATTGCCCTGTCCATGTAGAACTATCTTGGGAATTAAAAACTATCATGTAGAAAGGAAAACATTGTGCTCATTAAAGTCAAAGAAAATGAGAATCTGCAATGGAGACATCACGAGAGAACAATGAACTTTTGTGTCCATGATTTGAAAAGTTTTGATAAATAATATGATTGATGTACTGTCAGAATGAGATGTATAGTAAGATTTGACCATGTTGTAGACAACGTCTATCCGAGACTGACCAAGAACAGTCAGGTAGGTTAAGGAAATAACTCGGTAAGCCAAAAGAGAGTGTGAGAAGGACATGGCTAAGAATTAAACATAATAGCAAGGCTTTCTTTAAGTATATCATGGCCATAGCTGAGAGTGAAGAAGAGGAGAATTAAGACGGTAGCAGGCAGGGACCTTTTACTCAGAGAGTAGTTAATGCATGGAATGGTCTCCCTGGAAAGGTAGTGGCAGCAGAAAAAGGAGATAAGTCTAAATTAGAATTTAGATAGGTACCTGGAAGTTATGGAGATAGAGGGGTATAGGGATGTTGATAAGACTTTAGCGTAATATTGAGCATTGATGGGTGATTGTGTGCATGTGTATGAGTGCTGTTGGTTGAGGGTCCTGTCAAGGAGGTGTGTGGTTGATGTGTGTTTAAACCAAGCCCATTCCCTCTCTCCTTGAGGGAAAATACTTATCTCATTAATTAAAAACTTTTTTTTTGTATTTTCTTCCTTGGATCTTGTGTTAATAAGCTAGTATGATGTTCATGCAGGTATGGTGGGCTGAATAGCCTCCACCTGTGTTAGATTTCTTTGTAAATCCTCGTAAGGTGCTAATTTAGGTAAATTAGATCATGGGAGATATGATGCAGAGATAAGAGATGTGATCTAGAGGTAGGAGGCTGGTAAAACCAAATTAAAATGATTTACTGATGGGTTACTGATCGATATCAAACTGACCAACAAATGTTTAAAAATATATATAAAAAACTGGTGTATAGATTGTATGCTAATCTGAGTAAATGTTGAGGGTCAGAGTTCAGTTCAACTGTAACACCAAATGTAAAAGCAGTTGATAGAACTAAAGGTAAACAACATGTGGTTGTGAGGATTCTGGAATTGTTCTGATTGTCAAGTTGGGGGGCAAGATTCTAAAAATAAAATAAAATAAATAAATCCAGTATACAAGTCATTCTGAAGGGTTTTGTGAAATAGGTTAAATCTACATGGACTATGGATCAGGAAGTGAATGCCATATGGCTGACAAGATTGTAACAGGAAGGTGTGAAGAACTTGTCGTTGTAGTTACTGTCTGTATTAACATGGTTATTGTAAACAATGTATGGCTAATTTGCTTGCGATTTTGCATGAAGAAGATATATTACCAAGAACAATGATCACACAAGTTTCATGCATCTCTCATTGAGAGATCAAAACGATGATTTTGATGATGATTTCTGGACAAATATGCAATGTGAAATCAGGATAGATAACTACTAGTTATGATATTGTTGCGAATTCGCGCCCGCCGGCGTCGAACGGCCACGCAACTCGAATCGCGCACGTCGCCCACCGACGGACAATTCAGTCGTGACCCTCTCGGACCAACGCCGGGAGCTAGTCACGGGTGGGGTTTAACCTCACCACGATCGTGCCAATTGCCCACCGCGCAGGATAGGGTTGCTCGCCAAATTCGATCTACCTAAGTACCTGCGCGAATGGTCGACCGGCCATCGTACCACGCCACAGGCCGACTTCGATACGAACCGCTTAACGGTCCGTTCCGTTGCTACAGTGATAACCGAGCGGTGTTATCGTCGGCCTCGACGGTTCCGATTACTTACCGGATGTTGCACCCACTACGAACCCCTTACGTGAAGCAGATGGAGATTCAATTAGAGAAAGACGAAGCGAAACGGGAAACAGTTCCACACAATGCACATTTATTTCCCGCACACGGAAAGCACGTATATACAGCCACAGTCAAAATGCACATAAAGCAACCAAACAATAAAAGCAACAACGACGCAGAGTAATACCGACTACGCGCACACACGGCAACACTTATACAGTTCTACTTCACAGACGGCACCAACACACATTTACCACAAAAGCAAAGGAAAGAACCACCCTCCACAGACAAGGAGGCAGACAGGCCCTAGGCCCAAATGTGCGCCGGACCTAGAGGAGCGGCCAGGTCCGCAGAGACCGGGGGGTCCTACCCGCGTCCTCGTGACGCGTTGGCGGGCGAGCCGCAATGTCGCCGCCGCTGCCCCGCACTCCGTGCTCCTTGGCGGGTTTCCTTGGCACCACCTGTGGGGTGTGGAACGGGGCCCCCTTTTCCACTATCTCAGCCGCGGGGAAAGGGAGATTGTTGATGCCCTGGGGGAGGGGAGTGGCTGCTTGGCTTGGGTCCCGCGACGAGACGAGCGATCCCACACCCGACCTCGTCGCCCGACCGCAGTCCTTCTTGCCTCGGACCCGAGCTCCCTTGCCTCAGTTCCACCGCTCTCCCTCGTCCGACTCTCTCTGCAACTCTTCTCCGTTCCACACTCTCCTACCCACTCCCCCGATCACCCCGATTCGCCTTCGCCTCCGCCTTTTTATAGGCGGCACGGAGGAAACCAATATGCAAATATTCGGATCAGAATGACCTCGGGGCGGACCATGCTCCGCCCATTGGTCGGAGGAAACGGGGGGCGTGAACCTCCCTGATCCTAGACATTGCATATATCGACTTCACACACACGCGCCTGGAGGCGGGCCAACCGCCCCTGCTCGCTAATTGGACGGAGGAGAAGTGGGCGTGTAGCGTTTTTGCTCCGAGTTTTCCCCTCGGAAAGGCGCCATTTGCGCTCGCGCGCTCGGTGCGTTCGGCACACCAATCGGCTGAACGGGCCCGAGACAGCCCGACGTTCTAGTTCACAGGTGTGGAATGGCCGCGAGAAGGAGAGAGGTGAAGTGGTGGAGGGGTTTCGGTGTGAGGTTGATGGTATGTGCCGTTATTTGGAATGCGGTGATGTCGATGTTTGCGGATTGAGTTGTGATAAAGGTCGTGGCGTGTGCGTTGTTGTTGTCTGAGGGTTGGAGCGTGGTTGTAGTTGGTGACGATGGCTGGCGTGGTGGTTAAGGTGTTGTGTGATAGGCGGTTGAGACTGGTTGGTTCAATATAAAGATAGAACAGAAAAAATGGCTAACTCAAAGCGTCGCAGCCCGGATGAATCACATAAATCCCTCCTATACAACGGTTTGGGCTACTACACATGTACTTAGAGATATCTCACCTGCGCCTTTATGTGTAATGCGAATTTCCACAACCTAACAATATCAAGACCTGAAATGATGACGATCAGCATATACTCTGTTACTTTCTAAGAGTAATAGCCTAATGACCAGTTCAGTAAATGAAAGGAAAATAAGATTATGATGATGCAATGGCTTCTGGTAATTCTGGTTTAATTAATTTAAATTAATTTAAATTTCTGGTAATTTAGACCAGAAATACTGGTCAATATGTCAAAATTAAGGCAGAGAATAAATAATTATATTATTACAAAAGATTAAAGTTGGGCTTTGGCTTAAGGAAATACATGGGCAACATTATTACATTGGATTTTTGTTGGAATAATAATGCTTGTGATTATTTTTGTACTCTTCAAATGTACTATAACTGTCTTCTCTTCATTGTTTAGTCGTTGTTTTAAGAGAAGAGCCATGGCCATACAATGGTTGTTCAAGCATCATTTCCATATGAGAATTCCAATACAGAGAGAATTTAACGATCTGTGCAACATTGAAGTTTGAAAATACATGGGCAATTTGGAATGAGCATGTTATGTGACCATGGGCAGATGTTATCTCTGAGACAATCATCGATCCTGCTGTACTTTGTCAGTGGGATATCATTATTTTTTTAAAAACAACAAAAAACAACAACGAAAACAACAAGACCGAAAACAACAACAACGATAACACGTCCTGGCCTTTTATGGCTGGAATCAAGAAATGGAATTTCTGAATGATGAATTCCTTGTGATTATGACATTGGAATATGCAGAGTGGACAATGTTAGTGGGGTGCAACGAAGCAGTTTGTGCTCGAGACTTCCTACTCTCTACAGTCTACACTCTTCTCCACCCTGACCACTTCGTGCCAATATGCCTCCGGCTACACTGCATGTGGTGTGAGGGGCTTTGGCAACAGTATTCTGCATGAGATGCTACTCTTCTCCACATATTCTCCCTGCCCACTTTCATCCACCAAGTTTGATAAAATGTGGTTACCTGTTCAACATGACGGATCGTGAGATGGTGCAGGGAAAGGAGGCTCAGGAGAGATACTATTCTGTAAGCTGGCGTTGGACTTCTGAAAGAAATTGCTTGTGTTTGCTGTTTCTTCTTGGTTGGAGAAATGCCATAAGTTTCTTAAAACGCCCAAGAAGAAAAACCATACAAACTGATCCTGATCAAGAAATGTGATATTGCAGTGAGACAACACCGCCCTTCCTGGAGGTACTACATATGCCCAGGTATCAAAGCCATATACGGAAGAAGATCAAGACTCATACCCAGGGCAGCATGAGGTGTGCAACATTTGTTTGGCCAGACTGGACCAGCACCTCTATCCTTGCATCGCTGTTTACCTCCAAAGGAAAATAGATTAACAAGTAATGGAACTTTATTGGCTGGGAGAGTTGGGAAAGATGATTTATACATAGATTGCTAATGTCTTTGGAATATGAGATGTTCATTCAAAGATTGCCCATGAAGCCTGTTTTAAAAATTCATAAATGTTGTGTTGTTTAAAAAAAATTAACAGTGGAATGGAGATACATTTTTATCATGATGGGTTTGGGGGTGCTAAAATAAATAAATTGATGATGATTAAAAGTTGATATTAAAATAAAATATATTAATCCTGAAATAAAATGTACTCAAATATGATATGATGTTTTAAGTTTGTATTCATTTGGAATTAACATAATTATATTTCTCCTCTGTATGGAAAGA
>CM068955.1:157820065-157841448 GCA_035128595.1 Eptatretus atami
CCCCACAAAACAAGTCCTGACAAGGGTCTGCAATCTCTGATTGCTCTTTTTCTTGTTAATAGATGTGCTCACGTTCCAATAGCATGTAAATAATAGATTTCAATCACACTCTTCCCTGGAGGTGTTAAAAACAGCTGTTCACCACCATCTCTTATCTTCCCCCATCCAAAACCACGCTCTTTTATTCCCCTGCTTATCCACCCCAAACCGAACTCCTTCATATCTTATCTGCAAAGGCTTGCATGCCATAAAGATATGCCTACAAGTTTGGAGGTGATGTGTTGGCAATAACTTTTGCACATGACATCAGCATCGTGTTATCCAATCAGAGTGCTTCTTTGGTTGAAGTGAATATGTATATATATTGTTGCGGAAATGGCCCTTAGTGTGTTATTAAATATAGGATTAGCCCAGATCCCCCTTAAATGCATGTTTAGCCAGGTTGTTCGTAAATGGACGTTACATGTGTGTCGGGAGATGTAAGAGGCTGTTCATTGTTCGTATGGTGGTGGTGTACCGAGAGGTTCTTCTCCTTCCTTCCCCTCTCCGAACGAGTCCCCGCCCAGCGTCTGAGAGGGAGTGGCCTAGAGAAGGGAGCACCGGAAGGGAAGGTGGAACTGAGAGCGCGAGGTGGGGCGCGATCGGCTGTACAAGGGATGGCTGTGTCTGTTTGCGATCGGCTTTCGTGAAGAGCGAGCCGAAAGAAAGGCAAGGAAGGGACTGCAAGAGGTCTGTCTGCCATCGGCTGGAGGAGAAACTGCTAGCGTCGGTCGGCGACCTGCTGAGGGAGTAACTCGCAGTGCGTGTGGTCGGCGATCTGTAAGAGAGGAACGGCCTGAACCTGAGGGTCGAGTCGGCGATCTGCCGAGGGAGTAACTGAGCCTGAGTGTCAGGTGAGGATTCTGCTGTATACAAACGACTAGTGGGAGGCTGCAATCTGCTTCGAGAGGAACGGCTGCTGTGTGAGTCGGCGATCGACTTTATGAGGTCGTCATCGACAGGTTCAACCTGCGTCTAACCATGGAGCCTCTGTCCTTACTCTCCTCAGGCTCGATAACGTCTTGTAATCCCGTCGATCCGCCTGCGGAGCCCAACACCCAATTTGGCCTGATTGGTGAGCAAGCCAGATCTGGATTCGTATGCTGGACCTTGTAAAAAGCCAGCTGGAGCACACCGTGGACCTTCCGCTCTTGTGCCGTCGACCTTACGGGGCTGAATGCGCTGAGGCTGCGTGCGTGGGCGGTGCGACAAAAGGAGGACGCCGCGCCATTTTGCCACGCTGCATGCTCAAGCTGGGTGCTCAAATCCGTTGACATGGCTTGTCACGAGCCGCATTCGTGCCTTCGACACTTTTCCTCTCGTCCATGAGGCATCACCAAAACTTTGTGTCTTGTCTGCATGTCTTGTCTGCATGTTGTCTAAGGTTTATCTCACTCGGGTTCCCTTCGAACCCGTAATCCGTAGCTCCCTAGTTAAGAACGGGTTATAGATTAATTATAACATTGTCGTGAATGCTTTGCTGTGTTTGTGTTCCCCGATGTGTCCCCAATAAATCTGGCCGAGTTATACAGATTTGCCGCCTTGAATTTATTCGTGCCGCGCCGAGGAGCGATCCGCTCAATTTGGATATAAAACCCAAACGGGCTACGGACTGGCAGACTCCGCTCGGTCTCTGACAAATCCAGTCTGTAGCCGGGTCTATTCCCCCAGCTGGCAAGGCACAGGTGTATTTTGGTATCGTATTTGAGGCGCGTAATCCGAGACTTGTGCCGAACCAGCCGGCGTTTAACCCCGGAGATGGCGGTGCTGTTGTGACGCCGAATCTTCAACATTTGGCTGTCAAGAGTAGGGTGCGAATCCCCCACCGCTGAATCCTTAACAATAATATATATATATATATATATATATATATATATATACATACATATATATATTATATATACATATACATATATATATAAATATATAAATATATATATTACACTGACGGGCCAAAACCCTATGACCCACTGCCCTAATTATGCTGTTGGTCCTCCATGTGCCGCCAAAACAGCGCCGACCTGCCGAGGCATGGACTCCACAAGACCCCCGAAGGTGTCCTGTGGTATCTGGCACCAAAACATGAGCAGCAGTCCTTCAAGTCCTGTAAGTTGCGAGGTGAAGCCGCCGTGGATCGGACTTGTCGGTCCAGCACATCCCACAGATGCTCAATCGGATTGAGATCTGGAGAATTTGGAGGCCAGTGCAACACCGTGCGTGAACACTTCATCATGCTCCTCAAACCATTCACGAACAATGTGTGCAGTGAGGCAGGGCGCATTATCCTGCTGAAAGAGGCCACTGCCATCAGGGAATACCATTGCCATGAAGGGGTGTACCTGCTCTGCAACGACGTTAAGGTAGGTGACACGTGTCAAATTAACGTCCACATGAATGGCTGGACCCAGCATTTCCCAGCAGAACATTTCCCAGAGCATCACACGCCCTCCACCGGCTTGTCGTCTTCCCACAGTGAATCCTGGTGCCATCACTTCCCTAGAGTGTGTGTGAGTGTGCATGCCAGTGCGTGCCAGTGCGTGCCAGTGCGTGTCAGTGCGTGCCAGTGCATGTCAACTCCACAACTCCAAATCCATGAAACAGAAAAGCCCAAAACATTGCATGCATACCAAGGGAACTCCGAGGGAGTGCATAAATCAAAACTGGGTATTTGGGTAAATTTAAACACCCCTTATGAAGATAATTTAGGGGGCGTTCATCATCAAAAACCAAAAAAAGCCTTACCAAGATGGTGGCACGCCATCTTTGTTAGCTCACTGTCACCTTGCAAGGGTCTTAAGGTGCCTTTTTGTTTTGGGATGTTCAAAAATTCCTGCACTTGGAACAGGCTGCAACGGTTTCTGTATGATACAGCGTTCAAAAATTTATTTTTTCACTTTCCTCAATCATGCCATCAGCCTGGTGTTGGCTTAGCGGCTAGGGTGGCTGGCTCAGCGGCTAGGGTGGCTGGCTCAGCGGCTAGGGTGGCTGGCTCAGCGGCTAGGGTGGCTGGCCCAGCGGCTAGGGTGGCTGGCTCAGGATTCTAGGGTCCTGAGTTCAAGCCCTTTTGGTTGCTGAATTAACACCAGGTGGGGTTGACTCAGTCTGTCATCCTTCTGAGGTTGGCGAAATGAGTACAAGTTTACTGGTAGAGGGGCACAGCATCAATGGCACAGCCGCGCTTCCAAGAAATGATAGCTACCCGGCATTTAAGCTGCCATATGCAAGAACAGAGAACTCGCATCATCAAATGCCTGATCTTTGGAGCTATGAATCGCTGCATGTAGTGCCAATGAGAAAGTCTAAACCCCCTTTCAAAATTTTCACCTTTGTTGCTTTATAGCCTGGAATTAAATTTGATTGAATCAGACTTTTTCCACCTTTAATTTCACATCGTAACCCACAACTTTGAGGTGAAAAATAAATTCTACAAATTTCAGAAAATTAATTAAAAATACAAAACTAGAATATCTTGGTTGGATAAGTGTCCACCTCAGTTATAATAGCAATTCTAAGTTAGTTCAGGTGTCACCAATCACCTTTAAATCACACACCAAGTTAATTGGCCTCCACTTGTGTTAAATTGTAGTGATTGTGATTATTTCAGGAAAAAAAAATCAGTTGCTCCTGTAGGTTTCCTCTGCTCGGTAGTACATTTCACAGCAAAGACTCAACCATGAGCACCAAGAAGCTTTCAAAAGACCTCCGGGATAAAGTTGTGATAAGGCACAGATCAGTGGATGGGTATAAAAATATTTCAAAGGCCTTGAATATCCATCCTTTGTAGCACAGTCAAGACAATCAGTTAAGAAGTGGAAGGCGTATGGTACCACCAATACCCTGCCTAGATCAGGTCATCTCACCAAACTGGATGACCAAGAAAGGAGAAGACTGATCAGAGAGGTCAAGAGGCCAATGGCAACTTTTAAAGAGCTACATGCCTTTTCGGAAAGACTGGTCACTGTGTGCATGTGACAACAATATCCCAAACACTCCACAAGTCTGGCCTGTATGGTAGTTTGGAAAGAAGGAAGCCATCACTCAAAAAAGCCCACTTGAGTCCCATTTGAGGTGTACAAAAAACAACTCCAGAGATTCTGAAGCCATGTGGCAAAACGTTTTGTGGTCTGAGAAAACCAAGATGGAGCTTTTCGGCCTAAATGCAAAACATTACGTTTGGCGCAAACCCAACACAGAACATCACACAAAGAACACCATCCCGACTGTGAAGCATGGTGGTGGCAACATCACATGATGTAGATGTTTCTCATCAGCAGAAACTGGGGCACTTGTCAAGATGCAAGGGAAAATGGATGGAGCAACACACACAAACATCCTCGAGGAAAACCTGTTGTCCTCAGCAAGAAAGCTGAAATTGGGACGGAAGTTCACCTTTAATCATGACAACGACCTGAAGCACACAGCTAAAGCTACACTGGAGTGGCTAAGGAACAAAAAGATAAATGTCCTTGAGTGGCCCAGTCAGAGCCACAATCTAAATCCAATCGAAAATCTGTGGCATGACATGAAGATTGCTGTCCATCAACGCTCCCTAAGCAACTTGACTGAGCTTGAATAGTTTTGTACAGAAGAATGGTCAAATATTGATTGCCCAATCAAGGTGTGAAAAATTGGTAGAGACCTATCCCAACAGACTCACAGCTGTAATTGAATCGTCAACCCCACATACTTTGTATTTCCATCACTGATGCAAAATTTCATTCTGAAAGTCCAGCCGGCTCCAAGATACAGCTCGAACATTGGCAGAAAAACAAACAAACAAACAAAAAACACAAAATGGTGGCTTAGTCGTTCTCGAGGTCTGAGAAAATCAGAGGTACCATTAAAAATTGGGGGCTTCAATTGTAGAAATAAACATTACAACAGGTATAAGCCTCCCCCTATCCTATCGGAGGCTTAATTAGTCATATATAATTTTATACTACTGTTACTACTACCACCACCACTACTTCAGCCCCAATTACTCCCATTGTATTTAATTGTTTGGGGGTGGGGGGTGGTCAGGGGGGTCAGCCATGAAAAAAATTTGTTCTAAGTCTTTCACGAACCAGCTGGCCAGGTCTGACGTTTGACTGAATGTGACAAGAATTTTGAATTTGGCTAGGGAAATGAGATAACCCGCTTGCTCTTTGCGAGTGAAACTGTGTAATCGTTAATGTCCACTAAACACCAACAATGGCAGACAGAATCCACAATTTAACGTCCATCCGAGGAACAGCACACACACTGATGCCTCACAATGCTTGCGAAACACCAGGATGACAGTTTATAGTGGGTCTGGATTCAAAACCCAGGCTAGACAGCTTAGAAGTGAGTGCACATACCTCTCGGTTATCATGCTCGGCCTACATGATTTTACACTACGAACACATTACAACTTCAATGTTGGGATATTAAAAGATACTTACAAAGCATACACGCAATTTAAGGCAGAAACACAGTAAAAAGTGGGACTTTTTCAGATTTCAGTTCAACGTTCACCAAAGATAATGGGATTTTCTTGGCTGCCTCTCGTTTCTGAACCCAATGGGTATGTAAATGCAGAACCACACCCGCAGAATAAAGGAGATGGATAAAAACGATAATACCAAATGTTTTAGTCACCGAGTGGTATGATTGACTACATTGGTACTCCATCCCGATTGGAAGCTCGTGCTGTGAAGACGTCATTCGAGACCTGCACGTGCGTGCGAACCAGCAAGACAGGACGCAAGGAAAAGCTACTTCTTTAACAGCCGCACCACACGAACAGCGAAAGCCAAAGAAGGAGCAAGCTAAAAGGAAGGTTAAACAACTCTGCAAGACAAAGAAGGTACGCAAATGTTTTCATATACAGTTATTATTATTAATTAATTATTATGAATGTTATTATCAAGAATGAGATTTGAGGTTATTACAAATTTATTGAGCAGTCCACTTTGCTCTAGTTGTGTTTGTTGAAAAGAAATGTATTCTGCTCAATACAATTGGTTACTAAGTCACAAATTAGAAGATAATTGGAATAATAATTTCAATGTATTTCGGTTCAAGCTGAAGATTCATAACCTTAATTTAATATATGTCTAAAGAATAAATAGTTTGACGTTTTGAAAGACATAACTTGTGGTTTGATTCTTGAAGATGGAGGGCAATGCACACTATTTTCCTTGTCGTCAAATGTTTTTCACACTTATCTGCCGGAGTAAAACCTCAAGCGATTACACTTTATCACAGGCTAGCAAAGCCCTTGTGGTACAATTGTGAATGACTCACAACTTTAACAGTCCACAAAAATCGAAATTCAAAATGCCACGTTCCACATAACTATCTGAAACCAAGTAATGATCTTGAAGAAGTTCATACCTTACATGATCCAGTATGAGAGCTCACAAGCACAAATAACATGCATTTCTGCTAAATGTACACTTTCATTTTGTGCTAACCTACAAAAAAGATAGATATAAAATGACACTGTGGTAGAATACAAAATACAAAATACCTCTCTTAAAAAAAAAAAAAAGTACCTTCCTCACCCTCCTCTGATTTCAGCATGGGATAGTTAAAAGAATAATCAAGATGATCTTATGTCACCTGCAGGAAAAGGTTACAAGATCCAAGGATCTCCAATATTATATGTATATATATACATTTATATATTGTGAAAGTGAGTTCGAGGCAGAGATCAAAATGAACAACACAAGCTTCCCAAAAGTAAGTATTTTACTGTTACTTTACTGCAAATATATCCATGAAAAACGATCCAGCAGGTTTGACCCTGCAAGACTGCTCTGTAGAGTGGACGTCGAGGAGGGGGAATGGAGACGGACGTCCGGGGGGGGGGGATGGAGGACGGATGTCGAGGGAGGAATGGAGACGGACGTCGAGGGGGGGAATGGAGACGGACGTCGAGGGGGGGGGAATGGAGACGGACGTCGAGGGGGGGGGAGACGGACGTCGAGGGGGGGGGAGGCAGACGACGTCGAGGGGGGGGAGGCAGACGGACGTCGAGGGGGGGAGGCAGACGGACGTCGAGGGGGGGAGGCAGACGGACGTCGAGGGGGGAGGCAGACGGACGTCGAGGGGGGGGAGGCAGACGGACGTCGAGGGGGGAGGCGACGGACGTCGAGGGGGGGAGGCAGACGGACGTCGAGGGGGAGCAGACGGACGTCGAGGGGGAGGAGACGGACGTCGAGGGGGAGGCAGACGGACTCGAGGGGGGAGGCAGACGGACTCGAGGGGGAGGCAGCGGACTCGGGGGAAGGCAGATGGACATCGAGGGGAAACGCAAAGGCAGATGGATGTCGAGGGGGAAACGCAGACGCAGACAGACCACTTCAGGGAGTTATTTAAAGGGAGGGGGGGTGGAAGATTTATTGAGTGTGTTTAACAGGTCAAGGATTAATATGATCATGGAAGTAAGTTTCTGAATTTGCTGTATTCACATGAATATTGATTCAATAGTTAAAACTCATTGCTCAGGCATTAGGAAATTAATTATTTTTAATAAATGCTGTTCCCACAGAACTTTAGCATCAACCTTCCCATTTGTGAAATAATTACCCCGGTGATTGCGGCACCAATCATCACCTTTATGCTTTTTCCACTCGCTCTGCTGGGAAACCTGCTCGTGCTGGCCCTTTTTATTCGAAATCGCTACCGCCTCAACACCCTTGATATCTACATCATCAACCTCGTGCTGTCTGAGCTCAGCTTCACGTTTGTGGTGCCATTCATCAGCCATGGAGAATTTTACAACAATTGGTCATTTGGCCCCATTCTCTGCAAAGTTGTTCAGTTCTATTCTTCTTTGTATCTCTACATCCACGGCTTTACACTCTGTTGCTACAGCATCTACCACTATCTGAGTGTTGCTCACACGAGCTGGCTGCTCCAGCACCACAAGCTGATTCACTCATACACTGCCTGCATGGTGATATGGGTGTTGGCAGTCACTCTATCTGTGGTTGATGCTCATTTTTACAGTAACGACAATGAAGCCAATCAGAAGACCTGCACACGGTTCATTTTCAGTGATCAAGGCCTGAACAATATTTATATATCAGCGGGGTTCGCTTGTCTAAAGCTGCTGTTGGGGTTCTTCACACCGTTTATCGTCATCCTCATTTCAGCCTGTGGTGCTGGCAGTGCCCTGGCATACGCACCGGCTGCCCGCCACCGTCGAGCTCGGGAATTTTCTGCTGTAGCGGGCACATTCTTCCTCTGCTGGTTTCCATACAATGTCTGCGATCTCCTTGTGTCCTTATCCTGGCTAGGTGATGAGACCGAAACTTTTGATTGCAAGTTTGAGACGGCAATGCTCGTTTACTGCCTGCCCCTCACACGCAGCATGGCATTCCTCTATTGTTGCATAGTGCCGATCCTGCATGTGTTGCGCAAACGTCGTCAAAGAGCGCAACTGAAGCACATGGGGAGACGACTAAGAGAGCTGTTACGACAGCAACTCGACTCAACGAACAGCTCTCAGCAAAGGAATGTGCCAGTCAACCCGAGTAGTAAATAGTCTACAAACTCCACAGAAGTTATCGGACTGTAATAGCAAAGCATGCCAACAGATGCACTTGGAGGTTTGTTTTTGAACAAATCACAACTGGTCATATAAATGCACAAGGTTAACTACCAGTGGTCAAAAAGTAAGGGGCGTGTGTGCACGGCCTGCGTACTTTTGTATTATTTATACAAGTGAGAACAGAGCAATATTAACGGATCGGCAAATAAATAAGTTTAAAAGAGGAGACCGAGTGAAAGTGCAATTTTTGTGCTTACTTATTATTGTTTGGTTAAACGTGTAGTTCGAACATGGACCATTCTTTATCGGTAACTGCTTGGGCAGACATACAGAAGGCTATAATAAGACAGGAACGAATCAAAAGAAAAATGAAACAAATACCATTTATTTATGTACGTACGATTCAGATTGGGTGGTTCCTACATATCGATTTATTCCACATGCAAAAATGGTGAAATGTTTATAAACCCACATTTCCCCCATTATGCCTGATCACACATTCCCTTTGATCCATTCCCTCACTCCTAATATCCCATTCTTAACATTCCCACCCCCGACATCCATTATCCTCCTTGTTCTCAACTATATTTCCCCCTTCTGTTTCTTGGCTCAATTTTTTGAATCTCCTCAATTTATCCGCTCCACTCAAGGTATGTGCTATCAAATGCATACCTTCAAAAAAACAATCATCCAATCAGAAATGACAAATAAAATACAACTGGGTCAAGGAGCTCAAGTGGAGGGCCTGGAATCAAATGACATTAATGCAAAAAGTGTCTAACAGAGGGATTTATGTAGCAGGTGACTGACATCGGGATGATGCAAAATTAAATACTAATTTTCAATGAAAATAAATTTCAAGGCTGATGAAGAAGCATTAACACACAACATGCATTCCATGCATGACAGAGGCATGTCCGCACAAGAATGCAATTATTCCCCCTTTGTTCCAAACACACACCGTCGTATCGACGGCTCCCTGAAGGTATTTTCAGTCCGTATATTGTGCTTGAGTTACAACAATAGCACCCCTTGAAGGTTTCGGTCAAGTGAATTTCTCTGTGAAAGTTGATATCCAGAACATCCAAACAATTCAGGGACCCAGAAAAGTGTGATGCTTTGTGATGCTCCATAATCATGCTATTTCAAATAAGGCAATAATTATCGGTGTGTATGTACGTCTGATCGTGATGGAATCGCAAACGGGGTTGGCTAATTTACACCAAATTTCAAACATGTGCTGGGGGGTACCCAGGGTCAGGCCATGGGCACAAAATAAACCTACCCAGCACCCTGCGAGGGTGGGGAGACTTACAATTTTTGCCTGTGAACATAGCACAGTGCAAGTGGTTTTCTGACTCCTGTTGGACAGAGGAGGGATTACGAGCCAGGGCACAAAATATATTTGCCTCACATCCTCTCTCATCCCTTCCCTCCCCCCACACCCTCCAGGCCACTCCAAGGGGAGTGGCTATTTCTAGCTATATCAGAATAAGGCAATTATCTGTGCAGGTGTATGTTTATACGTCTGATCATTATAGAATCAAACAGCTGGGCCAGTTTGGGGAGATGCCTTGCGATTTTTGCATGTACGTGTGGAATCGGGAAAGTGGTTCAACCACCGATCCCCGCTGAAAGGAGTCGATATTTTTTAATTTGGCTCAAAGTTTGGCACATCATTGCAACATCATAAGCTGCAGTGAAGAAAATCCGACTGTGGTGGAAGAAGCTGCTGTAGAGCCCCAGCAAAGTTGTTTTCCATCAAATAGCAATGTGTAAATTGATACCTATTTGGCATCAAAAGGAACTCCATGATGACCATACGATTAAGCACAATAAGTGTCATGTCACAGGGAGAATGTAAATGGTGTCCCATGAAAGGTTAAGTTTTAGTTTCTTTGCTTGTTCTTAAATCAGTGATAGTTTGGGCAAAACGTTGAATTGTTTATCAAGAGACTCTTCTTGGAACAATTGTTCAGGATATTTTACAACATGGTAACAAAATGTCATCTGTGAATGGAACAAAAGGGTTGCTTAATGTTGCTCCACACCGAGACAGAGTGTGACTGGTGCAATGAGGCTTCAGACTTTTTACCGCATTTGTGGAATAAGGATCGAGATATGGGAACACAGGGACTCAATTGTTCATGCGGGATGGTGCAACTCCCCAGTGTAAAAGTGGTCTTCAACTTTCTTAATCCAATTTTTAAGATTACCTCATTTCTCTCAAGTTACCAGACAAGTACCTGCTTGTAACCTCAACCTAAATCAATGCGATTATTTCCTGTAGAGACCAAAGAAAAGTTGAATATTTTCACAAAGGTCACAAACTTTCATGGAGATAAGGGAGAAGGTTGCGGAACTGTGCAACTCTCGACGAGGATTTGTATTGCAGGAGTATTAAAGTTAATCCATCGTTTTGAGGAAGTGGAAAAACTAGCCAGACTGAACAGCTTGTCCATGACAAGTTATCTCCAAAGAATATCATATTTTTCATGTTTCATGAATACATTGTTGTTTTATGCACATTAAAACTACTTTTCAATTACGAGTGTAAATAAGTCATCATTTTCAGATGTGTTATTGTTCTAATGTGTTATCTCAGATTATCTAATGTTATCTAATGTGTTACCACATAGAAATCTCAGATGTGTTATTCTAAGCAGAGTTAAGAAAAAAAACATTTCACATCATAATGACCGCAGGTACAAGGTCGAGGGGCTAGTTCCTCAAAACTTTATGCACAGTTTCCATGATGAAGATATGTTAATATTTCCCGTAACAAAGTGCAAAGTCTGCATGGAAGGTTTGAGCACATTTAGCATAAAATTCAACTCAAGAAACGAGAAAAGAAAAAAAAACACGGTCCGTGCACAAGATTTTGTACGAACCTTAGTCGCTGTCGGATAAAGATTTTCCCAAAGTGGAAAAATGTTTCGTCCGACATAGAAAACGTCTCGAGAGTCAAACTACAAGCCATAGAGTGATGTGATGCACTGCTGATCCAAGCACAGCTTCGTTCATGCCAAGCATGTGTAACATGAAAAAATTTGAAGCAATTACAATACTGTTGGATTATTGTGTAACATTGGGTTTACTGCAATCAGATTATAGACCAAGCGACAAACCAAAACAATGAACCAAAGATGGGGTGAAAAGGTCTGCACAAACCTGAAGTATTGAGACCATTTGTGGTGGGGGTACATAAGCAAATGATAAATGACTGTGTCTGTACTTGCGTGGGATGACTTACTCTGGACAACCAACTTGTGCCTCGTCGGATCGCTCGAAGTCCGACAGGCTTTGATCGAGCTCATCCTCAGTGATGATATCAAAGGCGATGTCATCAGGAGCAGGAGGGTTCAGTGCTTGTCCTGCCGAGGGTAACCACAGTAATTAGGCAGCAAAACAATATTTTAACTAGAATTCCACTCATTGGAGTGCATACCTCTACCAGGCTGAACAGTTTCTGTTTTGTATCCCATTGATGGGCCAGATATTCATCCGGACTTAAACCAAAATCTAATCGGCTTCTTCTTGTCACCGACCCAAATCATCCACCAAGTTTTGTCCGAATCTGTCCACGTTTTGAAATATCATGCTATACAGCAGGCCCACAGCAAACGCGGGTTTCCACATCGCGGTTGAATAATTTTGGTAAAATATTCCGACCGCGGCATGGGTCCCTCGCTCTATCGTGGTATGGCATGGAGGAATACACAACCCCACATCTCCATCTCATCTCAGAACCCCACGCTGCCCTCCATCGCAGACTCAGTTGCTCTTTCAATATCGTGCCACACGGACTGTCATTACGTGATTGAAAACGTGACTGATTGTTTGTCTGTTTGTTTATCAACACAGAACGAGTGTTTTTCTCTGCAACCGCTTGGCGGATTGAGACATAATTTTCACCGTAGAAGCGACTACTCATGTGGAATGATTTAATGATAATTATGACGTCATCGGTCATAAGTTTAATCGGTTTAATGAAATATCGGTTTTATGAAATATGATGTCATAAGTCACATGGTTTGGCAGCCATATTGGATTTACCCTAAAACCTATAAGGAAATCTTCTTCTCCAGAATGGCTGGACAGATCGAGGGGAAACTTCACAGAAATGTTCCCCAAGCCATGGGTGTACCATTTTTTAAAGGAATAATTGATAGGTCACATGGGTTGGCAGCCATATTGGATTGAAGAAAAATATTAAATGTTTTCTCTGGAACCACTTAATCAATCGACATGGAACTTCACAATTATGTTCCAGTAGTGATGGGGAATGCATGTTATAAATTTCAACTTGATCAGACACATGGTATGGCAGCCAGAATTATTGAATTTTTTGATCTGGGTTTGATGGGTTTTTTTTTTGAAAAAGGCTCACTTGGCTTGCCTGAATGGGTTTTAGGGTAGAGCAGTAGCAGCTGAAATGCGAATCCTATCCAGGTTCCTCCTGATGACTTCATCTTTGCTTTTTCAGGTTCCTTCTGAAGACTAAAATGCAAGACACTACCTATTTGGCCTTCCATTTGATTTGAATTGAATATATTGTTACGGTTGTGGGGGTATATGGAAGGATTTAATAGGGAGTTTACCATTGTGTCGAGTTGCTTGGTCCGTGGATGAGTAGAAAGCAACTCGATGTAACTAAGTTAGGGAATCTGTGAGCTTAAGTGTTACGGATCAACACACGAGAGGTGGTGCTGTGCTAATTAGCTTCGGGAGTGAGAATAAGTTCCACAGAACGTGATTGCCCTCTGTGATTTTTCCCTATGTTTTTTATATTTCAAGCCAGGCAGGAAGGCTGGGAAATGCGTCCCTGAAACCACAACAAACAGGAGAAGCCGCACCTTCCCGGGTTTGGGGGTGAGCAGGCCACGCCCCGGAGGTGGAGGATATAGAGCGCACAAGGAGAGGCTGACGCATTGCAGAGGGCATGGGAGGTTCCTACTGCATAAGACAGGAGATCGGTGTGATCGAGGCCGAGGGCAGGCAGGCTTGCACACATGTGGATTGTGGAAGGCTTCCATCTGGATGGAAGGGGAGATCGGCAGAGTGCACAGACGAGGGCGGTGTGAAGAATGCACGAGGCAGGTGGCACCTTTGGAAAGAGGAAGGCTGGCACGTTTTGAGCTTTCATGTGGAAAAAGCTGCTTGCGGATTGCCTGGCGTACGTCTGCCCGGCTACGAGTGGCGGCGCCATTTTGCGTGCATGTGCACATGCTGGTGGAAGCGCTCCCCATTCCAAGTTCGACAAGGACCAGGTCTGGGCCAAGCTGAGTACCAGTGTACTTTAAAAAGGGGGGGGGGGTTCTTTTCATTTTGGTCACCCCTTTGTCTGTATTTGCATTGGGTGCGAGGCCTCGACTGTCGAAGTTATTTATTTAATATTTTTTATTATTTTCTTTTGAATTATCGTCTTGGAAATATTTGTGTATGCTCATTAGATGTGTTTATTTTGAAGAAACTGTATTCGTGTAATTGTCGTGGGTTCGAAGAAAAACCCCGCGTATCCGCCGCTACATTCTCTGTAATCCTCCGCCCGTCCTCCATTGCCCTCTGCCATGCCCTTCGAGCACGTGTTGAAATCTCTGTCGATCAACGTGTCCGCCTCCTCTTAATAAGGAACTGCTCGGCCGTCCCGGGGGATTGGCGGTGTTAACCGCCCGTCATCACAATTTGGGTTGGGGGTTAACTTTGGCCGGCCACCTCCGCAACAATATTTTAATCCCATTCTAAATTAAATTGAGTAATAATGTAAAACATCACGGGTCATTGCCAGGTGTCAAATCAAAGCGGGACGTTTTGGTACCCGGTCATCACTGCCAGCTGTTATAAAGTGGCAGTTCCAATTATGTCCCTTATTAATTATGTAACACACCAGTACACAAATGCCATACAAAATACACCATACAAACACCACAACAAAAAAGTTCTGGCGAGGGTCTGCAATCTCTGATTGCACTTTCTCGTTATTCAATTTAATTTAGAATGAGAATAAAATAACTTCAATTCAAATCAAATGGAAGACGAAATAGGTACAAGTCCTGCATTGGAGTAATCAGAAGGAACCCAAACAAGCAAAAAGCAAAGATGAAGTCATCAGGAGGAACCTGGATAAGATTCACATTTCAGCTGCTACTCCTCCATACTCAAACCCATCCAGGCACAAGCCACAGGTAAGTGAGACTTATTAAAAAATATATTTTAAAAATCAAAATTCAAAATGATCCCAGATCAAAAAATTCAGTAATCCTGGCTCCCAGACCATGTGTCCAATCAAGTTGAAATTTAAAGCATGTATTGTCCATCACCACTAGATCATAACTGTGACGTTTCACGTCGATTGGTTGAGCAGTTTCAGAGAAAACATTATTTAATATTTCTTCAATCCAATATGGCTGCCAAACCATGTGACCTAGCATGTACCCCGTACCAAACTTGTGAACCCAAGGCTTGGTAAATATTTGTGTGAGGTTTCCCCTGATTTGTCCAGCCATTCTAGAGAAAAATTTTATGGGTTTTCGGGTAAATCCAATGTGGCTGCCAAACCATGTGACCTTATGGCATCATTTGTGTGAACCTTTTGTTCCTCATGGATATGTGGTCATATGTGTAAAGTTTCATCTCAATGTGTTCAGCCACTTCAGAGAAGAGGATTTTTGAAAAAAAAATATATATATGGCTGCTGAATCACATGACACCAAATTGTTTCTCTGGACCATTTTATCCCGTGATGACCCTCAAAAATGTTTATACTGATCAGATGTAGCGTTCTACATATGCAATTATGATGTCATTATGAAATTACCTATGACATCATTAAAAAAAAATAATTAAATAACGCTTATTCCCCATGATGAGTAATTGCCATGTGCCAAGTCTCAATTTTTTTTCCTTGGTGCGGTTTCAGAGATACAGTGGTCCAAAGTTTTTCCACTTTTCCAACATGGCTGCCACACCACGTGCGTGACCTATGACATCATAATTATCAATAAAACATTCTACCTGAGTAGTTGCTCCGATGGTGAAAATTTTGTCTCAATTTGATGTGGTTGTGGAGAAAAACACTAAAGTTCTGTGCGGACAAGCAGAGAGACAAACACACAAACACGAAGAAGACGTGCAGAGTACGACACATGCAAAATCCTTAAACCACATTTGACCTCAAAAATAATTGTTGCTTGAATTCAATGACCAAATATGCAACTTCTCTTCAAATTTCAAGTGAATGAGATGAAAATTGACAATTTTAGAAATTCAGCCTATGTTGACCGTTTGGCCTCTGTTGACCTCAAATATAATTGGTAGTTGAATTCAGTGAACTGATACGCAAATCCTCTTCAAATTTCAAGTCAATGGGATGAAAATTGAGGATTTTAGAAATCTCACCGAAGTTGTTGACCTTTGGTCTATGTTGACCTTTTGGTCAATGTTGACCTCAAAAAGAAATGGCTGGTTGAATTCAGTGACCAGAAATATAAATCCTCTTCAAATATCAAGTCAATCGGATGAAAATTGAGGAGTTTAGAAATACAACCGAAGTGGTTGACCTTTGACCTCAAAAACAATAAGCTTCTTCCTTATCACAAACTGTACCATGTGGTGAAGTTTCATGAAGATCGGTTTAAAATTGTGACCTGTAGCCGATAACCAGACAGAATAACAAAATCGACTGACCAATATACTTGAAATGTCTTCGATTTTGCAAGTAACAAACGGACCCAAATGCAATTCCCTCATTTCTGGCAAGGGTATTTATAGTATCCGGATCTTCACCAAAATCTAATCAATTCGTCTTTTTCACGCACCCAACCTGTCCATCAAATTTCATCCAAATCCGTCCACAACTTTTTGAGATCCTGCTCAAAGGAGGACAAATAAACAGATCAATTATTTTTATGGTAAAATTTGTTTCTGGGATTTTGCAAGTATCATGTTCTGCACAACATCTTTTTTGCTTCTCCAAGAGCCTTGGACCGTGCAAAATAAACAAATAAATAAACAAGAGACAACGTCATGCAGAGCAGGATACTTGCAAAATCCATGAAACAAATTTGACCTCAAGAATAATTGGTGGTTGAATTCAATGACCAAATATGCAACTCCTCTTCAAATTTCAAGTGAATCGGATGAAAATTGAGGATTTTAGAAATACCACCCAAGTTGTTGACCTTTGGCCTATGTTGACCTTTTGACCTCAAAAACAATATGCTTCTTCCTTATGACAAACTCTACCATGGGGTGAAGTTTCGTGAAGATCGGTTTAAAATTGTGACCTGGAGGCGACAAACAAACAGACAGACAGACAGAATAACAAAATCGACTGACCAATATACTTGAAAAATCTTCCATTTTGCAAGTAACAAAGTAGAGATTTGCTCTTAGAAGGATAAAATAGATCACAATACCCCACGCAGTATTGAAGTATATACTTCAATTTTAATAGAACAACGATTTTGACACGTTGACTGCTGACTACAAGTGTACTTGTCGTTCTGGATGTACCAGGTTCTGCCACTACAAGTATAATCGTACAAAAGATTACGCTATTGTATTGTAAACAGAATATGCTGCTGTGCCAGACAACATAACAAATGATCTGCTGGAAATTCAGTGAGCATAAACCTTTGAAAATCACGACCATTATTATTCTCATGAGAAGTTTCGCCACATCATCTGCATTAATACGCACCACTTTGAAGGGTAATGACAAGTAGCAAAAAATAAAAATAAAAATAAAATAACTTGTGGTACTCAGCAATGATCTACCATTAGCAATGACTTAACTCCGATGTCAATGAAGTGCTAAAAATAGTCCTACCAGATAGCTCATACCTTACAAATGGAATTTAAAATCGTCTCCCACTGCCTACTACACGTTTTCTCATAACATGGGGTTTCCCCAGCACTGGATAAGAAACGACCTCAGATAGAAGGGTAAAATTTGAAAATGAAGTCCTGTATATACACATGCATACTTTGCTTGAAAGTGGGAGTGGTGTATACGATAGGAGTTGGATGAAGTCAATGTGTTAATGAGCGTTAAAAAACAAAACAAAAAAACCCACAAAGTTTAGCATGACTAAAGTAGTCTTAAACATCACCTTATACACTGTAATAAGACGACGTTGAGTCACAGTTTAGGAGATGGAGGCATTATTGATCACCATAGATTACATATCCATATGGCAGCTTCTTCTTCACCCAAGATACTGTACTGTCTCACATGCCATGCCCTCTAATGCTATATATCGATATGTCGCATGGTTCTTGGAAGTATTATGAAGGAGATTTGTGTTATACAGTGTTCAAATATATCATTAAATTTAAATAAAGGCTTAAAGAGGTTAAAAGGCAGATTGATAAATTAATTCCGGGTTCTACCGCCATTTTCTCCAGTGTCGATTACATTACCCTATCAAACACATTTACATTAGTTATTCGTGCCTGTTGTACATGTCCATTATGATGTCCTTAAAAACCAAGGTTCCTGTTTGGAATCCTTGCTATAATTCATGCACCGGTGTTTATGCGTTTGTGGGTTTGTTTGTTACTTGCAAAATCAAAGATTTTTCAAGTATATTGGTCAGTCGATTTGGTTATTCTGTCTGTCTGTCTGTCTCAGTCAGTCTATTTGTCTATGTCTGTCAATCGCCTACAGGTCACAATACTAAACCGATCGTCATGAAACTTTACCAAGTTGTAAAAGTAGTCTCAACTGAGAAGCCTATTGATTGAAGTCAAATCTCATCTTGAGGTCAAATTTCTAAAAGTCATTTTTTCATCCGATTGACTTGAAATTTGAACAAGATTTGCATATTGCATCACTGAATTGGGAAACCAACTATTTGAGGTCAAAAGATCAAAGGTCAACTCAAGGTCAAACTTCTAAAATCATCAATTTTCAACTGAAAAATCGTCAATTTACATCCTATCAACTTTAAAGTTGAACAGGATTTGCATCGTCCATCACTGAATTGGGAACGCAACTATTTTTTGAGGTCAAAAGGTCAAACTTCTAAAATCAAATTTCACCTGAAAAATCATCAATTTTCATATGATTAACCTGAAAGTTAAGCAGCAATTGCAAAGTGCAACACTGAATTGGGAAACCAAATATTTTTGAGGTCAAAGACCAACTCAAGGTCAAACTACAAAAATCAATTTCAATCTGAAAAATAATCAATTTTCATCCGATTGATCTGAGCTTTGATTAAGGTTGTCAATTTTAATCTTAATGAAATGGACAATTTGATGTATCCATGGAACCTTTGAAAAGGGGGGGGTGGATTTTGCATGTCTCGTCTCTGCACAGTCTTTTTTTCTTGTTTGTTGGGCTACACCTCCTACAGTTCTGGGCTTATTAATCCAGACTGAATACAGAGGATCAGCATAACCCCAATTAATGTATAGGGGTGTTTTTTTTTTATCTTTGGCAGTGGTCTTGGGGGAGTGAGGGGGGGGAGGGGGTGACGCAAATTCTCTATGTAAATGTGTATTGTGTAGTGCCATCTTCAGATGTGAGAGGGTATTACAAGTCTCCACCATTTACAGTGCAGTATTCCTGTCCCCATGTTTTCCAGTGTTGTGAGGTGTTATGAATGATAAGCATTGGATATGTTTTTGCTTCATGCATGAAACCCGGGTTATTTTTTTTCCTATACAGAGCTGTCACTTGCCTATACTCCACCCAAATAAAGGTATGCGTCAGAAGAACGTGTTGCATGCTTGGAACAAGATCACCCATTTGGCGGGCACTCTGCCAGCGATTTTCAATTTTGTTTGACTGCCAGGCAGCCAGAGTAAAAAAAATCTCAATTCTCTCTGCACATGTGCAATTATGTCAAATTCAGAAACAAAGTTCGGTAAAACAAAAGACTAGTCTTTCTGTTCATGTTCTGACTTGTGTTCAAAATATAACAATTGATTTAAATAAGCTATTCCTCAATCATAAACTGATAAGACAGACGGATGGATGGATGGATGGATGGACAGAGATGAACCAATTGCTTAATCCTAACATTTGCTTCGCTTGCGTGGGGTAACAACCAAATAAATAAATAAATAATTACAAGTCAACATTTTTAATCCTCTTTTTACTCAACACCCCCACCCACTTGGGGCATAAACATTTCTGTTGCAAAACAAACAAGTGAGAGATTGAAGCTCGGTGATAAAAACTCCACAATTAAACCGCCTGACCCATTTGACCATGCACACAAGTGTGTATCATGTCTGCATGCACGCATGTTGGTGTAAGTATGTGTACCGTGTATGCGACAATACCATGCTCCGCAAAGGGTGAGCCAGGCTGCGAGCTGCTACTTGGAGAGGCTGGAGCGTATATCCCATGGCAGGACTTGCAGCACCGTTCCTTCGACACTCCCTCGCGGCCTGGAATGGGGCTGTTGCAGCAGTAATAACAGAACGGGCGGCGGCAGAACCTACACGGGTACACAATGATAGAATCACCATGTTGTACACACAGCACCAAGCAAGGAGAAAAAGGATATTTGGAGTGACTGTGTCTACAATGCACTTTTGATCAATTTTGTGCATCCACATCCAAGCACCTTCTGATGGGTCCCTTTCGAGAATGCGAAACCACATTTAAAGTTAACCCAGACAGTTTAAACTTACTATGATCGATGGGCATATAAAAAGACAGTTTGTGAGAAGTTATTACAGTCCTCATAATAGCAACATTACCACAGAGGCAGGTGTCTTGGTAAACTAGTTTTGCAATTTGCAAAATTCATTGCAATTTCTCATACATTAATAATATTGTTACGGCTGTGGAAATTCGCAGAACACCATATAGGTCCTTAGTTAGTTATGCCGATAAGTCTGTGTTCAGTTAGATTTCCCCACCGTTGTTTAATGGGAATTATTCGTGTCACAGGGCTGTGATCTTTGAGATAGCCGTTTTTCTTTCACTATCGTTGTTTTGGACCAACCACCAACATCACTCTCATCAACCGCTTCACAACAACCACAACCACACCTGCCTCTCAACAACCACGCCATCCTCACCACTCCGCCAGCAACCGTCAACATCTCCACACCACAAACATCGCCTCACCTTCGTCTCCGAAACGACGCCATCTTTGCACCAGCCGCGGCGAGTCCCCAGCGAACAGCGTCGCTACAAACCGACGCGGGGGGTTTCGTTGTGAGCGCAAGTCTGGTGATTTCTACCACGTCCTCTCTGTGTGGAAGCTTCGCCTCGGAAAACGGATCACAGGAGAAAGGGGCGGGGCCTGTGGTGGTCGAAGGGTGATGATTTCAAACACGTCGGCTCGCTCTCGGAGAATCGGATCCAGAGGGTCGGTGATTTCCGCGACGTCCGCTTTCCGCACAGAGGTCAGAGGTCAGAGGTGAGAGGGCGGAGATCAGATCTCGTCTCACCAGCCCTATAAAAGGCCGCGCAGAGCGCCAGTTAAACGAGTCAAGTCGGGAGTCAAGTCGGGTCTGGAGGCGAGTCTGGAGAGGTCGAGGAGCTGCGCGGAAGTCTGGAGCCTGGCGCTTCAGTTCGGTGGAGAGGTTCGGACACCAGGAGGAGACGCGAGCTGGGAGCGCAGCCCCGTGCTGTGCCGCGCAGACCTGCGCGCTCGTGTACGAGCCGAGAGAACTCGCCAACCAGCTCCGAACGGTCCGAGGTGATCGGGCTTCGGGACAGTCCGAGCAGCGCGAGAGACGGACGGGCTCTTAAAGAGAGCATCAACTCAAAAAGAGCGAAGGCCCATTCGTTCCTCTCAGGCGTTGCCGGCCGGGGCCCGTACCACCAGGCCTGAGCCGGACCGCGGTTACG
>CM068955.1:157856814-157874912 GCA_035128595.1 Eptatretus atami
GGAAAGGAAGCGAAGAATTGTTGACAAAAGTCAAGACAGTTCAAAGAACTACAGCGAAGAAATGAGGAAAGTAGAGGGGAAGTACCCATAAGTATGGAACAAGAGCAAGAACGAACTGAACGAAAGAATAGAGAAGAGCAAATTAGTAATTCTCGGGATAGCGAAGAACTTGGAAAGAAGAATGGAAAGACAAAAGCTGGAAAGGAAAAAACGAAAAAACAAGGCTGGAAAAGGGAAAGACGCGGGAAAAGGAAAAACGGAAAAAACAAGGCTGGAAAAGGAAAGACGGCAAAAGGAAAAACGCGGAAAAAAACAAGGCTGGAAAAGGGAAAGACGGGAAAAGGAAAAAACGCGCGAAAAAACAAAGCTGGAAGAGGAAAAACAGAAACAACGATGGAATTGAAACAACTGAAGGAAGAGGAAGAACACAGTGCAATCAGGAAGAGAAAGCCTAGACGGTAAGATAAAAAAGAGGAGAGGAATGGCTAGAAATTAACAAGGAATAGCGGGAGAAAAATGAACGAATTGAGGATGGAAGCATTGGAGTGTGCGGAGATGCCCAAGAAAGAGTAGCGGAGGAAACAACGAGATTGCAGAAATGAGGAACAAGAGCAGACAGTGCGAATAAGAAACAAAAGGAACACGAATTGGAAATTCACCAACTAAATGAGATGCGAGCAAGAGAATGGAATGAAATGTAGGAAGAAAGAATGTGAAAGAGGTGTGGAGATGATGAAAGGAATAGAAAGAAAAGCTTCTGAGTTACAGAAACACCAAAAAGCAGCAGAGAGAGAGAATTACAAAACGAACTGGCAGGATGTTAAGAGGGAAAGAAAGACAACGCGAGAATGAAATGCTTAAGGGAACCACACTGTTGCAGGATTCGAGCACGCGTAGAAGCAGAAGCAATTAAAGATGAGAGATGCAAGAAAAGAGCTATTGAAACGAAACGATGAGATTGGAGAAGGAAGAAACAAAGAGAAGACAGCTGGGTTAAGAACAAAAAGAACAAGCAGGAATGAAACCAGGAAAGGAAATCAGCCAATTGAAGGAAACAACGCAGCATTTGCAGAATAATGGAACAAGAGAGACAGTGGAATAAAAGCAAAAAGAGTTATGGAATTTGAAACTGAACAACAAAAGGAAAAAAACAAGGTTGGAGTACGAGGCAGATAGTGAACAGAACAAGGAATGAAACAGGAAAGGGAAGATTAACCAATTGAGGGAAACTTTATGAGATTGGAGAAGGAAAAAAACGTTGAGAGGACAGTTGGAATGAGAAAACCAAAAAGAACAAGGAATGAAACAGGAAAGGGAGATTAACCAATTGAGGGAAACTATTGAGATTGGAGAAGGAAGAACATGAGCAGACAGTGGGATAGAAAACACTAAAAGAACATGAATTGAGGTTGGACCAATTTTGAAAGAAAAAGCAAGGTGGAGTACGAGGCAGATTAGCTGAAAGCAACAAGAAATGAAACAGGAAAAGGAAATCAAACAAAATGAAGCGAAACAATCGAGAATGGAGAATGAAAGAAACATAGAGAGAATTGTGGAATAGAAAACACAAAGCAAACGAGGTTGAAGTTAACCAACTCAAGGACGAGAGCAAAATTTGAGATCCACAGAGATGGAAAAACTCCGGAAGAGAACGAACAACTCAAAAAGCTCAGAGAGGAAAGAACGACTCAAAAGGAGCAGGAAGTAGAACGGCACAATAAGGTGATGTGTTGGAGCACCACAAGGAGTAATGTAGTTGGTGCAGGACTTGATCTGACGACCCACTCGTCGGATGAAGCAACAATTAGGGCAAACCCTGATAAAGGAGACACAAATAAAAATCGCGAGACGATGGAAATAAACAGAGACAAAGAAGGAAATAGAAGTATGCAGGGACACAGGGAGATAGACGAAGTCGAGGACGAATTAAATAGACACGAAGAGACAACCCATAAATAAAATGTATAAGAGACGCGGGAGATAGAAAAGTAGAAGGAGACTCACAATAAAAGACGCGTGTGAAAGACGAGCACCACACACACAAGAGTTAGCGAGGACAATGAGGGGGCTGCTTGCGGGAATGTGTCGTGACCGGTGCAATGCAGCCGGATAGCCTCCTTCAGGAATGGAGGCGCGAGACGCTATGCTCCCTTGAAGCAGATCACGACCAGGTGAGTCCGGTTGAGATTTCGAGGTTAGAGGGGAGGGCGAGTGCTGTGGACGGGTGCACACGGAGGCTTAGGGGGTCGTGAAGGCCCCGGAACCCCTTGTGGCACAAATCCCCAGCGTATTTGTTCCGTATGTGTGTTCGCGCAGTGTGGCGAAATGTGTGCTGAAAAGCGCCATAGCGCGGTCCTGAAAGGTTGTGTGTATGAAAGGAACCGCGTGTGTGAGCTAAAGTGGTGTTGCGAGGTTTGCTGCAGTGAGCTGAGGTGCGTGCCTCCCAGCACGCCGTGTGTGGAGTGGACCACATGTGCGAGGGAACGGCCGTGTGTGAATGGAACCACGTGTGAGAGTGCGAATGGCCGTGTGTGAATGGAAACCGTGTGCCGAGTAAAACGGCGCGAGTAAGTTGAACGGTCCTGAAACGGCCAGTGTGAGAGAGACAGTGTGTGTGAGGAGATGGCGGTCGGCAATGCCGGCGAACATGCAACCGCCATGTCCGAGTGAGAGTGTCATGTCGGCGGTGTTTTTTGTGAGCATCATGGCACGCGGTAGTTGCGGATGTGAGAATGCGACAAAAGACGGTGCCTGACAGTGGACAAAGGCCGAGTAGCGGCCGTAGCCGTTTGATACCGCGCCGGGTTTGCACGGCAGCGCGCTGCGGCAGTCCGTTGCCTTGTGTGACGGCACGAGGCCGCCAACGTGTGCGCCTGCGGGAGTGAAGCCCGGTCCGTAAACGCCACGCGGTGGATAAGGCGATCCCGCGGACGCGACAGAAGGTAGGCTGGATATGGATTTCTGGACCGGACGGGTTCTCCAACGCGAGCGTGTTTGTGTAAAGCTCCGACAAGCAGAGCACATAGTGTTCGGCATGCGGGAAACCCCTCGAAACGCGAGGCTTGCTTTGAATTGCGCAGTGGAGTCGTGGTGACGTCGCTGCTGCATTGGTCGGAATCAAACGGCAGGAGGGGAGCATCCCTGCCGGATGGTGCCGTCCGAGGAGGGGACTCAGGTGCGCGAGCGCGAGAGCTGCCGTGACGTCACGGGGAAAGAGCGCGGGTTGCCGAGTTGCCGCGCTTGGTGCTGCGCGAATAGGAAGGAAAAAAAAAAAGCCAAGCCCCTCGCCTTCGGCTTATGTGAACAGGATTCCCTGGGCAGGGTGAAAGACCCCCCTGTCCAGGGCACAGGACCACAACTAGCTAGGGGGATTGGGTTAGTTTAGTCAGACCGCTTCATGCGGGCAGGATAATCCTCATGGAGCCCATGCGAATGGATTCGTTAGAGGGATTTAGTCAGATTTAGAATGGAAAATGATTTGGAGAACAGTTGACAGACTTTGGATGTGTAAGTGGGGACATAGCTTAGCTACGTAGTCGTTAAATGGAACGTGCTATAGTTTAAGGGACGACGAGGCGAGCACGG
The DNA here is from genome assembly GCA_035128595.1 of Eptatretus atami. Classification (NCBI taxonomy): domain Eukaryota; kingdom Metazoa; phylum Chordata; class Myxini; order Myxiniformes; family Myxinidae; genus Eptatretus; species Eptatretus atami. Next base: position 157,860,400 of record CM068955.1, read on the forward strand.
AGGCTTGTTAGGCGGATGGCAGTCAGAAAGAATGGCAGTTGATCAGCGATGTTGAGAAATGAATGGCGAGAAAAAGTACATGATGAGTGAGTGAGGCCAGCGAGCCTGTGTGTATGGATGTGATGTGGAATGGCATGGTCCGATGAGTGATTGGGGGAGAGTGACTTCCCACCCAAGGACCCGGGGTCAGAGTAAGTGAGTTAGGGTTAGTCAAATTGACAAAATGGGAGGTTCGTTTTGCTGTTGGTGGGAGTGTAGGCTCGGAAACCCGTTTGGACAGGGGTGCAGGAGCCCTGTTGACGGGCTGGCGAGCTGTGGCTGCGAACGGCTGGAGTATCGCTTAGTGCCGTACCCCGGGCACCGGCGCTAGTCGGCCGCGGGTTAGGCCAAGGGTCCATGGTGGGCCGGGATTAGCGTATGGTGGGCACGGGTGGGCCCGCATGATGCGCGGCCCGAGGCGCCATTGGCCGTGTGGGCAGTGCATTCGCGGCACGGGCACCAGGAAGGGGCCCGGGGCGCCAGCCTGCCATGTGAGCGTTTTCAGTGGAGTCGCAGGTGAGGCACTCCCCGGCTTTTTAGGGAGATGGTAGGCTCGGAGACAGTTGTAGTGCCCGGGGGTGCCATCGTTGGGGAATCAGAGGGTAGTTCCTGCCAAGGGAGCCACGCGGGTTGTCCCAGCACGAAACCGTGCAAGGCACGAGGAAATTGGAAGGGCGAGGCCCGACAAAATTGTAAGGACACCAACACAGGCGACGGAATCTTGTTTTAGAACCGATAGTTTAAGCGAGACGCGCTTTTGGAAAGCCCCGGGGTAGTTTTAGGAGAGGCTAATAAATGTTAGGGTTAGATAGGAATGTACCCCTCCGCACCATCCAATCCCTTTGCTCTCGTTGTGGCGCCGCTGGAGCCCACCTTTTGGTAAGTAAGATCGCTGGAGATCTGAGGAGGCCATTTCTGAGGCCTAAGATTGGGCCTCGACAGAGGACACTAGCTCTCCCTTATTCCCTCCAGGAAGGGAAGTAGGGTTTGGAGTAGGCTAGGAGGTTGACGATAGGTTAGCCGGACAAGACAATAAAGGGGTAGGGAGACGATTTATTAGAAGGGGGAAAATAAAAATATAAAATAAAACAAAAAAATAATTGGGGCTAAAATTTGTGTGTGCAAACTAAGGGGCTGGGTATGGACAGAGACAGGCAAATGGCGATTAGGTTGGGAGGGGACAGCTAGGTAGGGTCCGAAGCCCGCCTTCCAAGTGGCCAGCACCACGCACTCCCTCACGAACCTCACTACTCAAGGCCTGTGCCGGTCGGATCACTGCCGGCTGTTTTACTGCAAGGCCTATGCCGCGTCGGATCATCTGCCGGCCTTTTACTGCAAGGGCCTTGTGCGGTCATTCATCTGCCGCTGTTTTACTACAAGCCTGTGCCGGTCAGCTTCCCACTGGCCGGTGTTTGCTACAAATGGCTTGTTTTGCCTTGACCTGCCTTGTCTGCCTGCCTTGCCGTTGACCTCATGCCTGGCTAGCCCTTGTTCTTGATTTTGCCCCCAGTTCATTACATGTGCGCCAGGATAATCGCGCATTTTGCAGGGACTGCCCTGTTGAGGCAAGCCGCATCACGCGGACTGCATTGGCACAGCCCATGCACCTGTGTTCCATCCATCATCCATCCATTCATTGCTTGGTGTTTCTTGAAAGTCAGATCATCGCGCGTGCTGCGGGACTGCCTGTAGGCAGCTGCATCACGGGACTGCTGGCAGCCCGTCGCACCGTTTTGTTGCTTGAGCTTCAGACATCGCGCGCGTTCTTTGCAGGGACTGCCCGGTTAGGCAAGCCGCACACGGGACTGCACTTGCAGCCCGTGCACCGCTTGTGTTACTGCGCTCATTTCACGGGAAGGCCTTAGGACTGCGCCTTGAGCAGCGGCACGTTCCCTGTCACTGCAATTGTTTCTGAGCCAGAGACTGCTGGAGTAGGCCTGCTCCCTGTTTTTCTTTTCTGCAGAGTCCATCGATCCTGGGGCATGTGTAGTGTAAAATTGTATAAGTTAAGTTAGGTAAAATTGTAAATGGAGTTGCGCCCCCTGCATGTGTGTCGTAGCGCCGGCAATTTATTTAAGTCGTCTGTATGAGTGGGTTGTTTAGTTAGTTACTCAGCCGTAGGTTATTTATTTTTGGGACACGAATACACTAAATGTCGCACTCAGGGATCCGAAGATAAAACGTACTCGGGGAAACTTACACATGATGGCACACGAAAATTCGACGACTCGCGGACGAGTCTGTAAAAAGGGGAGGGGTAGTGTTACGGCTGTGGAAATTCGCAGAACACCATATAGGTCCTTAGTTAGTTATGCCGATAAGTCTGTGTTCAGTTAATTCCCCACCGTTGTTTAATGGGAATTATTCGTGTCACAGGGCTGTGATCTTTGAGATAGCCGTTTTTCTTTTCACTATCGTTGTTTTGGACCAACCACCAACATCACTCTCATCAACCGCTTCACAACAACCACAACACACCTGCCTCTCAACAACCACGCCATCCTCACCACTCCGCCAGCAACCGTCAACATCTCCACACCACAAACATCGCCTCACCTTCGTCTCCGAAACGCCGCCATCTTTGCACCAGCCGCGGCGAGTCCCCAGCGAACAGCGTCGCTGCAAACCGACGCGGGGGGTTTCGTTGTGAGTGCAAGTCTGGTGATTTCTACCACGTCCGCTCTGTGTGGAAGCTTCGCCTCGGAAAACGGATCAAGGAGAGAAAGGGGCGGGGAGCCTGTGGGGTCGAAGGGTGATGATTTCAAACACGTCGGCTCGCTCTCGGAGAGATCGGATCCAGCAGGCGGTGTGATTTCCGCGACGTCGCTTTCCGCGCAGAGGTCAGAGGTCAGAGGTGAGAGAGAGGAGATCAGATCTCGTCTCACCAGCCTATAAAAGCCACGCAGAGCGCCAGTAAAACGAGTCAAGCTGTTAGGTCTGGGAGGTGAGTCTGGAGAGGTCGAGGAGCTGCGCGGAAGTCTGGAGCCTGCGCTTGGAGCCTTCAGTCGGTGGAGAGGTTCGGACACCAGGAGAGACGCGAGCTGGGAGCGCAGCCCGCCTGCTGTGCGCGCAGACCTGCGCGCTCATGTACGAGCCGGAGAGAACTCGCCAACCAGCTCCGAACGGTCCGAGGTGATCGGGCTTCGGACAGTCCGAGCAGCGCGAGGGACAGACGGGCTTTAAAGAGAGCATCAACTCAAAAAGAGCGAAGGCCCATTCGTTCCTCTCAGGCGTTGCCGGCAGGGGCCCGTACCACCAGGCCTGAGCCGGACCGCGTTACGCTAGCTGCCGTGGGAAGGAGCGTCGTGGGTCGCCCAGCGAGGAGGTAACCTGCGCGGCCTCACGAGCCTCTGCAGTCTACACGCTCCACGTTATAAAGGCCCACGCGGCCCAGTCTGACTACCCTGTCTATGGGGTGGTCTTTTTTTCCTGGGTTTGCTTTCGAATGCATTTGTGGCGCCGTGTCTTGTAAGTAAAAACCTGTTAAGTGACTGTATATAATTGTTCATAGACGGTTGTAGTGCTTCGCCTTGCCCGTGTCTTTTTCCCGTCCCGCAGTCTTCATAAAACAACTGCATGCGTGTTTTGCTTTTGTGACTGGTATAAGTGTTTTTCATTGCTTTCTGGTATATGTGTGTAGAAATAATAAATGTGCTTGTGTGAATGTTACCCGGTCGTCAGGTCATTTTTCCCCCATTGAACCGCTATCTCGCTCTCGCAATACTAGTTGGTTTTTAAATAACCGATAAATAGAATCATGTCCGGCGAGCTCTGGCGATAATACCCGCTCGGTTATCCCAGAACGGAACGGACCGCTGAAGCAGTTCGTGTCCAAGCAGGCCTTCGCCGAGGTACGGTCCCTCGGTAGGGTACCCGCGCAGGTACTTAGGTATATCGATATTCGTCGATTGACCCTATTTCACGCGGGTAGAATACGGACTGGGCCGTGGTGGGATTGAAAACCCACCCGTGACTGGTTTCTGGCGTTGTTCCAGAAAGTCACGACTGAATTGTCCGTTCGGTGGGTGAGCGGCCGTTATTAGTTAACGCGGTCACTCGCACGCCGGGCGGGCGTAGATTCGTAACAATATGCATCTCAGCACAATGTGAACAACAAACAAAAGAAAAGGAAAAAGACAAAAAAACAACAACAAAAAAAAAACAACCAAGAACCACCTGCACCTCTCGATATGTGAACACAACACAAAGAATACACTTTTAGGTTAAGGCCCACCCTTACTGTGGAGCCTGGGAAACAAGAGCAACATTAGCAGAAAATAGTGCACAATTCTCACAGCAGATCTGTTATCGTGGATATTGACAAATCCGAACCTGCAATTGTGGCGGCGCAACATCCAAGAAAAGGTGCTTCTGCAATCAAGGCACTGGCTTGCTGAATCTCCCTGTTCAAATCGCTCTTCTGCACGCAAGCGCTGCTCAAACTCCAGCATGTCACTTTTCTGCCAAAGTACATCCTTGTCTCTGTATGAGGGATGGGGGTGAAGAGACAGCCATTGTAATAATATGTGGGATGCAATCCTGTCTATTTGTAGCATGGCCATGAGTGAGAGACACAGACATACTAGTAGGGTCATTTACAGCAATTCCGTGACCGTGGAGAACATAGGTTCGTTTCTCAGTGGATTTGTCTTTTATGAGGGTTAAATAAAAAATGTAGCCCCCATGTCCCTCGCAAAAATGCGGGCCAACTCCGTGAGAGCCCCAAATCCAAGATGGCCACTGTCGGCCATGTTGGAAATTATCTTTTCAATGGTTTGGCCTACAATGCTGCACAGTATATGGATTTTGGGACTTTTTGGGTCAAGGAATTCATATTTGATGTTGTTTTGATGATTTGACCTACTTTTGACCTTCAAATCCAAGATGGCTGCTGATTTTCAGCTGGGAAAGGTCAATTTTTCAAAGTTGTCCGAGAGCCTTCATAATAGGCTCTAATGAAAGCTCTTTTCATGCTGAGTTGAGGTATGGACAGTATAACTATAAGTAAATGCACACAGGTCATCTCAATGGTAAAAAAGGTAAACATTTGTGGTTGATGAGGAACGAACCATTGCTCTCCATTGTATTGATCCAACTGCTAGGGCAAGGATAAGTAATGACATCCCACAGTAATGTGGGATGTAATTACTTGTCCATGCCCTGGAAACCTCATTCTGGTACTCATGTTCACATATTTTAAGTTTATTTTGTCTATATTTTTTCAGGCCTACGTGTATGCTGCTCTATACTTCGATGGCATGAACTGAAGATCAAGGTTGAATGAATGCAGCATGAAAGACATTTGAAATGGATAGTGTAGAGTAGAAGTATAGACTGGTGGTGTATATAGATCACTTATAATAGTGCTTGTTTGCTACCTAAAGCAAAATGCCTTATGAGTGTGTACTCCAATGTGGCAAGCCATATAAATCCTCTGATACTATCGGCCAAAGTAAATGGGACCGTTTACAATTAAAAGCCAAAAACTGGTCAGGACATGACAAATTCGGTGATGTTTACATCACCACTTCATGGAAAGATGGGCCAAGGAATCATTCATGCATCAGACATGTTATATATCAATCTCGTCTTCAGACAAGCTTGAAAAAGCCAGACAGCGCAAAAACAAAGAAACCGACATTGCTCAGTGTCCCAATCGAACATCAACTTCTGAAATGCAAGCAAATAATGCTCTGTGTGATGATGAGACAGAGGAACCATTGCCACCCAAGCACCTGCTTTCATCTGTGTGTGGGCCTCTCCATGACAAAACAAAATGTGTATGGTACATGAAGGGTGTGGATGCAAAGCACCCAAACAGAGCACAGGGTAAGCTGTTCAGACTCAACACACATTCAGCATGGCACTCGTTCAAGCGCCACACAGTCCTCATAGAAGATATGCAGCTGAGGGATCGCCTCACACAGCTTGTCAAATCAATATCAGCGCTGTCAGATCCTTTCGCAAATGATATCATGTACCACAATGCCTGTTGGCTGAAGCATGTCAATAACACAAAATTAAAGCCAAATGATGCAATGCATCTTCAGAATGTGCGTCTCTCAGAGGCAAGGAGTTTGTACTTTAGACATGTGGATTCTGTTCCTCTTCACTGAGCATGAGATCCGTTCACTGCAGTCCCTCTTAGCAGACTACAAACGCATCATCGGTGACTATGGCTATGCAGTGGGCAATGGTCAAATCATCATATCTCAAGGACCTACTTATTAATGAGTATCAAGAGACAATTGGATTCAAAGAGCAAGGTGAGATGAACAAGAGCGAGTGGGTCTATGATGTTGGGGGAGGAGGTGACTACATTGAGGCTGCTATGTCATCCCTTGGCATCAGTGATGAGCAGCTCCTCCAGAAGAGAGAGTCATAACGGAAGTAGCCTTATTCGATAATTGAATTTCAACATTCCTATCTGTTGGGTAATACATTATGGCCCTAAAACCACCCAGAAAAAATTTTGCTGCACATTGAATTCTGACAATGGTGCCATCCTTTAATTTATGCCAAATTAGGCCTTAGGGGGTAACTTTAAAACTTTTTGATATAATGAAGAGGGGCTATAGGGAACTATTTAAAACAAAAAAACCTTCTGAAAGCAATTTGTTCTCGGTTCGCCAATATCAGCATATTTTACTGAACTAACAGTATATAGAGGGTCTTTACAGGCAATTCCGTGACCGTGGAGAGCATAGGTTCGTTTCTCAGTGGATTTGTCTTCTATGAGGGTTAAATAAATTTTAGCCCCCATGCCCCTCGCAAAAATGCGGGCTAACTCCGTGAGAGCCCCAAATCCAAGATGGCCACTGTCGGCCATGTTGGAAATTATCTTTCCAATGGTTTGGCCTACAATGCTACAAGTATATGTATTCTGGGACTTTTTGGGTCAAGGAATTCATATTTGATGTTGGTTTGATGATTTGACCTACTTTTGACCTTCAAATCCAAGATGGCTGCTGATTTTCAGCTGGGAAAGGTCAATTTTTCAATGTTGTCCTAGACCTTCATAATAGGCTCTAATGAAAGCTCTTTCATGTTGAGTTGAGGTATGGACAGTAGAACTACAAGTAATGGCACAGAGGTCATCTTGATGGTCAAAAAGGTAAACATTTGTGGTTGATGAGGAACAAACCTTTGCTCTCCATGGTCATGGAATTACTGGAGGTGGACCAACGAAATGTGTATATTCTAATACATTGGCATGCATTTGTACATAAATATCCCCTATTTTAGGGAAGTACAATGTCTTTAACCTGAATTTACAACTTTCCAATGTAAATGGACCGCTAGTCTTCATCCGAATCTGTGGATTCTCCGGCCTCACTCTCTCATCATTGCTAGTACTCTCATCACTATTCTCATCTGAACAGTCACAAGGTATGAGCTGCTGGGGTAAAGGGGGGAGGGTGTGCGCACTGGTCGGCACTTCCCATTCAGAATTTCCCAGCCATGGTCAATGGGGGACGGATGCTCTAACAGGTTGTAATGGAGCTGGCAATATGTGATTAGTTCGTCCTCTCGACATGGAGATCCAACGAGTCATATCAGGTGGGAGGCGGATCATACTCTTCTTCTTTCAGTTTGTGCCACTTAGAAGCTCTGGCCTGCCCACAGGTAACATCTGCACTCTCAGCATAAACTTTGGAGAGGACAAAAGCCTTCATATCAGCTCTGACTTCGTCCTCTAACTCCAGACTCTCACCCACTCGTCCTAGGAGCTCTCTCGCCTCAGGATCAGAGATCACTTTCTCCAAACACTGGCTTTTTCCCATGCCCATAGAACCCTGATGTGTGATCACTGCAGTGATGACATGGAGAGGTATGATGATATCTGCAACCTGTTCTGAAAGCATGGCACGGCAGTTGATTAACACATTCTTGCGTTTAATCAACAGATCACCTCGGAGTTGTTGCGAGACATAAGCCGCCTGGACATCACGTCGGTGTCCTCGCTGTCTAGTACAACTGCTCCAGTGTAGTTTCCGGTCCTCAGCTTGGCATAGGCCGAGAGCAGCATTGTATCGCCTCTGGATGCTTGAAGACATAGTCCCCATTTGCCACACCAGTGCTCAGGTGATTGACATCTCACCTCACAGTATATGATGCTACTCTGCACCCGACCAACTTGTTTTTTCAACTGTTCCTTCACAAGCTTTTGCAGTCTGACCTTGTTTCCTGAATTGACCATGAGTTTGTTGAACTCAGCGGCTCCTGGAACATGTCTTCGGGCTTAGGGAAAACATTTGGGATGTGGAGATGTTTTGCTGCCCGTCGATCATGCTCATCATCCTTGATGCTAAAGGGAAGGTCATACTTGTCATTGATGAGGATGATGAGGCGTGCATCAGCATGGCGTGAGAGGATGATAGCTGCAGATCTTATCCAGGTAGTCACTCCAGCAGTACTCTGAGCCATCCTGCTTCCTAGCCTCTCGTCCTCGGCGTGGGGGTGGCTGCCGCCAGATCAGCCCCATGTCCATGAGGCTGATGTGGTCCCGTGGTTTCTCAGCAACTGGGTCTAGGTTGAACAGTTGTAACAACTTGCTCTTCACAGTCTTGCGCATTGATCCATCTACATTGTAGAGTGAGAGGCACTCCTCAGTCACTCTCCCCTCAAGGGCTGACTCAAGCTGTATCATACCTGATCCCTCCACAAGTTCTACCAGGGCTGCCAGCCCTGACCTCTCCATCTGGGCCACCTTCATGGGCACACCAGATGGTGCACAGATCTGTACACTAGCAAAATTCTTCCTCTTATTCCTGTGGATGGTTGCAGTGAGAGGCTTCATCTTGGTGAACACTCGCTCTTGCAGGATTGTTAACCCCGCCATCGAAGATGACGGAGGTTACTTAGTGGGGCAGATAACCTCAATATATGGAATGTATTGTGCATTTAATGACGAAAGCATGAAATTTTCAGCAGTGTTGTATATACCATAAAGTTTATTTTCAGACGTGGAGCCACTTCAGATTTGACTTCTGAGCCCTATGAGAGGTCATTGACTTTGTAACGATGAAAAATCTTCATTTTGGCATTATCGCAGGAAAAACCCAATATACACCACTTTTTTAAAAGCTATTTTTACCTGTTGCTGCACATAACCTCTTATCTTAGACTCCACATACAGTATATCCTACAGGTTACATTTTATATGCAAACAATGACCTCAGCCGGTGTTTATTTAGGCTGTGATTAAACAAGTTTAACATATATGCATCTGTATCAATTATCTGAAGAATAGTGATGGACAGGTGATAGTAATATAGTTCAGGCCATGTTTGTCCATGTTGTCCTCTGTAGATGATTCTAACAGTCTCCTGAACATGAGCACAGGGCAGTGCACATGAGGGCTGCCTTGTTGCACTTGCAGCGCCCCGTGCACCCTGCTTGCACCCACAGTGTATCAGTCGTAGCAGGATTGTGATGCTTCTGGAAGGGTGGTCCAGAGTGGCTGCCATCCTGTTGCATCCTTTACCCATCCCAATCAGAAGGGCTTGCGAGCTCAGGGTCAGGAAATAACGCTGGTTCCAGATGTTGGCCTGGTAGGTGCATGCATGATGTGTTTGCCTCAGAGCAGCCTGTGTGGGTGGGATATTCTCCAGGGTCCTGACTTCTGAGTGAAGAGCTGTTTCCTCGCTTCATTACCTCCATGGTGTCGCTGGTTCTGTCGTACATCAGCACCACGAAGCGCTCCACTAGTGACATGGACAGCTCGCTCACAGCATCTGGCACCCGTGAGAGCTCTTTCAAAGGCCTAGTCACTTCAGGGAGAGCCGTCCACGTGTCCCGGCAGTCTTCTTTCCCCTGCCCGCCGAATGCAGACAGTGTCGCATCCTGTGATTGCATGGAAGACTGGAGAAGTGGCACAGGTTCTTGGATCCAGCTTGCCAACCACTTGTGTACACCAATGTACCTGAAACTGACGCCAGCACCAAGAGCTATCCACATTTCTCCGGCTTTATATCTTCAGGAATGCAGCCACAGCCAATACCACGACATCAGTGTCGACCGTGCGTATGGTCACTTTTGTGCTCTCCTTTCTGCACAGCATCTGACACCATGCAGAAGCAGCCGCATGTCTGCTTCCTCATGAGAGCATGGGGCGGGGTTGGTCAAGTCAGACTGGCCTGTTGAGCAGAGCACCACTCTTGCCATGAGTTGCATAGATTTCCTTGTCATTCTCTGTTGCAAACGTGTGACTTGTTCAGAGAGGAAACTGACAGCTCAGTTTTTGTTCTCATCAACACGTAGAAATCTTTCCAGTTCTTTGTATCACAGTGGTGGGACCACTTGTCTCCTGACACCTTTGCCCCTCTTCTGTCGGGTTGTGCCTTTCAGGCTGTCTGGCAGATACACATCCCAGATGACGTCAACACGCCGTCGTTTTCGCCAGTTGGTTGATACGTAGGGCACAAGACACTATCTGCATAGTCCTGGAAGGTCTTTGATGTACCAGGACTCAACATCTGCACTATTGCAGCACCATCAAGGAACACTGCATCGACCACAGGGTAGCTGGTGAGTCAGTCTCATCAGACTCTATGCAGCGCGGAGATCGGCCTTGTTGGTGCAACTTCGCAGTTTGCCTCTGTCCGACAAGGATGGTGGTGCTGCTTGGTTTCATGGTGAAGAATTGATCAAGATCCCCATCACGTGTTTGGCAAGACACATACAGTGCGGAGAAGAGATTGCAATCACTCTTCAGTGCTGCAAGTTGCATCTTTGCTTTGACTGCGGTCTTCAACTGGTGGAAGACTGAAGAGTGGCAGCTTGTTCTTGGGAAGTGTGTCTGTGATTGGCTTTGTCGCTGTCTCGCCGCTCATCCACGAAGCTTTGTACTGATCTTCTCCCAAGGACTCCACCTTTCTCACAGTTTCTGCCACAGATGCATCCATGATATCCTTGGTTCAAGCACAGAAGAATCTTGGCTCTCCTCTAGAAATGGGTTGCCCATCTCATCCAGCACTGCTGTAAATGACCCTCACATCTTTCAGGAAGGCTGCTTGCACGCCAAGATGCTGCTCATGGTGACGGTTTCTAGTATCGTCAACGCTCCTCTGTGCTTCCAAAGAATTGAGGCCCTCAATTCTTCGGTCATTCTGGCGATTTCTGGACCCGCCACTCCATCGTCCAATCTGTCCAGATTCAGCTCAGTCGGCATGTGGCCAATGTCCTGAAACTGGAGGAGGTCGCTTTGCCAATGACACATAACCGCTACCACAGGTTTCTTGCGGATTTGGCTGGACACTGCAAGGCTTCCATGTTTCTGCTTGGCAAAGAATACAAAGCTTCAGTTAGTTGGGCAAGGTGGCTTGGGTTGCTTGGATGTGCTGCAAGGTTGAGTTGGATCTATCAAGACATGGCATTTTGACATGGTGACAGCGTCCTACACTACCCTGTGAATATAGTTTCTTCAGGCTGCCACCACCAGTTGTTAAACAGTTCTATAATCTAAGGATAGCTGTTAGCAGAACCTCCAGGAGGTCTGACAGGCTATCTGAAACACACAAAGCATAATAGTGTTAGCGCAATCTAAGATGATTTTACGTAAAAATATCATATTGAAATGTGTTGACCAATGAAATTAAATGATTTAGATCATCAAAGTACCTGAAATTAACCACAAACACTCTGTAGGATATACACACATCTTATTGGAATAAAAATGCATTGTTTACATCGTTCAACATGTTTATAATGAAGGATGGGTGGTAAAAACAGTTACTTCGATGTTCGAGGTCATTGACCTCTCAAGGTCATTAAAGGTCAAACACAGAATGGCTCCACGTCTGAAAAGAAACCTTATGGTATGTTAGAACTTTCATGCTTTAGTCATGAATTGCACAATTGATTTGCCTATCTGCCCCACTAACTGTTTTCACCCTGTCTGTTTGTTTTTTTCATTTGTGAACAGTATTACGGAAAAACTCCTGGACGGATTTCGACGAAACTTGGTGGGGGATTAGGTATGGTCCAAGGATCATGCCATTAGATCTTGGACTTGGTCCAAAGTCCAATATGGCCGCTATGGCGGCCATTTTGAAAAAATATTTGAATTTTTGTTTTTGCATTTCTACATGTTTTAAGTGATTTCCAATCAAAAAAACTAAATTTGTTAGAGAAAAAAAACCAAATTTTGCAACTTTTTCAAAAATTTTTCGATTTTATTTGAAAAAATATGTGAATTTTTTTTTGGCATTTCTACATGTTTTAAGTGATTTCCAACCCCCCCCCCACCAAAAAAAATTGTTTAGAGAAAAAAACAAACAAATTTGCACCTTTTTTTTCAAAAAAATTTCGATTTTAATTTTTTGGGCATTTCTACATGCACGTCGATCTAGTTTAGTTTATTCAATCGTGGTTCAGTAGAGTCTGATCCGTTTTGACCTACAATGAATAGGATAACAGTTCACTTAAGTGACCCAGCAGTATTGCGGCGGAGTTTTGCACTCTACAGAGTGCTCCCCTCTAGTTTCAACCTGTGCTTGGCCATCTTGTAGTGCGGTCTTGAGGTCATGCACTAACTCCAGTGATGCGACCAGCCAGACTGTAGTGACCTCAGTGTAGGTGAGGAATGTCAAAGGGCTCAGCATCAAAATCCTTCATGCATGCCTGCAGGTTGTGAACTGCCTGCTCATCCTTCTTCATCCTCGCTGGCTGACACTCAACATGTTTCCTATGGAACGCTGGCACTTGAGGTTCCGATTCACAGTAGCCTTCACCCTCACGACATTGTTTGCATTCCTTGTTGTTGAGAACAGTGCTTCTCATTCTGCAAAAGCTGAAGCCATCCTTGCTTCAGCTTCGAGTTCAGATTATAGTCGTTTTATCCAAAGGTCCAGTGGCTGGCAGGAGTAGGGTAGCCCTGTCATGGACTGGGTGAAGTGATTGTTGAAGAAGGCCATTTGCTCATCTGACAGTGAAGAGAGCATCACCCAATAATCTGGCAACCACCTTCCATAGTCATGGTTGTCATATGCCATCAGTCCAGGCAACTGTTGTATGTTGATGATAGGTACTCTGAGCCATTTCTTGCATGACATGCATCAATACTTTGGACAAGAGGGTCTGACATTCTTGATGAATGAGACCCAGAAGTTGCCCATGTCTGTGCCAGGTTTCTCATAAACTCTGTTGATCAGCTCCTTCATGTCATCATCATCCTCAAGATGACTGTGAGCTTCCTGTAGAGCCTCCTGTGTCTCGGTGAGTGCATTGCGTAGAGTGTCAAGATTCTGCTTGATGTCCTCTGATAGTTCCTCATACTCAAGAATCTCTCTCAGTCGTTTATGGATAAGAGCCTCTCTCCAGAGCAGGATGCAGCACACACCCTCTGTAGTGCTTGGTCAACAGACCCCTCCACTACTAACCTGCTGTAACCAGAGTGTCTGCCATGCCAGAGCCCTTGAATCTTTTATAGATAGCATAGATGTGGATATCTGCTGGTGGAAGGCGCCAAGAATCGGGATGATGTCCTTGAACAGTTCTTGATTCTCCATCTTGAGCTGCACGATCAACTTGTAGGTGGTATGTTACCAACGAGAAAGGAAAATGGAATATTCTTCTTATGCATGGCCTCCACTAGTTTCACCATGATGTCATGCACCACTGACTTACTTGGAGGTTCTGGGTAGGTGTGTGGTAGTAGGGCTTGCTCTTGCTGGGCGGTGGATGGCGCAGGACTGGGCACCACTGTATGCTGAACCGCTGCTTGTGAGGTGGTGGTCTTGTACAGTCATTGTTGCTCGAGACGGTGCATGTATCACAGAGCAGCACGCTGTGGAGCTGTGCCATTCACTGGTGGATGTACCATAGGATGAGCTGGTGGCTCACTCTTGCTGCCAGGGGGCATCTGTACTGCTGGACCTGCGTAAGCTCTGAAACTTTTGTTTCAGCTGTGCAGAGATTTCCTTCTTCTTGATGAGCCTTGCAGCAGGCTCTTCCTCTGGTTTCTTTTCATAGCTCTCAGGCTGCACAAACATAACATTTGTTCGATGAGCTCCTGTTGCATTGCCTGTCATAGTATCAATCTTGAAGTCGTCGTTGTCGACGATCACAATGGCTGGCTTGCTGTCAGTGATCTCCTGTGACAGGATGCTGATGCCTCAACATCCATCAGAGCCCAGTGGTCATAGAGGAGAGCACGTGTCTGCATAGCTGATGCAGATACCACTCTTGTGCAATGTTTCAACCAGATTTTACTTCTAGTCATTCCATGGACATTTATTCCCAGGTTGATAAGAGTGTTGTGCGATGTCCAGTGATGTGGTAGGTGATCATGGAGCCAGGCTCAGTGTGGTAGGGCTTAGATCGGCAGTTTTTCTCTTAGGCTGTTTTAGCCAAGTCAACAGCTTCAACAGCAACTCACACACCTCTTTCGCCTTCTTTGAGATGATCGATGTCAGGTGGCCATGGGACAGTAGATGTGTCTTTGATCTTCTTAGACAGCCGTGGTGGCCATG
>CM068955.1:157898598-157914450 GCA_035128595.1 Eptatretus atami
GCAGGGGGGGGGGGATGAGACAAGAGGGTGTGGGAAGGACAAAACAGTGAGGAACAGAGACATTAGGAGATCTGTGGAAGGGAGAGGGATGGGGTGGGGAACACGGGGATACAAGATGGACACTACAGGGTCTTTCAGGAAGGAAAGCAGGGAATTTGAAGGGGTGGGTTTGGGGTGGATTAACGGGGTAGAAAAGATCGAGGATTTGGATAGGAGCCGATAAGAGGTGGTGGTGAACTGCTGTTTTTGAAGGCCTGGAGGGAAGAATGGGATTGAACAGAGTGAGGGAGTTTATTCCAAAGGCGGGATAAAAAGAGGAATGAAAGAGCAGTGAAGGTGAGTAGTGATTCTGGTAGTTTTACAAGAAGGGGGTTATTGAGGACCATGAGCACCCTGTGGAAATATGGTGGGACAAATCACAGACAAAGCCGGGGGCGAGTCCGGAAAGGAGACGGTAGAAGAAAGAAAGACACCGAACTGCCTGCGGTAGAGAGTGAGCCCAAAGACTCAGCCTCATCGTGGAGATACCAATGATCCAAAAAGCCTTGGTTTCCACTGCGTGAAGCCGAGAAAGGTGAGAGGCAGGAGCACCAGCCCAGAGGGGAAAGCATACTCCATCAGCTGCGGACGAAAGCTTTGTATGTCATCAGGCACTCAGGTGGGCCGAGGAAGGACTTTGCACGGCGGAGAGATTCCCAGTCGGCGACTGGCTTTGGAGCCAGGTTGGAAATGTGGCTTTCCCAGGAAAGATAATGCAGATCCTGAGACCCAGAAGCTTATAAGAAAAGACTTCGGCCAGCGGATTGTAGAGAAAGTAGATTGGGGATTCCAAACGGTCCTTTTGGAGAGACAATCGTGAGAGTGTGAGATTTGTCAGGATTGAAAGACATTTTCCACGTGTTTGACCAGTTTTTGTGATTTTACCCACATCTGCTGAGAGTGAAGAAGCTGCTGCTTGCCAGTCTGAAGGAATGACAGATGGTTCGGCAGCGGGTGGAGTCAATCAGCAAAGAGATAAAGCGGATTTTCCAGAGTTGGAGATATCATTGATGAAAACCAGAAAAAGAACAGGGCGCAGAATGCCGTCTTGAGGAACTCCAGCCTGGACAGGAAAGAGGGGATGAAAGAACTCCATTTAGGGCCACACGTTGGCTGCGACAGGAGAGGAAGTCAGCGAGCCATGAGTGGAATGGCCTTGGAAGAGAGTTTTTGTAGATAAGCCTATGAGGGAGATAGTTTTCTTATCTCCTATGAGGAGATAGATGTAGATAGGAAGAGAGTTTGTGAGCAGGGCAGGTGCCAGACCGTGTCAAAAGCACGCGATATGTCTAGGGATATGGCTCTGATTTCATGCCGGCATTGAGTACCTCATCCATTCTTGGAGAGCAGAAGCAGCATATCCAGGGTAGAATGACCTGGTCTGAAACCAAATTGATGATCGGAAATCAAGCCATTGGAGAAGAGGAAGGATTTAATGTCTGAAGCGATGATGGATTCCATAACCTTGCTGATGATTGAGAGAAGGCTGACTGGTCTGTATTGCAGGGATCTGTTTTTGCACCTTTTTTATGCATGGCAGTGATGTTGCTGATTTCCAAGCAGATGGAGATGACCTGGAGGGAATGAGAGGGTGAATAGAACAGAGAGAGCGTGAGCAAGAGCAGAGGGAGCAGGGGAAGAGGGGAAGAGGGGGAAGGGGGAGAGGGGGAGAGGGGGAGAGGGGGAGAGGCGGGAGAGGGGAGAGGGGGGAGAGAGGTTTTTTTGGACACGTGGGCTGATGCCGTCTGGACTGGTTGCAGAATCTGAGTCGAGGTTTGACAGCAAGCTCTCCACTTTGTCAGAAGAAAGGACACCGAGTTCAGGGACAGTTGTGTGTGTGACTGGGTAAGGTGGGTACAGAAAGCGATGGGTTTCGAGCACAAAGACTTTGATGCAAACACCGAGTTTAGGCATTCAGCCTTTTCACATACGTATATCAGCATTGCGGCCCTTTGAGGTAAGGGAGGGATGGAGGGGGACCATACACCAGAAACAGATTTGATTAAACGCCAACAGGATTTGGAGGAGGATGAGAGGTTTGAGAGTTCAGACTTGAGATTGTGGTCTATATTTACAACTTTCCTAGTCTTCTTTCAATCACCTTTTCAAAAACTTTCAATGCCTCCTCAATTAGTTTAAATCCTCTGTAAGATAATGCAATAAAGGGTCTCCCTTCATTTTGAACAAGGGCACAAGCAGTGCCATTTGCCAATCTTCAGGGATCACTCCTTCTTCCCAGACCTTTCTATAACAACATCATCCGAATTTATCCGACATTTCCACCACCCAACTATCATTTCAATTAAAAATCCAGTGGACCAGCTGCCTTGCCTTCATTTAATATTCTAATAGCCGATTTGACTTCTTTTTCACACATCTCTTCTTCTGGAATTGTTCTTTACCTTTGTACTTGATAAATAAACGCCTTGCTGTCACGTTCAATATTTCTTACCCATTTTTTTCTCATATTCTCTTTGGCTTTGCTGAGTTATTTTTCTTGACTACCCTTTGTTTACCCGATTCTGATCCCAGTCTGACATCTGTCCTATTATTTTACAAATAATAAATACTTTCTGCTCATCATCAACAGCACTCCTAATTCCACGTTCAACTTCCCTGGTCGCTATCTCTAGCGTACTACCTCACTGGAATATACTTACTCTGCACACTACACATTTGCTCCTTAAAAGTTAGCTCAAATTTCTGATGCTGATCACCCTTCTTTAGCATATTCTGATCTATAAGCACCCAAATTCTCTTCTGATCCCTTCACAAGTTTGCTTTTCTGAAATATAATAATCTTTCTCTCCTTTCCCAAACTCTATCTCTTGACAGAATCCTTGCACTACTATGTTATGGTTACTTATCCCAAATGCTTTCCTGCCCACCATCACTACTTATAATGAGGTCAAAGAATGCACTCTCCCTCATAGGCTTATCTACAAAGTGGCTTAAAAAAGATAATTCTGCACCAGATCTAGAAATCTCTCCTCTGCCCTGCCTTTCACAAGAATAACCGTAATTATTTTTTAGAACATGACATATGTGCCTTTCGGTGTTCATTTTCGTTTCACATTTATCTTGGTGCTAGTTGATGAAAACTGCAAATATCAGAAACCATAACTCCTTCAAATTAGATCTCAAACTACATTTGTCCCATTAACCCATGAGATAGCCACAAGGTACACGAAGCCCACCTCAGCAATTTGATCTGACAAAGCGAATCCCCTCATTGGCACCTTTCTGCTTCGCCAGGCAATCACAGAAGTAGTCCCAGTAATCCTTACGCGTCCCAAGGAGTCCCTTCTTCTCCTTTTGGTCAAACTGAAGGGGTACATGGAAACGTATTATGATAACGTATCACTACAGTATTGTGGGACTGTGAAACACACTCGAACCTCATTATGTCACAGGTCTCTTTACAGAATCCTTGCAAAACAAGAGAGTCACCAGGCTGAGAACAAGGGAAGTGAGAGAAAGTGGGGGAGAGGCAGAAAAGCAAAAGGAAAAACAGAAATGGTCAGGAATGTACTCAATGCCAGTGACCTCCTTGGTACAAGTAAATTCAAATTAGACCACAATCATTTGGTTAGTTTTCTTCCAATGAGCTAGAGCAGGGGTATTATATGCACAAAGCATCTTGTGGTCAATTTGAGAAAAAAGCTTGCGTCAAGGTCACCGGCCTTGCACTACAACATGACCATGAAATGCCGCAGAAAGCCCAACCTGAGAAGAGTACTCAAACATTTGTGCTGAAGCGATGCAGGGCTTGGGCTATCATCCATCACTGGCACACTGGACTCACTGTCAGTCCTGACTAATCTCACCAATTGTTTCTGTCACATGCAAAAGATGCTTATTAGCAGCTCAATTTTATCAGAATGCATAACAATTAGACTGGAGTGAAGGAAGTTGTGGAAGGTCACAGAATGGTTATCGTTTTCCCATCAAAACAATGAGTGAAAACTTATCGAAAAAACAGCAATAACTGAGCACCACTCTCTAACATGAGCTCTCACCTATTAATGAAGGGATTAAATGGACCATTGCATGTGCCAGGCACTTCACCACCAATTTCAGCATTTATACTCACCATGTCCTGATAAAAGAGAGATATTCTTGTTACTATTTATCAAGACAACAACTCCTAAGGAGAAGTGTGTCAAAGCCTGTATTTCATGTGCTGTACAAGATTTGTGAAACAAACGTGAGAAAGGTTTCGAACCAAACCAGGAAACCTCAAGTTAAAATGTATGGATGCGCACAACACACAATAGCTTACTGCTTTTGAAATGCACCAAGGGATTTTTTTTTTTTTTAATTGTCCACAAGTGAGTTCAAGATGTGAATGACAACTTGGCATCCTCTTTCTAAAGGACAACTTAGCTTACAATCGAATCCTAAAAATAAAACAATCAACGCTGGTACAGTAGACTCTCATTAAGAGGAAGACTTCAGACTCACTACTCACCTCTGCCGATTCGTTCCTCTTTCCACCCCCCCCCCCCTCCCTCCCACACACACCTGTGGAATCAACTTCCACATTCTTCTGAATCACAGGTTCTTCTCTCCAGGTCTTGAAGACAGCTGTTTACCACCACCACCAGATCATCCTCCATCCCAAATCATGCATCTTTTCTACCCCATTAACCTTTGCCAAGCCAATATCTTTACAAAAATTCCAGTTTTTCATTCCTGAGAGTTTGCTTCTATATCCATATTATACACCTTGTGCGTCCTTTGATACGCCTCATTTGTCCAAGTCTCCCCTATTTTGTCCCTCAACCCTGCTGTTGGTGTGTCGCCCTTCGAACTCCTTCTCTTTCTACTGTTCCATCTTAATCGTTTATGTTCAAACTCCTCCACGAGCCTCGACTGTGTTTCAGTTCTGTCAAGCTTTCATTACGGAACACAATTAAAATGACATAAAATATTCTTGCAACAACAACCTATATCAACAGCAACAAACCAAAAAAATTAAAAGGATTGTGAACACGTGCACCAACATATTTATCAATGCATGCAGGTTTTTTCAAAGTGTGGTGAACGTAACAATAAACTTTATTGCAGCAATGAGTAAAAGTGCAGCAATAAAACTTCAAAGAGTAAGAGTGGAACAATAAACTTTATCTCAGTAATGCACGGTGAGATTTTAACCAGGAATAGATATAGTTTGCTTGACTTGTCATCATTCCCGAGTACATCCGTTTATGTGGATCAACCTGCACCAATTTATCTTTTTTTTAAAGTTAAAATTTCATAGATGTGTAATATATATATTATATATATACACACAGAGGTCATGTAAATCCTTAAATCCTTGCCCCATCTATTCTAATAAACCTATTCTCCTCATGTGCATCCCAATATTTTGTCATCAAACTCAATATGCATGTAATGATGTTTGTCTGATTATTTTGTCCACCCACTGTACAGTACAAGGGAATGACAAAGGCATTCAAGATTTTAGTTCCTGTGTGCATCGAAAGGACTATAACAGAATGAGCATAGCCTCATCACTCAGAGTCAAATTTGGTGCTTCACAGGAAGGACACAGCATCACAAAGTGGGAAATCAGGAGAGATGTTAAATCAGGGTCATGTCTGCTCGCATTTGCTGGAGTACATTAAAGACTCCATGGCATATTGAGTCAAGAGAGGAGAGTAACCTCCAGCATTCTGAACAAATTACAAATGCCTGACATTTCTAGTGTGCATTACACCTGCCTACTGAACTGGCATTGTCAGGTCAGGCCAGATTAACTCTATGACTTGCTACAGATACCATGGAAACCTGTACTAACCTGCTTCATGGTCGGGTTGTCGGTGACGAAACCGTCCCCCCCACCAGGTTTCCTGGTGAGGAGGATGTATTGATATGGACACCCAGTAGAATTAAAAGCAAAACCTGTCAGAGGCGGAGGAGCTCCTTGTGAGCCAACGGCCATCCATATCTCGTGGCCCAACTGTGTCTTGTGGTCGTCATCTTGCAGTTGGGTTACTTTTTTATTATTATTATTATTATTATTATTATTATTATTCTTTAAAGAGTTGGTGGCGGGATTTGCAGTCAGGCCACCGTAAAACCCTTCACACCACAAAAACACAGAAAAAACGCAAAGAAAATTGCAAACCAACTCCGTGGGAGTACCTCCTGTGCAGCTGCCCTCCAGCCTGGTGTTGGCTTAGCGATTAGGGTGGCTGACTGGGACCTAGGGGTCCTGAGTTTGAGCCCGTTGGCCGCTGAATTAATACCAGGTGGGTTGACTCAGCCTGTCATCCTTCCGAGGTCAGCAAAATGAGTACCAGTGTACTGGTAATCGGACACTGCATCAGCGGCATAGCCGCATCCCTAACCAATGACCAACCAGCAGCAATAAGGCTGCACTCAAAGGAGAGGCTGCCGTCCACAGGGCAGTTCACCAGATGACGGGATTGGGGCAAAGCCTTCGGAAACCCACTCTTTGATGATAGGAAGAAAACCACAGAGTAATCTTCCTGGGTCAGATTGCGATAGTGTGTATCGGTGTGGTGCTGAGGTGTTGTCCACCAGATAGCGGTCTCCTTGGGTAACCTGAGGCGGTCCCTTGGGTGGGTGCCTGGAATTTCCTATTCCGAAGAGAGGATGAACATGATCACCTATCTTCTGTTATCAACTGAGCTCAAGCGCTTGTTTGAACATCGGTATTGCAGCACTCTCTTGAGGCTCGGAGGAGATAGTGGTGATATCATGCGGATGGTTACACTACTATTGGTCTGGTCGCTCTGATGGTCACCATGCCCAAGGAGTTGCTGTTTTGCTGTGTCAATAAGCGACTCAATGATAATTCAGGTCACACCAGTCAACGAGTGCATTATGAGACGAAGGATTATCACTCCTTGGGTATCGTTTCCGTGTTCTCTGTTTCTGCTCCGACTGAGGTGATGATCTCACCGTGAAGGACACATTCTATGCATGCTCGTGTCTGTGGTTGATCAGTGCCCAGACAAGATTACACTTATAGTTTTTGGGGATTTCAATGCATCGACTGGAACTGTCAGGGATGGTATTGAGACTTGTGTTGGCCCCATGGTCTAGAACTGTGAACCAAGAATAGCACCAAGTTCCTTGACTTTGCAAGAAGTCATGGACTTAGGGTGGCTGGTTCATGGTTTCAGCACCCACAGGCTCATCGCTGGATTTGTATTCCAACACTGGCGGTGTGGCAAAGCAGATTGACCATGTGCTCGTTGATGGTCCTGGAGGATGATCCAGAACTGCAGGGTCTACCGGAGTGCTCAGTTCGTCAATACTGACCACAAGCGTGTTGTAGCAACTCTGAAGTTGCAGCGTAAATCAGGAGAATGGTTACCATCACAGGCCTAGGTTGGATGTTGGCATGCTCAGAATGAGAGGGTAGCTGAGGAGTTTGCAAACAGGCTGAGTGGAGATTTGGGGGGTCTGGGTGTTTTTGCGGGAATCCCTGAAGAGTTGTGGAGTGCCTTCAAGACTACCATCCTTGATGTTACGGTGGATGCTCTTGGAACTCACCGTAGGGTGAAAAAGAATTTTGTCTCAAGGGACACTAGATACCATTGCCAGTCACAGAGCCAAGTTTAATGGCAAGTTGTTCAGGGCTAAGTTGTTCAGGGAGTTGAGGTGAAAAACAGTACATGCGCCGAGAAGTGGACAAGGAGGCCTATGTTACGAGAATCTGTGAACGGGTAGAACATTACCTTTGGTGAAGTGATTTCTCATCCTGCTTACAAAGGAATTTGCCATTTGGATTCCTCCAAGCCTGTCCTCAGGCAGTTGCACTTAGAGCAGAGGGTAGTGGGCTTTTTGACAGAGGAGTGCGAAGTTTAAGGCACGCTGGGCGGTTAATTTGAGCAGCTGTACGCAGGCTGACCCACCAGCTATTGAGTTGGATGTCAGTGGTGTTTACTATTGCTATTGCTGACCCTACAATCAAATGTGAACCGCCTTCATTTGTGGAAACACAGGCTGATGGTGAACGGTTGAAATGGGGTAAAGCTCTGGGATCTTGTGGCATCCATACTGAACTTCTCAAGGCTGGTGGAAATGCTGTACTCGTGTCATTGCATGCAGTTCTGTGCTCTGCCTGGAACACAAGGCATCATCACAACTGACTAGAAGAGGAGTCTTGTTGTCCCTCTCTGGAAAGGGAAGGTGATTGCCAGGACTGCAACAACTACCGAAGGGGTGATACTGCTCTCAGTGCCGGGCAAGATCTTTGCTCGGAAAATTATTGAATGGGGTTCGTCACCAATCTGCTTGAGCACTTGCGCCCATGGAGCAGTCAGGCTTTACACCAAAGGGGTCAATGATTATTCGTATCCTTGCTCTTCGGGTCCTTACCGAACGCAGATGAGAGTTTCGGCAGGGGCTGCTTGCAGCCCATGTTGATTTCTGCAAAGAGTTTGATCGATGAATCGGGATGCCTCTGGAGGATTCTTGATCTTCGTCGTTTAATTTCTTGATCAGGTTCCTCGCCACCATCTGCTTTAGCACCAGCGCCAGGCTCAGGCTTACACCAAAGACTTCAACGATTAACAGTATCCTTGGTCTTGGGTCCTTACCGAATGCAGATGAGAAGTTTCGGCAGGGGTTTGCTCTGCAGCCCATGTTGATCTCTTGCAAAGTGTTTGAATTCGGCGAATCGCGGATGCCCCAAAACTGATCAATCTGATTGTCCGAACTATACTCTGTACTGAGTGCTGTGACACATGGTATACCAGCTCCACCTTATTTCCAGTTGTTACTGGAGTTTGTGAGGGGTGTGTGCTGACCTCCACACTTTTCAGCGCTTGCGTGGACTGAATTCTGGGGAGATGTAAGAGAGATCAAGCTGCCGGTACATCATTTGGGAATGTCAAGATTATCGATGATGCAGTCATCTTTGTGGAGACTCTGGATATCCTTTTGGGGACCTCGAGGTGCCGCTGGGATTACGGGTTTCCTCGGTCAAAACTAGATCCAGGCTTTCAAATGACATCTTGTCTGTACCCGTTTTATGGTGAGGATGTTGAGGTCACAGAGAGATTCACTTACCTTGGCAATGAAATAATGTTCTCTGCTGGCTGTGAGCCAGAGTCAACAGACATCTGGGGTACGGACCTGGGGAGTCATGGATTCACTGAATCGTGGGTTGTGGCACTGTCAATACCTGTTTAGGACGATGAAAGTCTGAGTCTTCAGTTCCTTGTGCTTCCATTCTTGCTCTTATTGGATGTTGAGACTTGGACTCTGACCAGGGATCTGAGACAGAACTCAATTCCTTTGGTACCAGGTCTCTTCGGAGAATGCTTTGCCGATCGCTGGTCGGACTTTGTGTACAACAAGTAGTTGCTGAGGAGACTCAAATGAGATTTGTTACCTGCATTATTCCCTGAGCGAGCGTCAGCTATCGGCTGTATGGACACGTGGCTCGTTTCCTGATGCTGATCACTGCTCACTAGAGTTCTGCTCAGCGCATGGAGCCTCAATGACGTGGGAAGTGAGGCCAATGGGCATGGACCAGTGCCTCATGCGTTTGCAGGCATGTTATGATAGCATCTGAAGGAGACATGGGGATGGGCCAGGCATCTGCTGGGGATGACCAGCGGCGGCCCTGGAGTACCATTGGAAAGTGGATGCAGCGACGCGCTGCTCCGGCGCACATGCTCCCATACCTTGATCTGACTGACCTGTTAGGACTGGCCAGCAAGTTTGTGAAAAACTTAAGACTCGAGCAATTTCTTTTTTCAAAATGCTCCCCAGGCCACCTCACAAGGTGGTGGGGTTAATTGAGACAAGCTAAAGTAGTAGCAATCGATATAATGTGAATTCAATTATCAGCCAAATTTAAAGCAACAGCAGGTAGTTTATCGATTGTTGCACATATGATACCTTGCAGTTCACGCACATGATTCTTTGTATCTGATTCTCTTCATTCCTTCCATGTTTGTTGTGGTGTGTTGTAGCCCTTCAAAACACACAAAAAAAACAGCACAAAATACATTAAGATACATGCAAACTTAAAACCATTGGTTAAGTTTCACCTTCCACCGAGAGAGTCTCCTGTCATTTCAAAAGCATTATGGTTACCTAATTTCCCCCAAAACAACTCCAACATGGGAAGTACAACAAATCTATTGCATCTGACAGGGTTAAATCCTATTGATTGCTTCCCAGATTAAAATTGCAATGCATTGTGAGGTAGTTTTATTTATTAATTAGGTTAAGGGCATAAGGGCAGCATTACTTTATCAAGGTTTGCACTTCAGGGTACAAAAGGTCACATGATAGAGTTGACCATTCAGATTAGTTCCTCCCGAAAAAAAACATTAAACCAAAAAGTTCACCCACCAAGACGAGCCAAGACTTCCAGAAGCATATCATCCCAACTTAATACTTTACTTAAACATGAGTTTTGTAACATCCAAAAGTTCAACACAAATTTGAATACCTATTGACATTCTGAGTCAGTCTGTTTGGTGTTCCCATCGAAGCACTCAGCTCATGATGCCGTGACCTCAAGTTAAAATTCATAGAAAATTATGTCTTATTCCGTCCTTGTCCAATGGAGGTGTTTAGTGATGTTAGCAATTTGTGCGTGCACACGACCCTCGGCCATATTGGAGTACAAGTAGAGGACAAAGGAACGTCCATTTCACGATCGGTTGAAGTTGAAGATTAGTGTTATTGTGCACTAGCTGAGCCTACCCGTTTACCAGTGGTGAGAGTGCTTTAACCTCAGCATTGCCAGGTTAAAAAACACAGTCGAACTTGGTGTAGGACTTATATGTGGGAATGGCGAAATGCTCGTCACACTCCACATGTTTTCGATTTTCCCGCTGATCACATCACATGCCTTCTGGTGAATGGTTTGCATTAGCGAGGACAATCTTCTGGTGGCAGCGGCAGCTGTTCTGTGCGGATTATGCGTTTTTTTCCGTGTGAGCCATAATCCGTGGTGATGCTCACCAAAACAGTCGGAGGTTCGTCTGATTGTGTGTGTACATTATTTTTTTTTTTTTTTTTGGTGTGTGTGTGTGCTGTGTCATGGCAAACAATTGGGGATCAACTTGTCCAAACTTGGACATGCATTACGTTGGGACACTTTGTCAAGGAGCATATATATAACAATACAGGTTTTAGGCAACTCAAATCTATATGAATTTCGCAAATACCAGCATGGTCCAGAAGTGAGAGTGAACTTTCAAACCATTCTTGCATCTAGATATAATGAATTATATCTTGTGTTTACAAAAAGCATTTACACCCTCGAAGACGTGAAGCAATGAAAAAGTTTGGATGCTTACAACCGGTTGACGTCTAGCTGGATCAGTAGTGGTTGTTCGTGTTTTTTGTGTAAGAATGCTCATCACATTTGTACAAGCAAAGGTAGGCCTATTAATACATCAATGACATGGACCCATGTTGGCAGAGCAGATAAGCATCATATATCATTCGCCATTCCTC
This sequence comes from Eptatretus atami, assembly GCA_035128595.1. NCBI lineage: Eukaryota > Metazoa > Chordata > Myxini > Myxiniformes > Myxinidae > Eptatretus > Eptatretus atami. Next base: position 157,910,101 of record CM068955.1, read on the forward strand.
TGACAGGATAAGACCAATTTGTGCAATCATCAAGTTAAAACAAATAATTCCAAAGAGTAGAAGGGATTAAGCCAACAACAGTCACCGATTGTTTGATAATGGTTAAAGGCGCATGTATATCAAGACCGCGTTGATCGAGGCTATTAAGTTTGCTTGTCCGATAATTTTCACAATGCATTTTCACACAAGTCTTTCTAATTGTTGCGCAAGTGACCAAGATTGTCCCACATGGAACGCAACTTCACATATTTTTCTAAATCATTTTAAGGTCTTTTGTGGCGTCGATATTGACCGCCACGATTATGATGACCAGCTTCAATTTCAGAAGAGAAAATCGATTTTGTCAGTCGTTTGTATCACTTATGACACATGTGGCCGCAGCTTTGCTCTAGCCAGATGCGCGAACATCGGTTTAAACTTTGAAATTGCACTCAACTTCTCGGTGAGATACAGTCAGATCAAACTGATTTTCAGAATTTGACACATGACGTTGTTTTAGTGCATTGAGCCGCTTGAGTTGGTTGGCATGCAGAGGAAAAGTTTCAAGTCCATAGGTTAAAGAGTAGATAACTCCAGCATGATACACAGCAAATTTATGCCATCAGAGTGCCACACACGCCACCGCAGTCACAATATTTGCAGCCGTGGCCGAGGTACGACGACTAATTTCATGATCATTGCTGAGGGATTTTGACAGTGCAGATACGTAAGCAGATGATTATACATGTTAAACATCATTGCTTATCTGCTCTGCATCTGCTTCAATACTGTCGGATATTTATCTGGCCCCAAAGCTTTATCTTTTTAACCAACTCTGCAAGATAAAAACACTGAGTATGTGAAAGACAACAATAAACAAAAATGCTAGCGCACAACACACACACACACACACACACACACACACACACACACACACACACACACCTGCCAAGCGTAAAAAAACAATATCGGACTTGGTTGGTGCCACATCGAAGGCACGGCAGCGAACGTGGTGAGCACGAGCTTTAACTGGTGGGTGGCTTCGGATGTCAAAGCTGTCAGCGTTTTTGGTGCTCTTGTGCATTCACGGCGGCTTTCTTGAGGCACGAGTTTACAAATGATCCAATCAGTTTTTTTCACGAGAAAATGTTTTCTATACCAGCAAAAGATGGTAAATATTCCATGTATTAAATATTCCACGGATAAAAGGATATATCAAAGATATGGTGTTTCTCACATTTACATAATTTGCCAACATTGAGAGAAGAATAAGCAGCAGGATGGAAAGGATTTGTGTTCCGAAGGAGCAAAGCGACAGGGGGAGAGGGTCTGTGGAGGCTCTCCCACCTACCACTTTAAATAGTAGGGAAATTTTGTAAATTTAACCTTAAGTTTGTACATTCCACACACTGTTTTATGCAACATTAAAGCAGAATAATCATGTTTCCTGATTAATTAAGTTTTTTTTATTGCATGCAAGCTCCTGAATATGTTTTTTGGACTTTACATTCATTGCATACGCCTGGTGTTGGCTTAATGGTTAGGATGGCGGCTTGGATACCTATGGTCTGGAGTTCAAATCCGCTTGGCTGTTGAATTAATAACAGGTGGGGGTTGACTCAGCCAGTTCATTCTTCAGAGGTCGGCAAAAGTAGATACCAGCTTGCTGGGATGATCGAGCCATTTGGAGTATCCTGCGTCGGAGTGGCGACCCGTCCCGGATTGTGCCCAATAGCCCAGAGACTGCTTAGGCAGCACCAACACCTCTGTACAGAGTATGGTCCCGATGGCATGGACATTCGTTGTAAACACATGATGTAATTAGTAACATATAAACTTATAATTTAAAAGATAAACTTAGACTTGGCCATGCCCTACTCTCTAATACAGACTTTATGTATATCCACTGCAATGGCCTCATGTTACTGGATGTTTGGGACTCAGCACTAACATTGTGTAGTTTCTCCCAGCTTGTGTTGCGCACATAGCTGCATTGAACTCATGCACTATCGCTAAAGCAGCACGGGTGTTTCTATTTAGCAATGTTTTTGCTACGTTTGACATTATACTGTCAGTCACCAATGATAACATTTACTAGTGTCGCGCATCAAAATGCTTGTAATTGCGGACAGCATTTGTCATTTGCTGCCGCCGTGGTTTGAGTAATAGCTGTCGCCATCAAATCCAATGAGATCGATATTGTTTTTTTTTCACGCAGCATCGAGGGAACTGCCCAGAAGCGGGATGAACCTTGTCAAACATGAAAATCTATCAAAACCTTTTGATGAAACATTATTTTTGTGCAACGGTATTTTTGCTATTATTGGAAATTAAATCAGGACGCTGTTCAAGTCCACAAAACACTGGTACAGTTGGCAACTTATGCTTCATTAACCAGCCTGTAGTATACTGTAGTGAATGCGAGCCTAGCTCTATACTAACTACCTTGTGGTACTAACATATCCTGAACGCACCTTGTGGTATCCTGCATCTATGCCATGTAGTAAATGTTGATTAGCAAAACAAAAAAAGTATCGTCTGTGAGATAACTTATGTTAACCATTAACAATGTATCAGTCTTAATAAAGAACCAAGAATACCATCACCGTTTTTTATACACCTCCAAACGATGTCAAACTTCCAAGTTAGATTTTATCAACAACAATATTTGCGCAACTACGAAGAATTTATTATCGATCGACTTCTTGTTGCAGGTCATTGAACTACTTTGTTGCCTTTGTCTCACTTCAGCAGTTCCTTTGGAGATTCCCACACAACAATACAAAAGCCTGTTAAACCTGTTTTGCTTGTGTAATGGATGACAGTGTGCCTTTTGCATGAAGACATCAATGGGTCGTGTCTTATTTCTGATTGATGGCACGGATCACACACACACTCTCACTCTCACTCTCACTATATCTCTATATCTCGTATCCTCTCCAGCATTGCTACGTGGGATAATCGAACCAATTAGCTACTTTGACAGATTCGATGAATATGATGATAGCATCAGGAATTAAGACAGCTTAAAAGAAACTAGAATTGGCATCACAACCAGCTATATAATGGGATCCTCATGTCTGCAGGGGAGGTTCATAGAGTGAAGTTAGAGACTGACAATAATGATACTTCAGCGTATCTTCAATCAGCATAGCAGTCTCTCTTCGTCAATATCGATTGTGAATTCACGTGTCACAGAAACTGCTATTGTACCTCGATGAACGTGTAAGTCGTAAACACCATACACAGCTTTTTCTTAGCTAAGCCATCGAATACTGACATACTGGCAATCTTCATGGTACTCACAGTCACAGAAAGAGAGAAAAAAATAAATTAAGAACATCTACATTTTGGCCTTTATCACACCGGCTCGAGTACTTGAAAAATGAATCGCGACGGACGAAGTTTCTGGATTTCAATTAAAAGCCTGACCACGAAAAAATGTGAAAAACTTCCATTGGCTTCCGGGAAGTCATGAACATAGCCTGAGTGGCCACAGCAGTGTGAAACTGGAGCTAAAACAATGGGAGTTGCCTTGTCGGATATCTTAATAATACAAGTAATAAAAACATTTTTAACAAGAAAAAAGAGCAATTAGAGATTGCAAATCTCACCAGACTCTTTGAGTGGTGTGTTTTTTAGAGGTTTCAGGTAAACCAATATCGGCTTACTCTCACAATCAATCATAACATCATATCTGATTCGATCTTACTTTCCTTTCATGTATAAGCTTGGTATCATATGTAGTGAAAAGTTTCGTATCACTTGATCTTTTCGTAAAGCATTCGAAGAAGGATTTTTGAAGGTGTTGCACCAATGTCTGTTGTCACCATTTTACTTCTTCACTACTCATTCCTCTTTTCCCCACCTTTGGAATAAACTTCCTCACTCTGTTCAACGCCCATCTCATCCTCTCTAAAGCAGGGAATTTGAAGGGGGTGGGTTTGGGGTGGATTAACGGGGGTAGAAAAGATCGAGGATTTGGATAGGAGCCGATAAGAGGTGGTGGTGAACTGCTGTTTTGAAGGCCTGGAGGGAAGAATGGGATTGAACAGAGGAGGGAGTTTATTCCAAGGCGGGAAAAAAGAGGAATGAAAGAGCAGTGAAGGTGAGTAGTGATTCTGGTAGTTTTACAAGAAGGGGGTTATTGGAGGACCATGAGCACCCTGTGGAAATATGGTGGGACAAATCACAGACAGGGGGGGCGAGTCCGGAAAGGAGACGGTAGAAGAAAGAAAGACGACCGAACTGCCTGCGGTGAGAGAGTGAGGCCCAAAGACTCAGCCTCATCGTGGGAGATACCAATGATCCAAAAAGCCTTGGTTTCCACTGCGTGAAGCCGAGAAAGGTGAGAGGCAGGAGCACCAGCCC
>CM068955.1:157915169-157940825 GCA_035128595.1 Eptatretus atami
GCACGCGATATGTCTAGGGATATGGCTCTGATTTCATGCCCGGCATTGAGTACCTCCATCCATTCTTGGGAGAGCAGAAGCAGCATATCCAGGGTAGAATGACCTGGTCTGAAACCAAATTGATATCGGAAATCAAGCCATTGGAGAAGAGGAGGATTTAATGTCTGAAGCGATGATGGATTCCAAACCTTGCTGATGATTGAGAGAAGGCTGACTGGTCTGTAGTTGCAGGGATCTGTTTTTGCACCTTTTTATGCATGGCAGTGATGTTGCTGATTTCCAAGCAGATGGAAGATGACCTGGAGGAATGAGAGGGTGAATAGAACGAGAGAGCGTGAGCAAGAGCAGAGGGAGCAGGGGAAAGAGAGGGGAAGAGGGGGAGAGGGGGAGAGGGGGAGAGGGGGAGAGGGGGAGAGGCGGGAGAGGGGGGAGAGGGGGAGAGAGGTTTTTTGGACACGTGGGCTGATGCCGTTGACTGGTTGCAGAATCTGAGTCGAGGTTTGACAGCAAGCTCTCCACTTTGTCAGAAGAAAAGGACACCGAGTTCAGGGACAGTTGTGTGTGACTGGGTAAGGTGGGTACAGAAAGCGATGGGTTTCGAGCACAAGACTTTGATGCAAACACCGAGTTTAGGCATTCAGCCTTTTCACATACGGTATATCAGCATTGCGGCCCTTTGAGGTAAGGGAGGGGATGGAGGGGGGACCATACACCAGAAACAGATTTGATTAGACGCCAACAGGATTTGGAGGAGGATGAGAGGTTTGAGAGTTCAGACTTGAGATTGTGGTCTATATTTACAACTTTCCTAGTCTTCTTTCAATCACCTTTTCAAAAACTTTCAATGCCTCCTCAATTAGTTTAACTCCTCTGTAAGATGAATGCAATAAAGGGTCTCCCTTCATTTTGAACAAGGGCACAGCAGTGCCATTTGCCCAATCTTCAGGGATCACTCCTTCTTCCCAGACCTTTCTATACAACATCATCCGAATTTATCCGACATTTCCACCACCCACCTATCATTTCAATTAAAAATCCAGTTGGACCAGCTGCCTTGCCTTCATTTAATATTCTAATAGCCGATTTGACTTCTTTTTCACACATCTCTTCTTCTGGAATTGGTTCTTTACCTTTGTACTTGATAAATAAACGCCTTGCTGTCACGTTCAATATTCTTACCCATTTTTTTCTCATATTCTCTTTTGGCTTTGCTGAGTTATTTTCTTGACTACCCTTTGTTTACTCCGATTCTGATCCCAGTCTGACATCTGTCCTATTATTTTACAAATAATAAATACTTTCTGCTCATCATCAACAGCACTCCTAATTCCACGTTCAACTTCCCTGGTCGCTATCTCTAGCGTTACACCTCACTGGAATATACTTACTCTGCACACTACACATTTGCTCCTTAAAGTTAGCTCAAATTTCTGATGCTGATCACCCTCATGTTAGCATATTCTGATCTATAAGCACCCAAATTCTCTTCTGATCCCTTCAAAGTTTGCTTTTCTGAAATATAATAATCTTTCTCTCCTTTCCCAAACTCTATCTCTTGACAGAATCCTTGCACATACTATGTTATGGTTACTTATCCCAAATGCTTTCCTGCCCACCATCACTACTTATAATGAGGTCAAAGAATGCACTCTCCCTCATAGGCTTATCTACAAAGTGGCTTAAAAAGTAATTCTGCACCAGATCTAGAAATTCCTCCTCTGCCCTGCCCTTTCACAAGAATAACCGTAATTATTTGTTTAGAACATGACATATGTGCCTTTCGGTGTTCATTTTCGGTTTCACATTTATCTTGGTGCTAGTTGATGAAAACTGCAAATATCAGAAACCATAACTCCTTCAAATTAGATCTCAAACTACATTTGTCCCATTAACCCATGAGATAAGCCCACAAGGTGACACGAAGCCCACCTCAGCAATTGATCTGACAAAGCGAATCCCCTCATTGGCACCTTTCTGCTTCGCCAGGCAATCACAGAAGTAGTCCCAGTAATCCTTACGCGTCCCAAGGAGTCCCTTCTTCTCCTTTTGGTCAAACTGAAGGGGTACAATGGAAACGTATTATGATAACGTATCACTACATATTGTGGGGACTGTGAAACACACTCGAACCTCATTATGTCACAGGTCTCTTTACAGAATCCTTGCAAAACAAGAGAGTCACCAGGCTGAGAACAAGGGAAGTGAGAGAAAGTGGGGGAGAGGCAGAAAAGCAAAAGGAAAACAGAAATGGTCAGGAAATGTACTCAATGCCAGTGACCTCCTTGGTACAAGTAAATTCAAATTAGACCACAATCATTTGGTTAGTTTTTCTTCCAATGAGCTAGAGCAGGGGTATTTATATGCACAAAGCATCTTGTGGTCAAATTTGAAAAAAAGCTTGCGTCAAGGTCACCGGCCTTGCACTACACATTGATCCATGAAATGCCGCAGAAAGCCCACCTGGAGAAGGTACTCAAACTTTGTGCTGAAGCGATGCAGGGCTTGGCTATCATCCATCACTGGCACACTGGACTCACTGTAGTCCTGACTAATCTCACCAATTGTTTCTGTCACATGCAAAAAGATGCTTATTAGCAGCTCAATTTTATCAGAATGCATAACAATTAGACTGTGAGTGAAGGAAGTTGTGGAAGGTCACAGAATGGTTATCGTTTTCCCATCAAAACAATGAGTGAAAACTTATCGAACAAAACAGCAATAACTGAGCACCACTCTCTAACATGAGCTCTCAACCTATTAATGAAGGGATTAAATGGACCATGCATGTGCCAGGCACTTCACCACCAATTTTCAGCATTTATACTCACCATGTCCTGATAAAAGAGAGATATCTTGTTACTATTTATCAAGGACAACAACTCCTAAGGAGAAGTGTGTCAAAGCCTGTATTTCATGTGCTGTACAAGATTGTGGAAACCAAACGTGAGAAAGGTTTCGAACCAAACCAGGAAACCTCAAGTTAAAATGTATGGATGGCACCAACACACAATAGCTTACTGCTTTTGAAATGCACCAAGGGATTTTTTTTTTTTTTAATTGTCCACAAGTGAGTTCAAGATGTGAATGACAACTTGGCATCCTTTTCTAAAGGACAACTTAGCTTACAATCGAATCCTAAAAATAAAACAATCACAGCTGGTACAGTAGACTCTCATTAAGAGGAAGACTTCAGACTCACTACTCACCTCTGCCGATTCGTTCCTCTTTCCACCCCCCCCCCCCCCCCCCCCCCCCCCCCCCTCCCTCCCACACACACCTGTGGAATCAACTTCCACATTCTCTTGAATCACAGGTTCTTCTCTCCAGGTCTTGAAGACAGCTGTTTACCACCACCACCAGATCATCCTCCATCCCAAATCATGCATCTTTTCTACCCCCATTAACCTTTGCCAAGCCAATATCTTTACAAAAATTCCAGTTTTTCATTCCTGAGAGTTTGCTTCTATATCCATATTATACACCTTGTGCGTCCTTTGATACGCCTCATTTGTCCAAGTCTCCCCCTATTTTGTCCCTCAACCCTGCTGTTGGTGTGTCGCCCTCGAACCTCCTTCTCTTTCTACTGTTCCATCTTAATCCGTTCTATGTTCAAACTCCTCCACGAGCCTCGACTGTGTTTTCAGTTCTGTCAAGCTTTCATTACGGAACACAATTAAAATGACATAAAATATTCTTGCAACAACAACCTATATCAACAGCAACAAACCAAAAAAATTAAAAGGATTGTGAACACGTGCACCAACATATTTATCAATGCATGCAGGTTTTTCAAAGTGTGGTGAACGTAACAATAAACTTTATTGCAGCAATGAGTAAAAGTGCAGCAATAAAACTTCAAAGAGTAAGAGTGGAACAATAAACTTTATCTCAGTAATGCACGGTGAGATTTTAACCAGGAATAGATTAGTTTTGCTTGACTTGTCATCATTCCCGAGTACATCCGTTTATGTGGATCAACCTGCACCAATTTATCTTTTTTTAAAGTTAAAATTTCATAGATGTGTAATATATATATATATATATACACACAGAGGTCATGTAAATCCTTAAATCCTTGCCCCATCTATTCTAATAAACCTATTCTCCTCATGTGCATCCCAATATTTGTCATCAAAACTCAATATGCATGTAATGATGTTTGTCTGATTATTTTGTCCACCCACTGTACAGTACAAGGGAATGACAAAGGCATTCAAGATTTTAGTTCCTGTGTGCATCGAAAGGACTATAACAGAATGAGCATAGCCTCATCACTCAGAGTCAAATTTGGTGCTTCACAGGAAGGACACAGCATCACAAAGTGGGAAATCAGGAGAGATGTTAAATTCAGGGTCATGTCTGCTCGCATTTGCTGGAGTACATTAAAGACTCCATGGCATATTGAGTCAAGACGAGGAGAGTAACCTCCAGCATTCTGAACAAATTACAAATGCCTGACATTTCTAGTGGTGCATTACACCTGCCTTACTGAACTGGCATTGTCAGGTCAGGCCAGATTAACTCTATGACTTGCTACAGATACCATGGAAACCTGTACTAACCTGCTTCATGGTCGGGTTGTCGGTGACGAAACCGTCCCCCCCCACCAGGTTTCCTGGTGAGGAGGATGTATGATATGGACACCCAGTAGAATTAAAAGCAAAACCTGTCAGAGGGCGGAGGAGCTCCTTGTGAGCCAACGGCCATCCATATCTCGTGCCCAACTGTGTCTGTGGTCGTCATCTTGCAGTTGGGTTACTTTTTATTATTATTATTATTATTATTATTATTATTATTCTTTAAAGAGTTTGGTGGCGGGATTTGCAGTCAGGCCACCGTAAAACCCTTCACACCACAAAACACAAGAAAAACGCAAAGAAAATTGCAAACCAACTCCGTGGGAGTACCTCCTGTGCAGCTGCCCTCCAGCCTGGTGTTGGCTTAGCGATTAGGGTGGCTGACTGGGGATCCTAGGGTCCTGAGTTTGAGCCCCGTTGGCCGCTGAATTAATACCAGGTGGGGTTGACTCAGCCTGTCATCCTTCCGAGGTCAGCAAAATGAGTACCAGTGTACTGGTAATACGGACACTGCATCAGCGGCATAGCCGCATCCCTAACCAATGACGCAACCAGCAGCAATAAGGCTGCACTCAAAAGAGAGAGCTGCCGTCCACAGGGCAGTTCACCAGATGACGGGATTGGGGCAAAGCCTTCGGAAACCCCACTCTTTGATGATAGGAAGAAAACCACAGAGTAATCTTCCTGGGTCAGATTGCGATAGTGTGTATCGGGGTGGTGCTGAGGTGTTGTCCACCAGATAGCGGTCTCCTTGGGTTAACCTGAGGCGGTCCCTTTGGGTGGGTGCCTGGAATATCCTATCCCGAAGAGAGGATGAACATGATCACCTATCTCTGTTATCAACTGAGCTCAAGCGTTTGAACATCGGTATTGCAGCACTCTCTGAGGCTCGGAGACCGGATAGTGGTGATATCATGGCGGATGGTTACACCTACTATTGGTCTGGTCGCTCTGATGGTCACCATGCCCAAGGAGTTGCTGTTTGCTGTGTCCAATAAGCCGACTCAAATGATAATTCAGGTCACACCAGTCAACGAGCGTATTATGAGGCGAAGGATTCATCACTCCTTGGGTATCGTTTCCGTGGTCTCTGTTTCTGCTCCGACTGAGGTGATGATCTCACCGTGAAGGACACATTCTATGCCATGCTCGTGTCTGTGGTTGATCAGTGCCCCAGACGAGATACACTTATAGTTTTGGGGATTTCAATGCATCGACTGGAACTGCAGGGATGGGTATGAGACTTGTTTTGGTCCCCAGGGTCTAGAACTGTGAACCAGAATAGCACCAAGTTCCTTGACTTTGCAAGAAGTCATGGACTTAGGCGGCTGGTTCATGGTTTCAGCACCCACAGGCTCATCGCTGGATTTGGTATTCGAACACTGGCGGTGTGGCAAAGCAGATTGACCATGTGCTCGTTGATGGTCCCTGGAGGATGATCCAGAACTGCAGGGTCTACCGGAGTGCTCAGTTTGTCAATACTGACCACAAGCTGTGTGTAGCAACTCTGAAGTTGCAGCGGAAATCCGGAGGAATGGTACCATCACAGCCGAGGTTGGATGTTGGCATGCTCAAGAATGAGAGGGTAGCTGAGGAGTTTGCAAACAGGCTGAGTGGAGATTTGGGGGGTCTGGGTGTTTTGGGGAATCCTGAAGAGTTGTGGAGTGCCTTCAAGACTACCATCCTTGATGTTACCGGTGGATGTCTTGGAACTCACCGTAGGGTGAAAAATAATTTTGTCTCCAAGGGACACTAGATACCATTGCCAGTCACAGAGCCAAGTTTAATGGCAAGTTGTTCAGGGCTAAGTTGTTCAGGGAGTTGAGGTGAAAAACAGTACATGCGCCGAGAGTGGACAAGGAGGCCTATGTTACGAGGAATCTGTGAACGGGTAGAACATTACCTTTGGTGAAGTGATTCTCATCCTGCTTACAAAGGAATTTGCGCATTGGATTCCTCCAAGCCTGTCCCTCAGTGCAGTGCACTTAGAGCAGAGGGTAGTGGGCTTTTGACAGAGGAGTGCGAAGTTAAGGCACGCTGGGCCGGTTAATTTGAGCAGCTGTACGAGGCTGACCCACCAGCTATTGAGTTGGATGTCAGTGGTGTTACTATTGCTATTGCTGACCCTACAATCAAATGTGAACCGCCTTCATTTGTGGAAACACAGGCTGTGGTGAACCGGTTGAAATGGGGTAAAGCTCCTGGGATCTGTGGCATCCATACTGAACTTCTCAAGGCTGGTGGAAATGCTGTACTCGTGTCATTGCATGCAGTTCTGTGCTCTGCCTGGAACACAGGCATCATCACAACTGACTAGAAGAGGAGTCTTGTTGTCCCTCTCTGGAAAGGGAAGGGTGATTGCCAGGACTGCAACAACTACCGAAGGGTGATACTGCTCTCAGTGCCGGGCAAGATCTTTGCTCGGAAAATTATTGATGGGGTTCGTCACCATCTGCTTGAGCACTTGCGCCCATGGAGCAGTCAGGCTTTACACCAAAGGGGTCAATGATTATTCGTATCCTTGCTCTTCGGGTCCTTACCGAACGCAGATGAGAGTTTCGGCAGGGGCTGCTTGCAGCCCATGTTGATTTCTGCAAAGAGTTTGATTCGATGAATCGGGATGCCCTCTGGAGGATTCTTGATCTTCGTCGTTAATTCTTGATCAGGTTCGCCACCATCTGCTTTAGCACCAGCGCCCAGAGCAGTCAGGCTTTACACCAAAGACTTCAACGATTAACAGTATCCTTGGTCTTCGGGTCCTTACCGAATGCAGATGAGAGTTTCGGCAGGGGTTGCTTGCAGCCCATGTTGATCTCTGCAAAGTGTTTGATTCGGCGAATCGGGATGCCACCAAAACTGATCAATCTGATGTCCGAACTATACTCTGGTACTGAGTGCTGTGACACATGGTGATACCAGCTCCACCTTATTTCCAGTTGTTACTGGAGTTTGTGAGGGGTGTGTGCTGACCTCCACACTTTTCAGCGCTTGCGTGGACTGAATTCTGGGGAGGATGTAAGAGAGATCAAGCTGCGGTACATCATTTGGGAATGTCAAGATATCGATGATGCAGTCATCTTTGTGGAGACTCTGGATATCCTTTTGGGGACCCTCGAGGTGCCGCTGGGATTACGGGTTTCCTCGGTCAAAACTAAGATCCAGGCTTTCAATGACATCTTGTCTGTACCCGTTTATGGTGAGGATGTTGAGGTCACAGAGAGATTCACTTACCTTGGCAATGATAATAATGTCTCTGCTGGCTGTGAGCCAGAGGTCAACAGACATCTGGGTCGGACCTGGGGAGTCATGGATTCACTGAATCGTGGGTTGTGGCACTGTCAATACCTGTTTAGGACGATGAAAGTCTGAGTCTTCAGTTCCTTGGTGCTTCCATTCTTGCTCTATGGATGTGAGACTTGGACTCTGACCAGGGATCTGAGACAGAGACTCAATTCCTTTGGTACCAGGTCTCTTCGGAGAATGCTTGCCGATCGCTGGTCGGACTTTGTGTACAACGAGTAGTTGCTGAGGGAGACTCAAATGAGATTTGTTACCTGCATATTCCCTGAGCGAGCGTCAGCTACGGCTGTATGGACACGTGGCTCGTTTTCCTGATGCTGATCCTGCTCACTAGAGTCTCTCAGCGATGGAGCCTCATGAGTGGAGGAGGCCAATGGGCTGACCATGTGCCTCATGGTTGCAGCATGTTGATAGCATCTGAAGGAGATGGGGATGGGCCAGGCATCTGCCTGGGGGATGACCAGACGGCGGCCCTGGAGTACCATTGGAAAGTGGATGCAGCGACGCGCTGCTCCGGCGCATGCTCCCATACCTGATCTGACCTGACCTGTTAGGACTGGCCAGCAAGTTTGTGAAAAACTAAGACTCGAGCAATTTCTTTTTTCAAAATGCTCCCCAGGCCACCTCACAAGGTGGTGGGGTTAATTGAGACAAGCTAAAGTAGTAGCAATCGATATAATGTGAATTCAATTATGCAGCCAAATTTAAAGCAACAGCAGGTAGTTTATCGATTGTTGCACATATGATACCTTGCAGTTCACGCATGATTCTTTGTATCTGATTCTCTTCATTTCCTTCCATGTTTGTTGTGGTGTTCGTTTAGCCCTTCAAAACACACAAAAAAAACAGCACAAAATACATTAAGGATACATGCAAACTAAAACCATTGGTTAAGTTTCACCTTCCACCGAGAGAGTCCTGTCATTTCAAAAGCATTATGGTTTACCTAATTTCCCCCAAAAAAACCTCCAAACATGGGAAGTACAACAAATCTATTGCATGCAAGGGGTTAAATCCTATTGATTGCTTCCCAGATTAAAATTGCAATGCATTGTGAGGTAGTTTTATTTATTTAATTAGGTTAAGGGCATAAGGGCAGCATTACTTTATCAAGGTTGCACTCAGGGTACAAAAGGTCAATGATAGAGTTGACCATTCAGATTAGTTCCTCCCGAAAAAAAACATTAAACCAAAAAGTCACCCACCCAAGACGAGCCAAGACTTCCAGAAGCATATCATCCCCAACTTAATACTTTACTTAAACATGAGTTTGTAACATCCAAAAGTTCAACACAAATTTGAATACCTATTTGACATTCTGAGTCAGTCTGTTTGGTGTTCCCATCGAAGCACTCAGCTCATGATGCCGTGACCTCAAGTTAAAATTCATAGAAAATTATGTCTTATTCCGTCCTTGTCCAATGGAGGGTGTTTAGTGATGTTTAGCAATTTGTGCGTGCACACGACCCCTCGGCCATATTGGAGTACAAGTAGAGGACAAAGGAACGTCCATTCACGATCGGTGAAGTTGAAGATTAGTGTTATTGTGCACTAGCTGAGCCTACCCGTTTACCAGTGTGGAGAGTGCTTTAACCTCAGCATTGCCCAGGTAAAAAACACAGTCGAACTGGTGTAGGACTGTGTCCAATGGGGAATGGCGAAATGCTCGTCACACTCCACATGTTTCGATTTTCCCGCTGATCACATCACATGCCTTCTGGTTGAATGGTTTGCATTAGCAGGAACAATCTTCTGGGTGGCAGACGGACAGCTGTTCTGTGCGGATTATGCGTTTTTTTCCGTGTGAGCCATAATCCGTGGTGATGCTCACCAAAACAGTCAGGAGGTTCGTCTGATTGTGTGTGTACATATATTTTTTTTTTTTTTTGTGTGTGTGTGTGTGCTGTGTCATGGCTAAACAATTGGGATCAACCTTGTCCCAAAACTTGGACATGCCATTACGTTGGGACACTTTGTCTAAGGAGCGATATTATAACAATACAGGTTTTAGGCAACTCAAATCTATATGAATTGCCAAATACAGCATGGTCCAGAAGTGAGATGAACTTTCCAACCATTCTGCATCTAGATATAATGAATTATCTTGTGTTTACAAAAAGCATTTACACCCTCGAAGACGTGAAGGCAATGAAAAGTTTGGATGCTTACAACCGGTTGACGTCTAGCTGGATCAGTGATGTGGTTGTTCGTGTTTTTGTGAAGAATGGCTCATCACATTGTACAAGCAAAGGTAGGCCTATAATACATCAATGACATGGACCCATGTTGGCAGAGCAGATAAGCATCATTATCATTCGCCATCCTCTGACAGGATAAGACCAATTTGTGCAATCATCAAGTTAAAACAAATAATTCCAAAGAGTAGAAGGGATTAAGCACAACAAGTCACCGATTGTTGATAATGGTTAAAGGGCGATGTATATCAAGACCGCGTTGATCGAGAATATAAGTTTGCTTGTCGATAATTTTCACAATGCCATTTTCACACAAGTCTTTCTAATTGTTATGGCAGTGACAAGATTGTTCCCACATGGAAACGCAAACTTCACATATTTTTCTAAATCATTTTAAGGTCTTTGTGGCGTCGATATTGACCGCCACGATTATGATGACCAGCTTCAATTTCAGAAGAGAAAATCGATTTTGTCAGTCGTTTGTCATCCATATGACACATGTGGCCGACCCAACGCAGCTTTGCTCTAGCCAGATGCGCGAACATCGGTTTAAACTTTGAAATGCACTCAACTTCTCGGTGAGATACAGTCAGATCAACTGATTTTCAGAATTTGACACATGACGTTGTTGCAGTGCATTGAGCCGCTTGAGTTGGTTGGCATGCAGAGGAAAAGTTTCAAGTCCATAGGTAAGAGTAGATAAAACTCCAGCATGATACACAGCAAATTTATGCCATCAGAGTGCCACACACGCCACCGCAGTTTGCCAAAGTTTGCAGCCGTGGCCGAGGTACGACGACTAATTTCATGATCATTGCTGAGGGATTTTGACAGTGCAGATACCGTAAGCATGATGTTATACATGTTAACATCATGCTTATCTGCTCTGCCATCTGCTTCAATACTGTCGGATATTTATCTGGCCCCAAAGCTTTATCTTTTTTAACCAACTCTGCAAGATAAAACACTGAGTAATGTGAAAGACAACAATAAACAAAAATGCTAGCGCACACACACACACACACACACACACACACACACACACACACACACACACACACACCTGCCAAGGTAAAAAACAATATCGGACTTGGTTGTGCCACATCGAAGGCACGGCAGCGAACGTGTGAGCACGAGCTTTAACTGGTGGGGGTCTTCGGATGTCAAAAGCTGTCAGGGTTTTTGGTGCTCTTTGGTGCATTCACGGCGGCTTTGAGGCACGAGTTTACAAATGATCCAATCAGTTTTTTTCACGAGAAAATGTTTTTATACCAGCAAAAGATGGTAATATTCCATGTATAAAATATTCCACGGATAAAAGGATATATCAAAGATCATGGTGTTTCTCACATTTACATAATTGCCAACATTGAGAGAAGAATAAGCAGCAGGATGGAAAGGATTTGTGTTCCGAAGGAGCAAAGCGACAAAGGGGGAGAGGGTCTGTGGAGGCTCTCCCACCCCTACCACTTTAAATAGTAGGGAAATTTTGTAAATTTAACCTTAAGTTTGTACATTCCAACACACTGTTTTATGCAACATTAAAGCAGAATAATCATGTTTTCCTGATTAATTTAAGTTTTTTTTTATTTGCATGCAACTCCTGAATATGTTTTTGGACTTTACATTCATTGCATACGCCTGGTGTTGGCTTAATGGTTAGGATGGCGGGCTTGGGATCCTATGGTCTGGAGTTCAAATCCCGCTTGGCTGTTGAATTAATAACAGGTGGGGGTTGACTCAGCCAGTCATTCTTCCGAGGTCGGCAAAATGAGTACCAGCTTGCTGGGATGATCGAGCCATTTTGAGTATCCTGCGTCGGAGTGGCGACCCGTCCCGGATTGTGCCCAATAGCCCAGGAGACTGCTTAGGCAGCACCAACACTCTCTGTACAGAGTATGGTCCCGATGGATGGATGCATTCGTTGTATAACACATGATGTAATTAGTAAAATATAAACTTAAATTTAAAGATAAACTTAGACTTGGCCATGCCCTACTCTCTAATACAGACTTTATGTATATCTACTGCAATGGCCTCATGTTACTGGATGTTTGGGACCTAGCACTAACATTTTGGTAGGTTTCTCCCCAGCTTGTTTGCGCACATGCACCGTGCATGTGACTCATGCATATCGCTAAAGCAGCACGGGCGTGGTTCTCATTGGTACAATGTTTTGCTACGTGTGACATCATGTCAGTCAACCAATGATAACATTCTACGTTTCGCTGGTCAATAATGCTTGTAAATGGGACAGCATTTGTCATTTGCTGCCGCGTGGTTTGAGTAATAGCTGTCGCCAATCAAATCCAATGAGATTACGGATATTGTTTTTTTCACGCAGCATCGAGGGAAACTGCCCAGAAGCGGATGGAAACCTTGTCAAAACATGAAAATCTATCAAAACCTTTGATGAAACATTATTTTGTGCAAGCGGTATTCTTTGCTATTATTGGAAATTAAATCAGGACGCTGTTCAAGTCCACAAAAACTGGTACAGTTGGCAACTATGCATTCATTAACCAGCCTTGTAGTATACCTTGTAGTGAATGCGAGCCTTATACTAACTACCTTGTGGTACTACATATCCTGAACGCACCTTGTGGTATCCTGCATTATGCCATGTAGTAAATGTGATTAGCAAAAAAAAAAAAAGTATCGTCTGTGAGATAACTTATGTTAACCGTTAACAATCTATCAGTCTTAATAAAGAACCAAGGAAATACATCACCGTGTTTTTATACACCTCCAAACGATGTCAAACTTCAAAGTTAGATTTTATCAAAACAATATATTGCGCAACTACGAAGAATTATTATCGATCGACTTCTTGTGCAGGTCATTGAACTACTTTGTTGCCTTTGCTCACTTCAGCAGTTCCTTTGGAGATTCCCACACAACATACAAAAGCCTGTTAACCTGTTTTGCTTGTGTAATGGATGACAGTGTGCCTTTTGCATGAAGACATCAATGGGTCGATGTCTTATTCTGATTGATGGCACGGATCACACACACACTCTCACTCTCACTCTCACTCTATCTCTATCTCTCTATCCTCTCCAGCATTGCTACGTGGGATAATCAGAACCAATTTAGCTACTTTTGACAGATTTGTGAATCTGTATGAAGCATCAGGAAATTAAGCAGCTTTTAAAAGAACACTAGAATTGCATCACCAACCAGCTATATAATGGGATCCTCATGCTGCAGGAGGAGGTTCATACGAGTGAAAGTAGGAAGCACTGAAATAATGTACTTCAGCGATAGGATCTTCAAAATCAGCAAGCAGCCTACGGAATATCGCTTGTGATACACGTTCAGATTTGAAACTGCTTTGTATCGAACTGTAGAGTCGTAAGATACCATACACAGCTTTTTCTTAGCTAAGCCATCGAATACTGACATACCTGGCAACTTCATGGTAATCACAGTCACAGAAAGGAAAAAAAAATAATATTTAAGAACATCTTTACATTTTGTGCTTTTATCACACCGGCTCGAGTATTGAAAAATGAATCGCGACGGACAATGTTTCTGATTTCAATTAAAAGCCTGACCACGAAAAATGTGAAAAACCTTCCATTGGCTTCCGGAAGTCATGAGAATAGCCTGAGTGGCCACAGCAGTGTGAAACTGGAGCTAAAATCATGGGAGTTGCCTTGTCTGGATATCTTAATATACAAGTAATAAAAACATTTTTTAACAAGAAAAAGAGCAATTAGAGATTGCAAATCCTCACCAGGACTTCTTTTGAGTGGTGTATTTTTAGAGGTTTTCAGGTAAATCCAATACGGCTACCAAATCATGTGACTTATGACATCATATGTGTGACTTTTCTTCCTCATGGATAAGCGGTCATATGTGTAAAGTTTCGCCTTGATCTTTTCAACCATTTCAGAGAAGATTTTTGAAGGTTGGTTGCAACCAATGATCTTTTCAACCATTTTACTCCTTCACTCTTTCATTCCTCTTTTTCTCCACCTTTGGAATAAACTCCCTCACTCTGTTCAACCCCATCCTTCCCTCCAGGCCTTCAAAACAGCTGTTCACCACCACCTATCAGCCCCCATCCAAATCCTCGATCTTTTCTACCCCCGTTAATCCACCCCAAACCCACCTCCTTCAAATTCCCTGCTTTCCTTCCTAAAAGTCCCTGTAATGTCCATCTTGTATACCCCCATGTTCCCTGCCCCATCCCTCTCCCTTCCACAGATCTCCTAATGTCTCTGTTCCCCACTGTTTTGTCATTCCCACTCCCGCCCCTCTTGTCTCATGCCCCCCTTGCTGTGCGTTGCGTGTTAGCTCTCATACGAGCCTCGACAAGGTATACAAAAAAAAAAAGAAGGTAATTTTAAAAAAACAATATGGCTGCTGAATCACGTGACTGATGATGTCATAAAAAAAATTATCACGTGACTGATGATGTCATAAAAAATTTTCTGTGGACCATTTTAACCCGAGATGACCCTCAAAAATTTTCATACTGATCGAAGGTGGCATTCTACATATGCAATTATGACGTCATAATGAGGGCACCTATGACATCACAAAAAAAGTTACACATTCCCCATGAGGAGTACTTGCTATGTACCAAGTTTCAAATTTTTACTTGGTGCGGTTTCAGAGATACGTACAGAGGTCCAAATTTTTTTCCATATTTCGAATATGCCTGCCACACCACATGACCAATGACATGATAGTTATGATCAGAACATTCTCCATGAGTAGTTGCACCAATGGTGAAAATTTTGTCTCAATCCGACAAGCGGTTGCGGAGAAAAACACTAAAGTTATGTGCGGACAAAGACAGACAGACAGACAGACAGACAGACAAAACAAAACAAAATGCAATAGCTCTTCTGATCCTTCTTCAGGGTAAAAATGCAAAATGGATATAGGGATGTTCCTCCAAAAAATATGTAAACAAGGTAGGGATGGTCACAAGAAATGATCATGTGAAACCATCCCAACATCTTTCTTTGAATAATGATTGTCCCCACACAAGACACTGTGTGTGTGTTGTGTGTTGTAGTGTGTGTGTAGTGTGTGTGTAGTGTGTGTGTAGTGTGTGTGTAGTGTGTGTGCAGTGTGTGTGTGTAGTGTGTGTAGTGTGTGTGTGTAGTGTGTGTGTGTAGTGTGTGTGTGTGTGTGTGTGTGTGTGTTGGTGTGTGTGGGTAGTGTGTGTGTAGTGTGTGTGCAGAGTGTGTGCAGAGTGTGTTAGTGTGTTGTGCAGTGTGTGCAGTGTGTGTAGTGTGTGTAGTGTGTGTAGTGTGTTGTGCAGTGTGTGTGCAGTGTGTGTGCAGTTGTGTGTGCAGTGTGTGTTGTGCGCGCATGCACGCACAGTACTCCAATACAGTTGCGGAATAGTAAACTGGCGGAATAGTAAACTGTAAAGCAAACCCGATACCCAAATGCTTTAGAAACAGTCGCGAGGACAAAGTAAAAACCTGATAAAACGTTCATAACATACAGAATGAAACTTTGCACCCACGGCGCCCATAACAGGCATGGCATGCCCACACACCCGCGGAGAGTCCCTAGATATCAAAATCTACTCATAGGTACAACGTCCACGTGTGCTGTATACGCACCTATACCTTGTAGCAACTGCCGACTGTACATCCCAAACAGGACACGAACTGTACCGCTATCGACTGTAGGGTGTTCGGAAAGTGGCTTAAGCACTCAAGCAACCACTCCAATGGAATGCCTGGCTTAGCAAGCAATTACCAGTTGCAGTCGATAAACCCTTGCACCTGGAAACGCTCAAGCAACTTCCGAGTTGGACAAATGAACACTTTTTAGCTTTATGAACTGCTGGTAAGTTCAATTCAAGAGCTTAAATTTTGTAATTAACCTCCGCCATCGAAGATGGATGGAGGTTACTGTTTTCACCCCTTTCTGTTTGTTATGTTATCTTGCAAAACGAAGTTTTTGCAAGATATGTTAGTCAGCTTGTATGGTTTTTTTTTGTTTTTTGTTTGTTTTTTGTTTGTCTGTAATCACGTATAAAAAATTCTGCAGAGCACAGTTATCATTGGAAATTTTTGTAACTTCGCATATCAGAGGCCTATAGAGTCCCTTTCAGTGCATAAAATTTTGAAGGTCAAGGTCAAAGGTCAAGGTCACTTTGTCGCAAATCAGGGGAGTCGACGAAACCCTTATTTTTTTAGTAATTTTATCGAATTGTCTCCAAACTTTATGGGAATGTAGTATATGGTCTGGCACTCAGCTGATTAGTTTTTGGTGGCGATTGCCCTTGACCTTCATGGTTAACGCCCAAGGTCAAACATATTTGACCCCAAAGTCAAATTTTCAAGTTTTAGGAACCATATCGTGTAGTACCTCAAATTGAACACCTCGATGAGTGCTTTCTAGATATATCAAGCTTGAGACATTATGACGTGATTTGGTGACGTTATGAGGCAAACGCATATTTTTTATCTTGCCAAAACGAAGTTTTTGCAAGATATGTTAGTCAGTCTGTATGTTATTTTTTTATTTTTTTTATTTTTTTTGTTTGTTTGTCTGTAATCACGAAAAAAAATTCTGCAGACCACAGTTTTCATTGGAAATTTTTGTAACTTCACATATCAGAGGCCTATGGAGGTCCCTTTCAGGCCATAAAATTTTGAAGGTCAAGGTCAAAGGTCAAGGTCACTTTTTCGCAAATCAGGGTAATCGACAAAACCCTTATTTTTTGAGTAATTTTGATCGGATCGTCTTCAAACTTCATGGGAATATAGTTCATGGTCTGGCGCTCAGCTGATTAATTTTTGTGCGATTGGCCTTGACCTTCATGTGTTTTTTTTTGTTGTTGTTGTTTTTTTTTTCTGTAATCACGTATAAATCACTCTGCAGAGCACAGTTTTCATTGGAAATTTTTGTAACTTCGCATATCAGAGGCCTATAGAGGTCCCTTTCAGCGCATAAAATTTTGAAGGTCAAGGTCAAAGGTCAAGGTCCATTTTTCGCAAATCAGGGTAATCGACATAACCCTCATTTTTTGAGTAATTTGGATCGGATCGTCTTCAAACTTCATGGGAATATAGTTCATGGTCTGGCATTCAGCTGATTAATTTTTGGTGCGATTGGCCTTGACCTTCATGGTTAACGCCTAAGGTCAAACATATTTGACCCCAAGGTCAAATTTCAAGTTTTAGGAACCTATCGTGTAGTACCTCAAATTGAACACCTCGATGAGTGCTTTCTAGATATATCAAGCTTGAGACTTATGACGTCATTTGGTGACGTTATGAGGCAAACGCATATTTTCATGGTTACTCTGTAGAACGATTCTCATCGGAATCTCTCGTAGGCAGATATTCCTCAAGGAGTCGCTCCTGGTGGATAGCAGCTCTGTTCACCTCAGTGTGACCTTAAAGAAGTCACACGTGGTCACCTTTTGGCAAGATACGGATCACCCTACGGGTGACATTGGTTTATTTCATGTTACTCTGTAGAACGATTCTCATCGGAATCTCTCGTAGGCAGATATTCCTCAAGGAGTCGCTCCTGGTGGATAGCAGCTCTGTTCACCTCAGAGTGACCTTAAAGACGTCACACGTGGTCACCTTTTTGGCAAGATACGGATCACCCTACGGGTGACATTGGTTTATGTTGTTGTTGTAAACAGTATTACGGGAAAAACTCTCGAGGATTTCGACGAAACTTGGTGGGGGGGGTTAGGTCTGGTCCAAGGATATGCATTAGATTTTGGACTTGGTCCAAAATCCAATATGGCCGCTATGGCGGCCAATTTGAAAAAATTTTGAATTTTTTTTTTTTTGCATTTCTACATGTTTTAAGTGATTTCCAACCCACCCCCCCCCAAAAAAAAAAAATTGTTAGAAAAAAATTTTGCAACTTTTTTTTCAACAAAATTTCGATTCTTTTCTTTGCATTTCTACATGTTTTAAGTGATTTCCAACCCCCCCCAAAAAAAAATTGTTAGAGAAAAAAAAATTGAATTTTTTTCAACAAAATTTCGATTTTTTTGATTTTACATGTTTTAAGTGATTTATCCAACCCCCCCCCAAAAAAAACTTGTTAGAGAAAAAAAATTTTGCAACTTTTTTTCAACAAAATTAGATATTTTTTTTGCATTTTACATGTTTTAAGTGATTTCCAACCCCACCCCCCCCCCCCAAAAAAATTGTTAGAGAAAAAAATTCTTGCAACTTTTTTTTCAACAAATTTCGATTTTTTTTTTTGCATTTCTACATGTTATAAGTGATTTCCAACAAAAAAAACATGCCAAAATTATAATTGCGGTTGATTTGGAACTTCAGGTGGATATACCCACGTAAAATCAATTTCTGTCTCAAGGAATCTAGTTATGAGAATGAATTGAGCATGTAAAAGTTAAAGTAAAAGGGAAAGTTGCAAACTATAACTCTGTGAGCACGTTGCTCACAATGATAAAGGATACGGTTACTTGATGACCTAGCAGTATTGGCGGCGGAGGTTTTGCACTCTACCGAGTGCTCCCCCTCTAGTTCAGCTTAGTTTAAGAGATTTCCAAGGCTATGGCATGCGCGGAAATTAAATAAAGCCACAAACGCTGGCATTTCCAGGTGTTTATAAGCATTGCAATGTATCCAGCGATTCATAGTATTGGTAATACGAGTGAGCAGTCAAAAAAAAAAAACTATCGTTAAGAAATCGTTGTGGCCTGTTGCATGTCAAGGCGTGGTTGAGCGGGCCAAAACACATGGCGGCTTCAGATCCCAGTGAGGTAACCCAGGAAATGCCTTAAGACCCCATAGATAGTGAGGTGGCCGAGGATGCGCCTGATGAAGGATACAGCATAATTAAATAAGGTTGTAAATTTTCCTCAAAAGGGGTATTTTAATTAATCCAAACACCCAATTTTCACTCATGCACTTACTTGGAGATCCCTTAATCTGCATGCAAAGTTTCAGGCTGCTAGGTTTTATTGTTTTGGAGTTATGGACACACGTACGCGCACGCACACGCACACGCATAGATCTATAAAGCTCATTCTAACCACTCACTGACCGATAGTAAAGATCAGCACCTTCCGGGTGACGTAGAAAGTTGATATTTCGTGTGTGCCGACAGATATTGAAGCCGATCCACCGGGGGAAAAAAATAAATCACAGAACCGTCAAAAAGTGTCCGTAAATGAAAATATAAATAAACTACAAGGGCACTCGGTATAGCACATACCTCCACCACATAATGCCTGATCCACGAGAACATATCCTGCCCAATACATGTTTGAAATATCATGCTGTACAGTACTATATCGTTTTTGGCCCTATCTCTCAATGGTGAAGAATCACTTGAAAAGTTAAATAATTCTCGAATCCAGATCTTCACCAAAATCGAATCAATTCTTCCTTGTCACACACCAAACCTGTCCACCAAGTTTCATGCGAATCCGTCCCCAACTTTTTGAGATATCGTGCAATATATCGTTTTTGACCCGATCTCTCAATGGTGAAGAATCACTTTAAAAAATTCCAGGAGTCGGATCCAGATCTTCCCCAAAATCTAATCAGTTCGTCCTTGTCACACACACACAACCTGTCCACAAAATTGCATCCAGATCTGTCCAGAACTGTACGAGATATCCTGTACACAGACAAACAGACCGAAAGGGGTTAAAACAACCTCCTTCATCTTCGGGGGCAGAGGTAATTAAAAAAATTAATGCAGGTGAGCAACCCAAGACAATGGGGAAGCATGGTTTGTTATTGCTTACAATGTGTAAGCATACTCCGCTAGTATAATCATATAATTTGACCGGTGGTGTCTTTCCATGCGTTCATCTGTCTCCTGTTTATGGCGGCTGCTTCTTGTGTTGTATTTGAAAATATGCGAACTCAGGCAAATCTGAACATTCACTTTTTTATTGTCTGTTCCAATCATCTTTAAAATGAACACAAACATCTGGATTAAAGTAGCTTTAATCCAGATTTTCATGGAGTAACACACAATCTAAAATAGCTATACTCTCCACACTTTTTAGACAAATTGAACCACTGCCGCACGACGTTGCACCACAATTTCGCTGTGGACAGTATGTACAAGTACGAGCTTTGGCTCTGAGTGAAACCAAGAGTGCAACACAATTAACCTTGTTTAAAGTCCATGAAATCATTTAAATTGATAGATCAACTAAAATTCCCGGTAATTGGCGGCAGCTGCTTTTGATTGTGTATAAATACATATATGCATGATGTATACACACTTTTGACGTTGGCACATGGTTCATGTTTGGGAGCCTCATTGGTATGCATTTCTGTCTGCGCTGTCGCTGATGATTCGCCAAGAAGTGATGAAACTAGTCTGACAGCTGAGGGGGGGGTGTAGCATTGCGATTCTCATGTGTGTACTATTTGTGAACGTCTTTACAGCTGTGGAGTTACTCGGGAAGGGTTTGAAACAGTAATGGGCTTACCTTGTGTCGTCCTTCTTGGTTGCTTTATGCAACTTCTTCGCCAGAAGAGCATGGAGGTGTCAATTTATGATAACCGTATAATGCTAGCCACCTGGGTTTAATTGATTAGGTGAAAGATGTGGGTGGTCTTGTGTGTGTGTGTGGTGTGTTGTATATATAATATTGTTCAAATTCGCGCCCGCCGGCGTGCGATCGGCCGCTTTCCACTAATAGCAGCCGCGTCGCCACCGGACAGACAATTCAGTCGTGACCCTCCAGGAACTATCGCCAGGAACCAGTCACGGGTGGGGGTTTAACCTCACCAGAGCCCAGTCCGCATTCTACCCGCGCGAAATAGGGTCACTCGCCGAATATCAAAATACCTAAGTACTCGCGCGGGTAACCTACCGAGGGCCGTACCTCGCCGCAGGTCGGCTTGGGACACGACCGCTTAAGCGGTCCGTTCCGTTCTACAGCGATAACAGAGCGGTATTTATCGCCGACCTCGACGGATCCGATTCCCTTACCGGGTGTTAAAACCCAACTAATTATTCCGCGATGCAAGATGGCATTTTCAATGGGAATAGAGGACGCAACGAACGGGATACATTTCACAAGCAAGGACATTTATTACAACTAAGCACGTATGTACAGCCAGCAGTCATGCACGTATGTACAAGCAACAAATAGAAGCGTTACACCGAATACGAGCAATGTACAGTCACTTACACAGGTCTACTTATAGGGACACGGCGCCACAGCAGTCATACAAAAACAAAAGGAAAACCTCCCCATAGGCAGGGAGGTAGACGGGGTCCGTGGACTTTATGGCCGTGAGCCTTGGCTGACCGAATAGCCACGAGACCGATGCAGGTTACCTGCCCCCCCCCTCGGTGGTCGGCGAGTCGTGACGCCCCGTCCCCACGGCAGCTAGCGTGGCCGCCTGATTCCGGCCTCCCGCGTGGCCGGCAAGCTCTCTCCGCGCTCCTCGCCCAGACGCGCAGGTTCGCACCACACAGCCGGCAGAGCTGCGCCTTCAGTCCGCGTCTCTGATGCGTCGCCCGGACTCGTCACCGGCCCGCACCTCAACAACAGGTCGCTCCACAGGACCACCGGGAGACAGGGAAGAAATCATGCACCACAGGAGAACGCTGGAGCATGAACCAAGAAGAAGAGAGAAGCCCCAAGAGGTGGACCAGCGCCAACGAGACCAAGAACGAGAGGGAGGGAGAGAGAGAGGAGACCTCACGTGCGGTTCGCCTTAAATAGCGCGGGGCTCCGCCCTTCGCTCCACCCCATTTTCGGCTCCACCTTCTTTCGAGAAGCTTCTTCCAAAGAGGGGTTCCTCCCCTTTTTCCGCCCCACGCCGTGCATCCACCAATCGGGAGCGAGCGCCTCGCCGCTTCTCTGCCAGCCTTGGCGCCGCAGAGGGGTGCGAAAACCCGCGCACTAGCGCAGGTTTCCTTGTTGGACTTTACCCCGCGTTCTCGGACTCCTTTTTGGCGCGAAAAGGGTCGTAGCGTGCTCTGTCGGTCCAAAATAACGATAGAGAAAGAAAAACACTATCTCAAAGGGTACAGCGCCGGTGTACACGAAGAATTCCCTTAAACAACGGTGGGGAAAGCTATCTGAACACTCACTTACGGCATAGCTCATCTAAGGACCTTTATGGTTTCTGCGAATTTCCACAGCCTTAACATATATATATATATATGTGTGTTTTTTATTTTTTTTAATGAAAACCTCAAAAATGATTACTTGGTGCTTTACATCACAAAAACTTTAGTGTCGTCAAGCAAGGACAAATATGGTGTGACAGTAAGTGTGTCCAATTTTTTCAAGTGCACAGTGTGGTCCAGAAGAAAGTATCACTGTTGCGAATCTGGAAGCCATGAGCACACCACATACAGTCCTTTAGATCAGTTATATCGGTAAGTACATGTTGCCAGTTAGGGTCCCGACCCAAGTCTAATGGGTAATTAAATGTTCCTGCACTGTGGAGTTATTTTAATAGTCAGGTTTTCTTTCGTTTATTTTACACTACCGACATCAATGCCGATGACACCGCATCGCCCTCACCGTCACTTTGCTTCCTTCACGCCGCTCTGGCCGACGTCAGGGGGGGGGGGGAGCCCCTGCAGAAACATGTTGCTCAACTTCCCCGACTGTGTGAGGGATTAGCTGGCCATTGCCGTTGTAAAAGGATAATTGACGGCGGTCTTTGGCGATTAAACCATTCGGAATCGCACACGGAACAAGCGCACTAAGCGGCGTTTCCGTACGAGTTCTGCCGAGGGTGTGAAGATCCGGTAGATCGCCATGTGGTCTCTAGGTATTTTGAAGATTTGGCAAATAACCTTGTACCACATGGTGGAATATTGACACTTCACGGTCCAAAACAAGGACCTGTCGACTCCGGACTTATCCGGGGCGACGATCTGAATTCTGGGCGATCGGTTGAGCCTACTTGCGGCTCCATCCAGCGGACAGACCGCGGCCAACGTCCCGGCCCCGCAACAACTCTGGGAAGGGTTTGAAACAGTAATGGGCTACCTTGCGTCGGCCTTCTGGTTGCTTTATGCAGCTTCTTCGGCCAGAAGAGCATGGGAGGTGTCAATTTATGTATACTACCGTATAATGCTAGCCACCTGGATTTAATTGATTAGGTGAAAGATGTGTGGGTTTGTGTGTGTATATATATATTTTTTTTTTAAATAAAACCTCAAAAATGATTACTTGGTGATTTACATCACAAAACTTTAGTGTCGTCAAGCAAGGACAAATATGGTGTGACAGTAAGTGCGTCCCAATTTTTCAATGCACAGTGTGGTCCAGAAGTATCACTGTTGCGAATCTGGAAGCCATGAGCACACAACATACAGGTCCTTTAGATCAGTTATATCGTGAAGTACATGTTGCCAGTTAGGGTCCCGACCCTCGTCTAATGGGTAATTAAATGTTCCTGCGCTGTGGATTATTTTAATAGTCACAGTTTCTTTTTGTTTATTTTTACACCACCGACATCAACGCCGATGACACCGCATCGCCCTCACCGTCAGTTTGCTTCCTTCACTGCGCTCTGGCGACGTCGGGGGGGGGGGGGACCCCTGCAGAAACATGTTGCTCAACTTCGCAGACTGTTTGAGGGATTAGCTGGCCATTGCCGTTGTAACAGGATAATCGGGACCGCGGTTCTTCAGCGATTAACCGCTCGGAATCGCACACGGAACGAGTGCACTAAGCAGCTCGTTTCCGTACGAGTTCTGCCGAGGGTGTGAAGACTCGGTAGATCGCCATGTGGTCTCTAGGTATTTTGAAGATTTGCAAATAACCCTGTACCACATGGTGCAAATATTGACACTTCACGGTCCAAAACAAGGACCCATCGACTCCGGACTTATCCGGGCGACGATCTGAATTCCGGGCGATCGGTCGAGCCGATTGCGGCTCCATCCAGCGGACGGACCGCGGCCGACGTCCCGCCCCGCAACAACTCTGGGAAGGTTTGAAACAGTAATGGGCTTACCTTGCGTCAGCCTTCTTGGTTGCTTTATGCAGCTTCTTCGGCCAGAAGAGCATGGGAGGTGTCAATTTATGTATACCGTTAATGCTAGCCACCTGGGTTTAATTGATTAGGTGAAAGATGTGGTGTGTGTGTGTGTGTGTATTTTTTTTTTTTTAAATGAAAACCTCAAAAATGATTACTTGGTGCTTTACATCACAAAAACTTTAGTGTCGTCAAGCAAGGACAAATATGGTGTGACAGTAAGTGGTCCCAATTTTTTCAAGTGCACAGGTGTGTCCAGAAGAAAGTATCACTTCATTGCTCTACGATGGTGGACCAAGTGGAAGTGCCGATACGAGTATGTACAGTACAAGCTCCCTCAAGAGCGCGCGCGCACACGCACACACACGCACAACACACACAACACAAAACACAAACACACACACACACAACAGCCATCAGGAATTAAAAAAAATTTTTTTTTGAGAATATCGGAAATTATAACGCAAATTGTAATTTATTCATCAACGATACGATCCCTGTACAAGTAGTAGTATGTGTGTGTGTGTGTGTGTGTGTGTGTTGTGTGTGTGTGTGTTGTGTGTGTGTTGTGTTTATATATACATACATGTATATATATACATTCTCTAAATTGTAATGTTTTGATATAAAATCAAAAGCTCGATCGACCCAAGCGAGGAAACTCATTCCATGACCCACTAATAAAATTGATACAAACAACGCATCATGTCTGTCGGGGGTCCGGACTCACCTTGGGCTGTCGCTCACAACGAGGACTCAATGGTGGTTTGAAGCAAGCCGTAATCCGAAGTACTCCACACAAACCCACAAACACTCACCATCAGCTGATTGATCTCTGGCTCGCAACCAAAACATCAACACGACGCAAAATCGTGACGTCAAGACGCGCAGCGCGTTCAGACTCGATTATTTTTGTCCGTCTCTGGTTTCCGAGACCACCTGTTAACTTGGTTAAAATTAATACGAAGGACACTTTATCCTTAATAAGGACACGTTAGTGCACAATTATATCGACCGCGAGTTTTATAGTTCAGATAACCCTCCAAGCGTTGACGCCTGTTACACCGCAGAGTGAGTAATTTTTTAATTTTCTTCCCAATGATTAAAATCAGTTCTTCTTCTTCTTTAACTAACAACGTTTTTCAGAGCGGCCAGGCTCGATGACGTCATGCTCCAAAATAAAACATTCCAGTGACGTCAGGCCCCTGGTACACTCAAACTTTCGTGCCGAGTTTCGTTCGTGGAGTCACATGCCTGTGTTAAAATTTGGGCCCGCTATCGGAGCGAAACCCAAAGTAAAAAGGCCGGATGGCTGGGCACGTGCATTGGTGCTAACAAACGGATCACCCGGCACCGGCTCAAGCAGCGGCAACAAAAGAGTGAGGAGACCTTTGATGAGTTTGTGAAGGACCTGAGGATTGTTCTCACGGACTGCGAGTCCGCCGATCCCGAGGACATGCTAACAGATGCGATCATTGATGGCGTTTTTGAATCCAGGGTGCAGGGCCGGATTTCGGCATGGGCAAGCTGGGCAGTTGCCCAGGGGCCCTCCACCACCAGGGGGCCTCCACAACCAGGGGGCCTCCACAACCAGGGGGCCTCCTCAACCAGGGGGCCTCCACAACCAGG
>CM068955.1:157943783-157955857 GCA_035128595.1 Eptatretus atami
AGTCAGTGTGCACGGTGATGGCCCGCAGCCGAGGGGCCTGCGTGTTTAGTTATGGTGTTGTTTGAATAAACTTGTACGTTTATTTCTGACTTCTTGAACCTTCAACAACAAGGAAGAATTGATTCGATTTTGGTGCAGATCTGAACCTGCAGAGACCAGATATAGCACGCTTGGGAGAGAACTTATAGCAGCCTACCTGGGGGTCAAACACTTTTGGCATATGCTAGAAGGGAGGACATTCTCTATCTATGTGGACCACAAGCAATTGATCTATGCTTTTCATGTCAGGACTCAATCGTCACTCTTCAAGAGAAGTAAATCTTGATTTCATCTCCCATTTCATGACAGACTTGAGGCACATCAGTGGCAAAAACAACTCTGCAGCAGATTCACTCTCCCGAGTTGACGTAAATGTTCTGGATGAATCCAACATCATTGATTTCACTACCATAGCTGAAGCCTAACAGCGTGATGAGGAGCTACTTCTGAGGGTAGGATTGTCCTTTGACGTTTCTATACAGGTGATCCTCGCCCTGACGTCCCAAGCGAGTGTCGACGTGCAGTTTTTGACGCTCGACACAATTTGTCTCACCCTGGCATCAGTCATTCAACATTTAGTGACTCGGAGTTTTTTTCTGGTAGGGAGTGAATCGTGTCCTCAGAGACTGGTCTAGAATCTGCATATACTTACCCTCATGGATTGTCACAGACTACCAGTTAACACTGAAATTCACAAGTCTATTTGGATCAGAGATCCAAAATACTGTTGAGGATTCAGCAGTGGTGGGATTCGGACGAGTGCGTCAATCACTGTCCGTGACCAGTTTGGGTTTTCGCACCCTACTCTCGACAGCCAAATGTTACAGATTCGGCGCCACCCTAACCACCGCCGTCTCCGGGGTTATAACGCCGGCTGGTTCGGCACAGGCCTCGGGTCACGCGTCTCGAATCGCGATACCAACATACCCCCTGGACCTTACCAGTTGGGAAATAGACCCCGGTTACAGACTGGTTTTGTCAGAGACCGAGCGAATTCTGCCAGTCTGTAACCATTTTGGTTTTATATCCAAATTGAGCGGATCGTTCCTCGACGCGGCATGATTAATTCAAAGCGGCAACTTCATACAAATCAGCCAGATTTATTGGGGACACATCGGGGGAAACACAACACAAGCAAAGCTTCACGACAATGTTATAATTAATCTCATAACCCGTCTTAACTAGGGAGCTACGGTTACGGGTTCGAAGGGGACCCTAACGAGATAAACCTTAAACAACATGCAGACAAGACACGGACAGCATGCAGACAAGACACAGAAGTACTGTGATGTGCTTCATGGCGAGAGGAAAACTGTCAAAAGCCCGAATGCGGCTCGTGACAAAGCCGATGTCTACGGATTCGAGCGCCAAGCTCAACACGCCGCGTGGCAAAATGGCGCTCGTCCATGTGTCGCAGCCCTCACGCACGCAGCCTCGGTGCGTTCAGACCCCACGAGGTCGACTGCACCAGAGCGAAAGATCCAAGGTGGTATGCTCCAGCTGGCTTTTCACAAGGTCCAGCATACAAGTCCAGGCCTGGCCTGTTCACCAGACAAGGCCAAATCGAGGTTTGGGCTCCGCAGGCTGGGTCCATGGGATTCCAAGACGTCGTCGAGCCGTGAGGTGAGTAGGGACAGTCAGAGGCTCCGTCACTGGACTCCGGATGAACTGTCAATGTGCTCCTCACGAAAGCCGATCGCGCCCCACCTCGGTGCTCAGTTTCACCACTGCAAATGGCAGACTCGGCGCGCTCAGGTTCAGTTTCTCTCCCGGCAGATCCACCACTGCCTTTCCTTCCTCGCTCGCCTCAAAGCCCCCTGGCTCCTCCCCTTAGTTTCACTTCCTTCTCAAGGCCACTCCCCCTCAGAGCGCTGGGCGGGGACTATTGTCCGGAGTGAGGAAGGAAGAAGAAGAACCTCTCGGTCCACCACCAATGTACGAACAATGAACAGCCTCTTACACCTCCCAACACACATGTAACGTCCATTTACCGAACAACCTGGCTAAACATGCATTTAATGGGGGATCTGGGCTAATCCTATATTTAATAACACACTAAGGGCCATTTCCGCAACAATACATTGACACATCAGGTCTCCTCTTGGCACATTTTCTTTACCGGATGCCAGATTCGACCATGTTCACATTAATCTAACTCGTAGTTGGACCTCTACCTCCATCAGACGGCATTACATACCTGCTCACATCGATTGATCGTTTTACTCAGCCGGTCGCAATACCCATTCCTGACCAGACAGTAGAGATGGTGGCATAAGCACTAATCTCAAATAGGGTAGCTGTGTTTTGTGCACCCTCAACAATAACCACAGACTGAGATCGTCAGTTTGAATCTGCACTTTTCCAAGCTCTGTCTGATCTACTTGGCAGGAGGAAAAACCCGAACCACAGCTCATCACCCGTCACCTAATGGGCTCGTGAAACAATTCCATTGAAAGCATCTCGGAAAGCCCATGCAAATACAAGATGGATAGAGAGTCTTCCTATTGTCTTGCTCGGTGTCCAAACGGTGGTTAAATCCATCCTCGGTTGCTGTGCTGCTGAGTTAATTTTTGGCACAACTCTCAAGTTGCCAGGACAGTGACACCGAGTCAGTTTAATCACGACTTAGATCCTAGCAACTATGTATATAAACGACAGATGCACATGAGAAACATGAGAAAACACCTACCAGGCTGCAGCACAGGCAAACCCAGACCAATTCAGACATTCAGAGTTATACTCATGTTTTTGTGTGACCCAACAAGGTGAAGAAGCCACTTCAACCCCCATATGACGGACCATTTGAAGTCATCTGCCGTACTGACAAGTCTTTCATTATTAACTACAATGGGAAACACGATACTATCAGCATTGACAGGTTGAAACCTGCTTATGTTGAACATGACCTAACTACTGCACATGCATCACCTACAACCACTCATTTGTAACAGCACCAGAACCAGCAGCTGTTCCTCAAGTGCCGGCGGCCAAGAAGATGGGTTTTGTCGTCATGTCCATTGGCCAGCTCATTTTTATGTTTTTTTTTGGGGGGGGGGGACTGTTCATTGTTTGACACTTCAATTTTTACACCTTTCTGATTGATCGT
Organism: Eptatretus atami; assembly: GCA_035128595.1. Taxonomy (NCBI): domain Eukaryota; kingdom Metazoa; phylum Chordata; class Myxini; order Myxiniformes; family Myxinidae; genus Eptatretus; species Eptatretus atami. The sequence goes on from CM068955.1 coordinate 157,946,929, forward strand.
TTCTTCCTATGTTGACAAATTCTGGTCACTGCCAATCTAGGAGGGGCGACTTTTGTAGCATACTCATCGGTGCCAATTTGTTCGTACTTTACATGACATGCTTTGTTCCATTTACTTGTCCAACCAATGGCAGTTGTGGAGGCATGGTTTTTTTTTTTTTTAAATCTGGTTTCTAACCAATCATTTTGCCCCACTCTACTATCGGGCTCTTGGATCTACCTCTCGAGGCACCAGCATGGAGGAAGGCTTTAACGGAAGTGTGACGACATTTCCCTGCTTGTCAGCTCGCTTTTTACACTGTCGTGGAAATGACTCATGGACTTGAGTTTCACGGGAGTTAAACGGCATTCACAGCCCTATCTTTGGCGATGCATTTCCTCTCTTGACTCGAGGAGTTTCGTACCATATGTCTGTTTGTGACCCTTTCCTAGCTGTACACGCAACCTGGGTTTGATCAAGTCAAGGCGCAATGTTACATTTCTTTGAATGTTACAAACCATGAGTGTTGAACACATCCATCAGGCACTTAATTAGTTGCCTTTGTGGATGTTGAATTTGAGGCCTGCACAATCCTAATCTCTTAGAGAAAGCATCTGCCACAACAATAAACATTCGTCCCATAAATGCACCTGTGTAATCCACATGTAGTCTCTGCCAAGGTGTCGCTGGCAATTCCCAATGACGTAACATAGCAATAGGAGGATTCTTCACATTCATCTGACAAGCATTACACAGATGTACGACACTCTCGATGTCTTCAGACAAATTCGGCCACCAGAGATAGAGCTAACCCATTCACGCTACCACTCCATGATGAGTCTCATGTAATTCCTCCAACAACCAAGCCCAACCGGGGTACTATCACTCACTATTTCCACACATCCAGAAAGAAATACACTCCCCGTCCATGTCGATGCTTAGTTCTGTTCTTCTATGGAAAAACGGTAACAACTCCTCATGGACGGTGATTTCTCTGGCCAACCCGTCTGTCCACAACGATACACCTGACACTAACTACAAGGCAGTACCCGATTTAGAGTAGGGTAGACTGGACAGCTGCCCATCCACAAAAATGTGTAGCGGCTCATTAATTTTTCTTTTATTGAACACTAACATTTTATTGAACCAAAATGTCAGATTTGGAAAAAAAAGATGTGAGAAAAGGGTGATGGAAACTTTTTGTGTTAACGGCTGCTGTTCATGCAGACTTTATATTTTAAAGTATGCTGATTTCGAATCAAGTGTATGCCAGATTCGTTTTTTGATTTAACCCTTTAATCCTCAATTCAAAATGGTTACCCTATTTTTCTTTTTTTTTGTTGTAGAACGGGTACCAGTCTAATAAAATGATTCCAACACCGACATTTTCATATTAAAATGACTATTTACTGGAATACAATTACATAAAACCGGACCAACAATTAATGGAAGGTTTAAATGTTTTTTAACCCCACATTTGTATTCAAAATGGCTGCCGTATATCTATCTATCTACATATATATATATATATGTTACTAAAACTCTCATTTTGTATATATGTATGTATGTATGTTCCTGAAATACAGCCAAAACAGTACACGACAGCGCAAAATTTTTACAGCCACCTTACTCACCATTCTCCTGCGGTGTGCAGTATCAAGTTTCGTTCAAATCGGGCAACGAAAAAATTATTAAAAAATCAATTCCCGATTCAGTCAAGTATTCTTTGGGAGAATTTGATCAATGCAAACAACCTCAGCGGTATAGTTCACTGGCGTTATCTTTTATTTTTTTCTTGAAATTATTTTTTTCATCAACCGCTGTCAGAACGGGAACCAAACGGGTTCACGGGTCGTCAGGTACAGTACATACCTTGCATTGTTTACAAAGTTGAAAGATACTGCAAACATTCAACTTTCTTCATGGTCATGCACTCAATGTTGTCTTGAATTCTGAATTCAGAATTTGTAAAAATGACATCACATAATTTGCGAAAGATTATTTCTGGCAGGAATGTTGCATTTTGTAGAAGAATCCCTCCCATTTCTCATTGGAAACTTAGTTGCGACACCGAAACCCAATAATTTATTAGTATTATTGCGACACCAATGACGATTTAATACATTAATCTCAGTTAAATATGAACTCAAGCTACTTTATACCCAACTCCACCCCACCCACCACTAAAATACCACCACCCCCAATCTCACACACCCACATGTATGTAAAGTACCCCTCATCTTAAATACTGAATCTTACGCAGATCAGAATCGGTGTAACAATCCTAGATGTTTAGTCTTACAAAATGTTTCAACACTGGCTATCGGTCGTCCAATACTTGCAGCCTTCTACACAAGGTAATCTCAACTTTCTGCAGCTGCAGCATATTCCTAGGCACCCCTTTGTGCACCCACAGGCCACAATCTCTATGCATGCTTTGGGAATGTGAGAGAGAGCGAGTGTAACTCTGCGACCAACTTTTCAATCTTTTGAGTCTATCCCATAGATGTTACATATGGGAGAGATGGGTGAAGGGTGTGGGATTGGTTGCAAATACTCGCTTGGTAGTGGGCACGCTTAATGTGGAGCCGTGCTGCATCGGATGTCGGAAAAAGGTTTTCTTGAGCTTGCCCCATGCAAAACAGCTTGACTCGGGCCTGATCACAACTGTTGACATCACTCAATCCATACAACTCGCAAATGAAGATCTCTGATGACTTGATGATCTCATCGGTGATGTCACCTTTATTCAGATTGTTCAACAACAAATGGTGTTCCTTGAACACGGGCCAAGCAGTTAACATGGAGTGACCAAATAGCTGTGACACACTGTCGCTTCCAATGATGGAGTGATATCCGATTATTGTTTATACTTGTGGAATAGCAAGCTTGTTATGGATGTCATGTACTGGAATGAATTTTGGAGATTTGGCAGTGACAGTCTTCATCGATCCACAGAAATAAACATGGCATTTTATCAAAATATGCCAACAACAGCACCAGAACATGTGTCGCACACTGACACAACAGTTGATTCTACATCAGCATGCAGACAATGGGGATATCTATCTGCACAAACTGTGTATACGAGATCTTGTGCGAAACCGAGAAGCCGTACTTGTTCATGTTTCTCTTCCTTTTGTGTGGGATTTGTATCTGAACCATCCTCCATCTCTTCCTTAGAGTTGCTGCCCACCTGTAATTCGATTAAGAAACATGTGGGTAAACATTGTATGACCCTTTCCTTGTTTACACTTAGGTGTTCATTTTAAATTTGTGATCGGATGTCGCTTCTTAAACGCAATGCAAAATGAACCATCGAGAGAAATTAATCTTCCTTGATTGTCATGCTGATATTCTGGAATAGTCAGCTCAGCTTGTTCATTTCTTTTCAGAGCAGATATGGGGACGTGCCAAAATTGTGTGGATACAAGGACAGTGCGAGGCTCTGTTCCTATTTGATCACCGAGTACAAAACTTCATAGAAATCATGTACCATCTCAACCAGTTTATCCTTGAAAGTTGTTCGACGGCTTTTAAACGATGATGGGATTTCTACCTTAATTTATTGGGCTATAGACCTGCAACAACCCAACACCTCTGTTAACTCAACATTATCGCCATGCTCTACAGATTGCTCCAATTCTTGGCAAAGCCACACTAATGCCATATCTGTATTTGTGGCTGTTTCTTTTTGTGTTCTGCGTTTAAATTTCATGTAACATCTCAAGTGATATTTCCCCATCAGCAACACAAAGATCATTGACACATGCAAGCCAGACCCTCGTTACGCGTCGTACATAGCAGCTGCAAGTGCCGCACCTCTCACTTGCATTTCCTGTATGTCATTCATTTTCTCTTTTGTGTTTTCTTGGCAAAATATACAGCGATTCCATTTAACAGGTTGTGACTTGCTCCGTAACTGTACTTGTGACATCACGGTTGAAGTAGATGAACTGGTTGTGGAACAGACTTTGGATTTCTGTGCTTTCCCATCAAGTGTCTTCAATCTGTCGATTTTCTCCTAACTTGCTTTATGATAAACGACAGTCCTCATGCCAGCTAATTGACAGCGGTGGTCAATTAGGCCTGGTGACGTTTGTGATAAAACATGGTTAAGCCTTTCAGTAGCTCTCTGTAAATTGTCGTTCTGTAACTTGTTCCGAACCTGTCGGACATCATCAATTGTCTTCAATCCTGTTGCCGTCGATGTTGTAAGCTTTTGGTTCTTGGCCTCTTGGTATATTATACATTACTCCAAGTTAACTTGTGGTGCACCTCTCTTTCGAGTACAATTGGTTGAGTCTTCCATGTTAATGAGTTAAAATAGCCTACAAAAGTGAAAACAGTGAAAGTTAGTTTATAAAGACCTTGGACATTGTTACATTGTTATTCCAACCAAAACTTAACTGAAGGATATATCTCCATACTTATCATGACAGTCAAAACGTATTGCAGCATAGTATCGCGCAAACCCAAAATATCTGAATTGTTTACGCATGACGTGTAAAGAATGAAACCTTGATGAATCTCAATTAAACATTATCCAGATTAGTAAGAAATTAAAAAAATTGACATTGATCAAACAAGGTTGAATAAATCGTATCATCGAAATACACTAATACAGGTATACATCGATTTACGTCGAGGATGTGCTCTTGAAAACTGCGACTTACATTGAATCTTGTTGGGTTTTTTTTCCATAAGAAATACAGTAATAGAATAAAGCGGGGAGGGGGACGTCATAATTTTCACCAACGCTTTTACCTTTTTGGCTTAAACAGAGAAAATTTAAATGCTCAATCCAACACATATTTGGACAGTAAAAAAATCGAAATGAAATAATTTTATTAAAGTATAATACAGTAAAATACTGTGTAAAATAAGATGCGGTGGTGGGAGAGAAAAGGGGGAGGAGAGAGACAGTGAGAGTGAGTTATGATCAGATGAAAAATGATGGAAGGGAGGAGGAAGTTCATCACATGTCATTCTCAATGTATGATGGTATATGATGTCTTGACTCACAGGCGTCTTGGTTCTATCGAGGTCCTCAATCCACATGGCCAGCATACGTTCCATCTTTTCCATTCAAGAGCTCCTTTGCTTCGTAATTAACTTGGATGTTAATGGCGTAGCATTTTTAGCAGTTTCACAAATTTGTTCTCCATTTTTTATAAATTCTACGTATGGTTGTTGGGGGAAAACCTAAGTGCCGACCACTTATGTAACATTATTGTTTCGTAAGTGTTTCATAAATGTTCTATGAAACATTATTCTACATATAATGTCCAATTTCACCTCCGGATTTACAGTTTTATGCACTTTCTTAGCCACAGGCTCACTCTTATCACCACGAGCATGCTTAGAACTCATGATGAAGATTTTGGAAGGACAGTACGTCTGAACAGCGCAAATGCAGAATAAATCACTTTACACTGAAGTTATGTCATTCAATTCACGTGCTTTGGCTTTTCCGTTGCCAATTTTCCTGTGCCGCCTTGTCAATTGAATTTGAATTTAGTTGAATTGAATTGCCAGTGGAAGAAAAATTTCCATGTTTTATGTGGATAATAATAAAGAATGTTAACACAGGATGAACTAGAGGGGGAGCACTCGGTAGAGTGCAAAACCTCCGCCGCCAATACTGCTGGGTCACTTAAGTGAACCTGAATATCCTATTCAGTGTAGGTCAAAACGGATCAGACTCCACTGAACCACGATTGAATAAACTAAACTAGATCGACGCGCATGTAGAAATGCCAAAAAAAAATAAAATCGAAATTTTTTTGAAAAAAAAGTTACAAAATTTGTTTTTTTTCTCTAACAATTTTTTTTTGGGGGTTGGAAATCACTTAAAACATGTAGAAATGCAAAAAAAAATTTCAAATATTTTCAAATAAAATCGAATTTTTTTTGAAAAAAAGTTGCAAAATTTTTTTTTTCTCTAACAAATTTATTTTTTTTGGTTGGAAATCACTTAAAACATGTAGAAATGCAAAAACAAAAATTCAAATATTTTTTCAAAATGGCCGCCATAGCGGCCATATTGGACTTTGGACCAAGTCCAAAATCTAATGGCATGATCCTTGGACCAGACCTAATCCCCCACCAAGTTTCGTTGAAATCCGTCAGGAGTTTTTCCGTAATACTGTTCACCAAACAACAAACAAACAGACAGGGGTGAAAACAGTAACCTCCGTCCATCTTCGATGGCGGAGGTTAACAATGGCCATGGTGGCATCGTGCTGACTGCGGTGCTGTCAAATTCATCCATTGAGGCCATACTCTGTGCAGAGCGTTGGTGCTGCCGAAGCAGTCTCCTGGGCTATTGGGCACAATCCTGGATCAGGTCGCAACTCCGACCAGGATACCTGCAAGCTGGCACTCATTTTTGCCAACCTCGGAAGGATGACAGGCTGAGTCAACCCCATCTGGTATTAATTCAACGGTTACGGGATTGAACTCAGGACCCTAGGATTCCACTAGGATCCCAAGCCCACACCTAACTATGAAGCCACACTAACTATTAAGCCACCCCAATCCAAGCCCACCACCCTAATGATTAAGCAACACCAATCCCAAGCTACCACCCTAACCATTAAGCCAACACCAATCCCAAGCCCACCACCCTAACCATTAAGCCAACACCAATCCCAAGTCACCACCCTAACCATTAAGCCAACACCAATCCCAAGTCCACCACCCTAACCATTAAGCCAACACCAATCCAAGTCCACCACCCTAACCATTTAGCCAACACAATCCCAAGCCTACCACCCTAACCATTAAGCCAACACCAATCCCAAGCCCACCACCCTAACCATTAAGCCAACACCAATCCCAAGCCACCACCCTAACATTAAGCCAACACCAATCCCAAGTCCAACACCCTAACCATTAAGCCAACACCAATCCCAAGTCCACCACCCTAACCATTAAGCCAACACCAATCCCAAGCCTACCACCCCAACCATTAAGCCAACACCAATTCCAAGTCACCACCCTAATGATTAAGCCAACACCAATCCAAGTCCACCACCCAACCATTAAGCCAACACCAATCCCAAGCCCACCACCCTAATGATTAAGCCAACACAATCCAAGTCCACACCCAACCATTAAGCCAACACCATCCAAGCCACCCCCTAATGATTAAGCAACACCAATCCCAAGCCCACCACCAACCATTAAGCCAACACCAATCCAAGCCACCACCCTAACCATTAAGCCACACCAATCCCAAGCCACCACCTAACCATTAAGCCAACACCAATCCCAAGCCTACCACCCTAACCATTAAGCCAACACCAATCCCAAGTCCACCACCCTAATGATTAAGCCAACACAATCCAAGTCCACCACCCTAATGATTAAGCCAACACCAATCCCAGTCCACCACCCTAACATTAAGCCAACACCAATCCCAAGCCCACACCCTATTATTAAGCCAACACCAATCCCAAGCCTACCACCATAACCATTAAGCCAACACCAATCCCAACCCACCACCCAACCATTAAGCCAACACCAATCCAAGCCCACACCCTACCATTAAGCCACACCAATCCCAGCCCACACCTAACATTAGCCACAGCCAATCCCAGTTACCACTAAACCATTAAGCCAACACCAATTCCAAGCCCACCACCCTAACCATTAAGCCAACACCAGGCATGCATCTAATTGGACTTAATTTACATTCCGTAATGGAATATTACATGCGGGATGACAGGTACAATCCGACAAGGGCACGGGGCACAGATTGCAGAAATGTTCTTCCATCCATGAAGTTTACCTTTGCCGGCATACACCCAGGCATGTGTGTTTGTTTTTTGTTTATGTGTTTGGCTGGCCGCTCACCTCCAGCCCAAACCGCTCAACCGACCGTTCTGAAATTTTCAGAGCTTAATGTCACCGACACTGCGACAGTCCCACATTGAAGTTTCGTTATATTCGGTCAAACAATAAGGTCTACATAGGTCAAAAGGCCAATTTGATCCAGATTTTATAAAATCCTTAAATTTCATCCGATTGACTTCAAATTTGAACAGGATTTGCATCAGTGAATCAGGTCAGTGAATTCAACCACCTATAACTTTCGAGGTTACCGAAGGTCAAAATGTCAACATAGACCATACGGTCAACCCAAAATCGGCCATATTTTTAAAATTGTATCTAAAATTGTCAATTTTCATCCGATTGACTTGAAATTTGAACAGGATTTGCATATCAGGTCGCTGAACTCACTGACCTATTAATTTTGAGATTAACCTAAAAGGTCCACACAGGCCAGATTTCTAAAATCCTCAATTTTCATCCGATTGACTTGAAATTTAAACACGATTTACATAAGAGGTGACTGAATTTAACCACCTATTTTTTGTGGTCATCATAGGCGAAAAGGTCAACATAGATCAAAAGGTCAACATAGGCCAAATTTCTAAAATCCTCAATTTTAATCCAATTAACTTGAAATTTGAAGAGCATTTGCATGTCAGGTCACTGGATTCAAACACCTATTAATTTTGTGGTAAACATAAGCCAAAAGGTCAATTTGGGCCAAATTCTCAATTTTCATCCACTTGACTTGAAATTTGAAGAGCATTTTCATGTCAGGTCACTGAATTCAACTAACAATAAAATTTAAGGTCAAAAGGTCAACACAGGCCTAATTTCTAAAATTGATAGGGTCAAAAACTAAATATATCACTATACAGTATCACAAAAAGTTTTGGACGAATTGAATTGGTGACAAGAACAAGCGGATTGGATTTTGGTTCGGATTCAGCCCATCATTGGGATAAAAAACGTGAACTGTTCCACCTGGCAGAGGTATGCGCTCTACCGAGTGCCATCCTACTTTTTGCTGTTTTGCCAGGTTGTCACTGTATGAGTGATTTAATTTGAGTATCATTTGCTTGTTTGTTTGTTTGTGTGCAGGATATCTCAA
>CM068955.1:157955867-157963367 GCA_035128595.1 Eptatretus atami
ACGGATCCGGATGAAATTTTGTGGATAGGTTAGGTGTGTGACAAGGACGAAAGAATTACATTTTGTTGAAGAACCAGATCCGGATCCAACTACTACAATTTTTTGAGTGATTCTTCACCATTGAGAGATTCGACCAAAAATGATATACAGTACGATATCTCAAAAAGTTGTGTACGGATTCGAACTAAACTTGGTGGCCATGTTGGGTGTGTGACAAGGACGAATTGATTCGGTTGTCGTGAAGATCTGAATCAGGATCCAGATCTGATAATTTTTTAAGTGATTCTTCACCATTGAGAAACAGGGCAAAACTAATATATAGCACGATATCTCAAAAAGTTGTGGACGGATTTGGATGAAACTTGGTGGACACGTTGTGTGTGTTGCAAGAACTAGTTGATTCGATTTTGGTGAAGATCTGGATCCATGAATTATTTAATTTTTTGAAGTGATTCTTCACCTTCACATATCTTCACCTCCCGATATGTTCTCGTGGATCAGGCATTACGTGGTGGAGGTGTGTGCTCTACCGAGTGCCCTTCTAGTTTGATTTTGTGTTGATAAATTGGTGTGGTGTTGATGTGGCATGGGCATGATGGGCTGAATGGCCTCCAACTGTACCTAATTTCTTTGTGATTCCTTGTGAAGTATGTAGAGTTTTGTAAAGGTGAAATGTTTAGATTGTGGGGTCAAAAGGTCAAAGGTCAGAGGTCATGTTAGGTAATATTTTTGTTACTGCACTTGTGAACCAGTGATGGGATTTTGACCAAACTTGGTACAAGTCTCCAGTATGATGCCAAGATGAACTGATTAGATTGTGAAGAGGTCAAAGATCAGAGTCCATGATAGGTTTTCGTTACCGCAATAACTTAAGAACGGTTGAAGAGATCCAAATTGGTCCAAGTATGTATAATGATGTATGCATAAACTGATTAAATTATGGAGTCAAGAGATCAAAGGATAGAGGTCATGTCAGCTAAAAAATATTTTATTTGAGAATAGCTGAAGGGAGTTAGATCAAACTTGGTACATGATGCAATAATGTGGGTGGAGGCATATACTGTATGTCGCCGTCACGACATTGAAGAGTGCCATTCTAATTACCCTTGCCAGAGGAAAGGGTATTGCATTTGGGTCCGTTTGTCTGTTCATCTGTTGGGTGGTCGCTAGACTACCGTTATTCTGAGGTTTTCCGTCTGTCTGTATGTATGTAAGGACAGCTCTGGAGGGCCAGAGGAGGAGTCAACCGATTTTGATGAAACTTGACTGGTAGGTTCATACCAGGATCTAGTTGTATGCTTTTTAGCACCGTTGCTATGGATGCCACCGTTGCCTAGCAACGGGACTTTGAAATTTTTGAAAAAATCCGAAAAAATATTTATATATTTTTTTTCGAAAATCAAAAATCGGCTTCTGCGCTTTTATGCGCACTATAATCAAACTCTTTGTCAAAAATTTTCAGGCCGATCGTCAAAAAACTGTATGACTAGTATGCAATTATATAGTGACCACCCATGTTGCCTACCGGCTTGTCTGTCTGTCTGCCTGTCTGTCTGTTTGTTTGGCCGCACAGAACTTGAGTGTTTTTCTCTGCAACTGCTTGTCAGATTGACATAAGATTTTCACCATTGGAGCAACTACTCATTGAGAATGATTTAATGAGAATTATGACGTCATTGATCACGTGCTGTGGCAGCCATGTTGGAAAAAAGGAAAAACTTTGGACCTCTGTATCTCCGAAACCGCACCATGGAAAAAATTGAAACTTGGTAAATGGCAAGTACTCCACATGGGGAATGTGTGATTATTATTATTTTTTAATGTCATATGTGCCGTCGTTATGACGTCATAATTACATATGCTACATCCGACATCATATGCTACAATGCTACATCCGACCAGTAAGAACATTTTTGAGGGTCATCCAGGGATAAATTGGTCCACAGAAAAAAAAAATTATCACGTCATTGGTCATGTGGTTTGGCAGCCATATTGTTTTGTTTTTTTTAAAATAAAAATATACCTTCAAAAATCTTCTTCTCTGAAATGACTAAACAGATCAAGGTAAAACTTTACATGTATGTCTGCCTGTCCACGAGTAACAAAACCTTCACACATATGACATCATGGGTCACATGGTTTAGCAGCCATATTAGATTTACCCTAAACCCCATAACAAATCTTCTTCTCCAGAACGGCTGGACAGATCGAGAGCAAACTTCACACACATATTACCCAATGCTTGGGGATACGAGGGTGTTCACAAATATAATTCATGTCACATGGTCTGGCAACCATATTGGATTGAGTGAAAATCTTTAAAAAAAATTCTTCCTCTTAAACCCCTTCACTGATCGATGTGAAACTTCACAATTATGATCTAGTATTGATGGGGAGTGTAGTTTTTAAATTTCAACCGATTCAGATGCATGCTCTGGCAACCAAAATCATTTAATTATTTTGATCTGGGTTCTTTTTTTAAATTTTTTGAACATGGCTCACTTGGCTGTGCCTGGATGGGTTTGAGGGTAAAGGAGTAGCAGTTAAAACCCGAATCCTATCCAGGTTCCTCCTGATGATTTCATCTTTGCTTGATGCTTGTTGGGTTCTTTCTGGTGACTCCAATGTAGTACTGCACCTGTTTGGTCTTCCATTTGATCTGATTTGAATTTATTTTAATCCCATTCTGAAGTCAATTGAATAATAATAAACGTCAAGTGTCCGATCAAAACGGGATGTCTTGGTACCCGGTCATCACTGCCAGCAGTAATAAATTATTTATGCCTATTATTATTTACATAACACACCAATACTCAAACACCACTCAAACTATACCACACAAAACTACACAAACACCACACAAAACAAGTCCTGGCGAGGGGTCTGCAATCTCTGATTGCTCTTTTTCTTGTTTTCAATGTGATGGAGTGTTGGTCTCTCTCTTAGTTTTATCTCTTCTATTTTATTGGCCAACTCTTCTTCCAACCTAGGCTTCCCTTCATCATCTTCACCGTCCTCCTCTCCCTCATTCTGCTGCTCTCCATTGTCTTTCTGTCCACCATCATCCACCTTTTTCCACTCTTTTCCCCTTCTTCTGAGCTTGAGTCACCTGGTCCTCGTCTCTGAATCGGTCTTGCCTCTCTTTCATGGGGAAACCCTTGTTCTCTCCTTTCACCACACTCTTTCTTTGCGGCTTTTGTACCAGCTATTTGTCGGAGTTTGGCTCCCCATCTCATTGCACAGCCAAAACTTCCTCATGTGCCATCTTGGCCAAATCTCTGCCATCTTTTTTTTTTTTTTTACCTTAAAACGAGAACTTAGCTCCTCTCGCTCTAACCTCTCTTGCAACTTGTTGCCTTGCCCTTGATGTAATTTATTATTTCCTATCTTTATCTAGATATCTTTTAATTGTTGAACAAACCTCAAATTTATCAAGGGGGACTCTCTCTGCCCTAGTAGCCAATTTCGTTTTTTTCAGCTGGTCTCTGAACTGTTCACCCTTGCCTTTCCTCCCCCATGCCTCATGTATGGAATGACATTCTGCATTGGAAGACGATGTCCTTCTCTTCAACACTCCAGGTTTCCGTTTGTAGTTTTCATCTCTGGAGTGTTGTCTTTGATGGTGGAGAGACATTTAACACCTTTACAGCTTCTTGCTTTGGTGCATAGACATGTCTCTTTACAAGGTAATGTTTCTCCTCACCTGAGAAGGTGCAGTCGTTATTTATTACAGCGCACGTTCCTAATGTTCTGAGTGGCCGCACAAACATATAGTTTCCCCTATAGAATGACTGTGACTCTTTGCTTGAGATATTTGTCTCCTTTTTATAAACACAAAATGGTCCGTCGTTTCCCCATGCCCCGTCTTCATCACCTCCCCCCGTTTGTGTGTGTGTGTATGTGTGTGCGTCTCCTCCGTAACTCCAAAACCATGAAACCTATCGGCCTGAAACGTTGCATGCACACTACGGGAACTCCAAGGGATTGCATGAATGAAAATTGGGAGTTTGGGTTAATTTAAACACCCCTTTTGAAGATAATTAACGGCCTTATTTAATTATCCTTTATCAAGGTGTCATTCATGGTCACCAGGCTGTCCCTCGCTGGGGTCTTAATGTGCTGCGGTATGCTGGGAGCGGATGTTCTGAGGCAACACAGGATGTGCCGCGCAGTGCGGATGTGGGTAAAGTTGAGCATGCAGGTGAAAATCCGTGCATGTGTGCAAGTGAAGGGACAAGTATATCGCCGATGCATGTGTGTGGTTAGCATGGACCGCAAGGAGGTTGGAGTAACACGTATGAGGGGGATGGGGGCTATTAAGGACTGACTGTTTCGTTTTGAATTTAAAAGGGCTTCCCCAGAGTGCAGCATGTAAGAATCCGATTCGGAGTGAGCCGACCGGAGGGGGGCAAAAGTTGATGTAATGTACGAGCATGCAGGCATGCAGCAGTTGCTGCAAGCACGAAGAGCTATGTAGACAGCGCATATGGACATGGTACAAATGGGTAGATTGGATTTTTAAAGGGACTCCGTGGGGTGTGTGCGTACCTGCTTTTTAAAAGATTCTTCAACCGTTTCGTTGGAGTGCTTGCTTGAGTGCTTAACCCACTTGGGAAGTGCTCTTCAAGCTTCGATCTTCACAAGCCTCCATAGCGATACCGCGACTCGGTTCTCGGTAGGGACATCTCCTGAGTTAGGAAGGCAAAATAAATTAGAGGATTAGAATGAGTTCAAGAGAGAATTGAAAAATGGTTTCAGTGGCTACAAAATAGAGTGATGAATCCCCAAACCATGGCAGGATAGCTGAGAGGTACACACGCTCGCTCTGTGCTGTCTAGCCTGGGTTTGAATCTCAACTCAGCTACAGTGTCCTCAGAAAGTATTCACAACCCTCGATTTTTTTCACATTTTGTCATTACAGCCTGAATTTAAACTGGATTAAATATAAAAAAAAGAATTAGTCACCAATCTCCAGAAAATACCCCATAATGACAGTGAAAACATGTTTTTAGAAATGTTTACAAATTAATTAAAAATGAAAAGCTGAAATGTCTTGTGTCAATAAGTATTCAACCCCTTTGCTACGACACTCCAAATTGAGCTCAGGTGTATCCAATTTCATTTGATCATCCTTGCGATGACTCTACAACTTGAGTGGAGTCCACCTGAGACTAATTCAATTGATTGGACATGATTTAGAAAGAAACACACCATTCTGTATTAGGTCTCACAGGTGACAGTGCATTTCAGAGAAGAAACTCCACCATGAGGTCCAAGTAACTGGCCGTAGAACTTCAAGATGGAATTGTGAGGAGGTATAGATCTGGGGAAGGGTATAAAACAGTTTCTGGAGTGTTGAAAGTTCCCAAGAGTACAGTGAGCTCCATCATTAGGAAATGGAAAGAATATGTAACTACCTTGACTCTTCATAGAGCTGGCTGTCTGACCAAACTGAGCAAGTGGGCAAGAAGAACTTTGGTCAGGGAGGTGACCAAGAACCCAATGACCACTCTGACAGAACTACAGAGTTCCTTGGCTGAGATGGGAGAATCTACCGGAAGGACAACAGTCTCTGCAGCACTTCACAAATCTAGGCTTTATGGGAGAGTGGCCAGACAGCAGCCACTCCTGAGAAAAAGGCACATGACAGCATGCCTAAAGTTTGCAAAAAGGCACATGAAAGACTCTGAGAGCATGAGGGAAAAGATTGCGTGGTCCGATGAGATGAAAATTGAACTCTTTGGCCTGAATGCAAAGCACTACGTCTGGCAGAAACTGAGCACAGCTCATCACCCATCGAACACCATCCCAATCGTAAAGCATCGTGGTGGCAGCATTGTGCTACGGGGATGCTTTTCAGTGGCAGGGACTGGGAGACTTGTAAGGATAGAGGAAACAATGAATGGAGCCAAATGCAGGCAAATCCTGGAGGAGAACCTGCTTCAGAGTGCAAAAGACCTCAGACTGCTATGAAGATTTACGTTCCAACAGAACAATGACCCCAAGCATACAGCTAAAGCAACACTGGAATGGCTTCAGAACAAAAATGTGAAAGTCCTTGAGTGGCCCATCCAAAGCCCAGACTTGAATCCCATTGACAATTTGTGCAAATACTTTAAGATTGCTGTTCCCTGACGCTTCCCATCCAACTTGACAAAGCTTGAGCAATCCTGCAAGGAAGAATGGGAGAAAATCCCCAAATCCAGATGGGCAAAGCTGATACAGACATACCCAAGAACAATCGAAGCTGTAATCGCTGCCAAAGGTGCTTTTACAAAGTATTGACTCAGGGGGCTGAATATTGATGCAAGACATTTCATCTTTTCATTTTTAAATAATTTGTAAAAAATTCTAAAAACATGTTTTTCAAAACTTTGTCATAATGGGTATTTTCTGTAGATCAGTGACAAAATTATTTAATTAAATCCATTTCAAATTTGGCTTGGAACACAACAAAATGTGAAAAAAGTTGAGGGTTTGAATACTTTGTGAAAGCACTGTATCAACTGTCATCACGACGTTTCACAGCATGGCGATTCGTCAAAGTGTGTGTACCTCTCTCGGATGGATGTTAAACTCCCTCCTGCCTTTCCCCCCCTCCCCTCTCTCCCACCCTCTACCACCTCTCGCTCTTCTGTCCTCTCTCTTTCTCTCTCTCCTCTCTCTCTCTCTCTCTCTCTCTCACCCTCTATACCACCTCTCTCTCTCTTCTCTCTCTCTCTCTCTCTCTCTCTCTCTCTCTCTCTCTCTCTCTCTCTCTCTCTCTCCCTCTCTCTCTCTCCTCTACTCCTCCCTATCCCTCTCTCCTCTCACTGTCACTGTCTCTGTCTCTGTCAGAGCAGAGACAGTGACAGTGACAGTGACAATGACATTGGCAGTGACAGTGACTCTGTCTCTGTCTCTCACCTCCCCCCTCCCTCTTACCCTTTCCCCACCCTTCTGCCTCTCTCTACTCCCACCCTTCAACCGTCTCTATCTCTCCCCCCTCCCCCATCTTTCCCTCTCTCCCCCTCATATTATTCCCGTCAGCGAAGTGACTGGTTGTATTTGCTCATACACTGATAAATGTCAGTGGATGTTAGTCAGTCAGTGTGTCTCCTCCATAACTCCAAAACCATTAAACATAGTGGCCCAAAACTTTTCATGCATACTAAGTGAACTCTAAGGGAGTGTATGAATGAAAATTGGGTGCTTGGGTTCATTTAAGCAACCCTTTTGAAGATAATTAACGGCCTCACTTAATTATCCTTTATCAAGACATCATCCTTGGTCACCTCGCTCTCCCTCGCAGGGGTCTAAATTCACCATTTTGGTTGGCCAGCTCAACAATGCCTTGACTTGGAACAGGCCAATAGTTTCCTAATGATAAAATACTCAAAAACTCTTTTTTCACTTTCCCAACTCATATCATCGAATGTCTCATCTTCATACCTACGAATCACTGGATACATAGCATGCTCGGAGACACCAGGGTTCGTGGCTTTATTTAGTTTTCACACA
>CM068955.1:157971724-157978792 GCA_035128595.1 Eptatretus atami
AAGCCGAGGAATGTGTTCACGAATCGATTGTTCAGGCCAAACATTCGTTTTGGGCTGCGAAGGAATTTGGAATTTGTTCAGCGTGCCCGCGATAGCTCACCTATTCTTCATGAAAGACACCGTGGGATATTTGACCTCAACGAACTAATGTTAGCAGGTGAGAGAGACCCTGCTTGATGTCCATCAGAGAGACGACGCTTTGTGGTATTTCGCCTGCCGAGCACCAAATCCGACGGATTGTAGTCTCGCTGAGACTGGAACCCAGAATAGACGCGGCAGGTAAATGCGCTACCTCTGGTACCGTCCTGTCGGAATCCTTCCTCCTTCATGAACATGTCATTTAACTTCCATCAACTGCAGCCAATTCCTCCCACCGATGAACCCGTGCCTGAAATTGCTCATGGAAAACTGCCCAGAGATTTGATCCACTGTTTAGCGGCATGTCGAGCTTTCTCGTCGTCAACAATATGTTGTTGACGAAGTAGTCCTTCATAGGTTCAAATACGTCCGAATGTGATTGAAAGAAATCTGAACTTTATGGTGGACGGGCCATACAATTCTCGGGCACCTGAAGATTTCTTTCCATTTGTCATTTTGGGCTGGTCGGACAAGTCGCCTTCATGAATGAATGTGGAACTGTTGTATGCAGTGTCATGCTGTGACTCTGTCGATTTCCTGTCTTTGGGCACAACGAGAGTGCTTCGGAACTACCACTAGATTGGAACTAGCATGAGTCCATCCATCCATCGGGACCATATCTGTGCACTGCGTTGGTGCAACCTAAGCAGTCTCCTTGGCTATTGGGCACAATCCTGGACGGGTCATCACCCAGACACAGGATACCAGCAAGCTGGCACTCATTTTGCCGACCTTTGGAAGGATGACAGGCAGAGTCAACCCCACCTGGTATCATTCATCACCCGAATGGGATTTGAACTCAGGATCCTAAAATCCCAAGCGCACCACCCAACCATTAAGCCAACACCAGGCATCATGAGTCCCATGATTGGTTAAGGCAGGAATGTGAACTTGGCAAGGGTATCGACAATAACTGTCCTCTTGTCGAAAGGAACTGTGGGGTCTTTTGTATTCACCAGCATTCGATACAAGCTGGCGAGTCCTGCAGCTAACGTCGCATCCAACCATGCGCTGTACTTTTTGATGCCACGTCGTGTCTGTGCAGCACCAGAATGAGCTCTTGCTCTGACAGGTTAGCACTGAAATGTTTGCTTAACTTTGCTTCCTGGCATCAGTTGGTACATCTTTGTCAACCTACAGTTGAGAAAACTTGTTATTCAATTTTGTCTGCTGATGCAGACCTACACTATAACCTTGGTGAAGTATAGTATTTCACTGACAGATTATATTTCAGATCAACAAGCAGACCACCACTGACGACTTCATGGCAAGTGCACTATCCCTGTACTATCCTTTGATATATGTGCATTATCTAACGGTGTAATGAACTCAATTATTGCATGTTGTCTATACTGTCTGGCTTGGAGTTATCATGATGTCATGTGATGTAATCTGCATGGATCATCAGTTCTCTATTTCTTAGGCTTTATAAGTTATGGATCCACCATCACTGCTGACGTTGTCTTTCATCTTCCCAAATAGTGTGACATTTGACTATAGGTTTGGATTCAAGGCCGCTCACTCAACTCTGAACGTGCTGCTGCTCCTCTTAGTAATGATCAGTGCTCTTCACTCTCATGAGGTTGGGACTGTCTCCCTGACGCATGTCCAGCATTTGATACAGTCAGGCATCCTGCTCTGCTTTCCAAACTTGATGCCTGCAAGGCCACCTTCATACCTGGCTTTCTGACTTCCTCTACTCATGCCGTCATTGCGTCGCTATCGATGGAACCTTCTCCTGTCCCAGTGAGGCTGGAGTACCCCGGGGCAGGATATCGGGCCCAGTTTTGTTTATCACCTACATAAATGACCTCTCTGATGCTTAAACCCTCTCAGCCTGTCTGGAATGGATTTTCTGCTTGCCGGGTAATTGGAATAGGTCTTTCATACACTGTAAATCTCAGTGTCACTTTGGAAGGACCGACAAAGAAACACACCTACCGTCCTACCTATTTCCATGGTCAGCTACTGGAAGAGGTTCGGTCTCTTGACCTTCTAGGCCTTTACTGTCAGCCATAACCCTTCGTTGGTTGCTGTACAGCAAAACTGGCCTCCAAAACCAGCTGCAGATTAGGTATATCCCATTGTTTCAAGTCATTCTTTGAAAAATCAGAACTACTCACAGCCTACAAGGTCTTTATCCGAAGGTTGTTAGAGTGTTGTCTCCCCTATCCGTTGGTGGCCCAGTATCATATGTCTCCTTGAAATCCGTAGTTTTAAGGATATTGGCAACTCTTGCAATAAGGCTGAATGCAAGGCCTGTTGCTCTCATAATGCAGATGAGTCTGTGGTTCTCTTTTATTTATTTATTTATTTATTTCCTCCTTTCTTTACCACCCTCCTGCCATCTGGCTCCCCTTGCTCTCGTAGGCCCATGTTGCACGTGTTCTTCATTCCTGCCCTCTTGGTTAAACTCCCATAAGTCAGGCTTGCTGCACAGCAGCACTCTTTGTTCCTATTTCCTCTAGTTTGTGGAGCTGACTTCCTGAGCTGTTTCAATCGCATTCTTCCCTTTAGGGCTTCACCGGGCAGTGTAACACCATCTTATGTCATCCCCTTTCCTGCCTGCAATGCTTTCTACCCCATTGACGTTACTTAACCTCGTCCATCTAACCCAACTCTGTTACTTGCAGGTTACTGTCAGAGTTTAAAATTTTGTTTATTAGTGGATGGTTATGATTCGATGAGTGAAGTGAGGAGCTAGCGCAGGGCTCGGTTCCCCTGGAAGCTCTGGGGGTGGGGTGGGGTGTGTGTCTAGATCTTCTGAGAAACCATCCGAGCATATTTGAGTCTCAAATTCAGTTATCCTGGGATAGCCAATGAAGGCAACTTTTTGTCTGATTTGGCATAATTTGTTTTGTGAACAGTTTAAAAGCGTGATCAAATATGTCGTTAAGATTGCCCCAAGAAGAATACTACTGTTGTCTTGCTGTGATGCAGCAGTCATTGACTTGAGAACAGAAGAAGAAATTGTCCAAGATTGGAGCCTGTGAATTTTACTTTGAACTTGGTAGTTATGTAGTTATTATTGTCATCCAGTATTCTGGTCTCTAGATTGAGGATTACCTTATGTAGAAGGTGAGACCATCATCTATCAGTCTGAAACACAGCATCATCTACCACACGCATTGAATTAATAAATTTCACACTTTTATTCCGTTTTGCATATGCAGGATCAGTTCGAGTACCCAGGGTTGGTTGGAAGGTCATGAGCACTAAATAAATACCTCCCGCCCTCTTCCACTTCACATCCCACCACCCTCGCAAGGGTGAGCAGACTACTTGCAATTGTTGCCAGTACATGTGGCATAGTGCAAGTGGTTTACTCACTGACCTCTACCAGGGGAAGAGGTATCGAGGGTGGAATAACGACGATGACACCAATCCCTAAGTTCGGGTGTACATCAATATTTACCCCGTGCATGCAAAGTTAAAAAATATTATGAGAATATGGAGAAGATAAATTAATAATTCGGTCAAAGGTCAAGGTCACGTAAAATCGTCAATTTTCATATCCAATTGACTTGTAATTTTAATTATCATTTGAGCTTTAATCGTCATCAAATTGTCAGCAAAGCTTTATGATGAGAATATGGAGAATACAAATTAAGAATTTGGTCAAAAGGCTCAAAAGGTGACGTTTCGAAAAACTGAAGAAGAAGAAGAAGAAGTGTTAACACGAAGCGGACAAAGCCTTTGCATTTCCAAAAGCTTTGTCGTTCCTATTTTTAACTCAGATTACAATTTGACTCCAGTTTTGTTCATCGCCATCGTGACATTGTTCTCCCCAATACCAACGGCTAACCGCGTATTCATTTCTCCTCAGCATTCTCCATGCACTCTCCGTTCACATGCAATCCCCATTGAACCTTTTTTTCGCTCTTCCTTCAGCGCAGAGACCATTGTCCCGAATAATCGTTTGGGACGAAAGGAGGTTAATATCGAAAAGACAAATAACAACAATAACAATAATAACAACAAAAACAACAACAACAACACCAATTGACCCACGCAACAGCGACTCACGGATTCATCCAATGGGATTGCTTGACCCGAATCACGTGCGCAACAATGGCGGACATTGCGGCTACAGGTGGGTCCTCGTGGAAAGGGGTGGTGATATCACGACGTAACCAGGTTGGAGTACGAGTACCGGTTCTCATAGCCGCCAATATCTCGGGATAAGTCTCGTTATCGTCGTCTGTCGCGGTGCGCGAGTCCAGGAGAAGGGGGGAGGGGGAGCCCAGAGAGGCGAGTGTGATGCTACTGACTTAGGCCTCAAATCCGCCACATGGCACTTTTCATGTGATGCGGCGATTCTTGGCCGGGAAGGGCTCGGGAGACCGCTCGTTATTTTTACCTCCCCCTCGTGATGTCGATTATTTCCGTTCCTTCGGGCTGTGGAAGGGGGGGAGCGGTGGTTTCTTTCACCACATCGCAAGTACCAGAGCGTTGCAGGCCGCTGCGGCAATTCGCTATTGCGTCACACTCGTGATATCGTAGTACACGAGGATCGCTGTGTTGTCTTAGTAATGTGACGCTCGTCCTTTGGTGTGTCGTTCGCAAAGGTCTCACCGCGTGTCCAGTGAATCCTCCACCCCGGGACCACACCCCGCACATCGTGACGTTCACCCTCTGCTAACCATAATATGAGACGTTCAAACACGTCACGTGCACAACAACTATCCAGGACACTCCATCGCAAGGTCACATTCTCCGTATGAGGTTACACTTAACGTGTAAATCTATTTTAAACTCGTATTTGCTGGATGAAACCATCTTACCAGCCGATTTCAAATGTACTCTACCAGGTTTGTCCTACAAGTCAAGCGTGTTTGTGCGTGGCCTGTTGGTCCATCACTTATTTTTTTTTCCAAACGATACTGCCATGGAACTTTGTTCATCTATTCCTTCGTCCTTTGTGTTTTTACAATTACTCCTGATGCAGTGTCCCCCTTACCAGTACACTGGTGCTCATTTTGCCGACCTGGGAAGGATGACAGGCTGAGTCAACCTCCTGGTGTATATTAGTTCAGCGGCAAACGGGGCTTGAACTCAGACCCTAGGATCCCAAGCCACCACCCTAACCACTAAGCCAACACCAGGCTGGTACAACTACTATAACGGCACCAATCGTTCCTCCTTCATTTTGGGGAAAGCCGAGGAATGTTGTTCACGAATCGATTGTTCAGGCCAAACATTCGTTTTGGGCTGCGAAGGAATTTGGAATTTGTTCAGCGTGCCCGCGATAGCTCACCTATTCTTCATGAAAGACACCGTGGGATATTTGACCTCAACGAACTAATGTTAGCAGGTGAGAGAGACCCTGCTTGATGTCCATCAGAGAGACGACGCTTTGTGGTATTTCGCCTGCCGAGCACCAAATCCGACGGATTGTAGTCTCGCTGAGACTGGAACCCAGAATAGACGCCGGCAGGTAAATGCGCTACCTCTGGTACCGTCCTGTCGGAATCCTTCCTCCTTCATGAACATGTCATTTAACTTCCATCAACTGCAGCCAATTCCTCCCACCGATGAACCCGTGCCTGAAATTGCTCATGGAAAACTGCCCAGAGATTTGATCCACTGTTTAGCGGCATGTCGAGCTTTCTCGTCGTCAACAATATGTTGTTGACGAAGTAGTCCTTCATAGGTTCAAATACGTCCGAATGTGATTGAAAGAAATCTGAACTTTATGGTGGACGGGCCATACAATTCTCGGGCACCCTGAAGATTTCTTTCCATTTGTCATTTTGGGCTGGTCGGACAAGTCGCCTTCATGGATGAATGTGGAACTGTTGTATGCAGTGTCATGCTGTGACTCTGTCGATTTCCTGTCTTTGGGCACAACGAGAGTGCTTCAGGAACTACCACTAGATTGGAACTAGCATGAGTCCATCCATCCATCGGGACCATACTCTGTGCACTGCGTTGGTGCAACCTAAGCAGTCTCCTTGGCTATTGGGCACAATCCTGGACGGGTCATCACCCAGACACAGGATACCAGCAAGCTGGCACTCATTTTGCCGACCTTTGGAAGGATGACAGGCAGAGTCAACCCCACCTGGTATCAATTCATCACCCGAATGGGATTTGAACTCAGGATCCTAAAATCCCAAGCGCACCACCCTAACCATTAAGCCAACACCAGGCATCATGAGTCCCATGATTGGTTAAGGCAGGAATGTGAACTTGGCAAGGGTATCGACAATAACTGTCCTCTTTGTCGAAAGGAACTGTGGGGTCTTTTGTATTCACCAGCATTCGATACAAGCTGGCGAGTCCTGCAGCTTAACGTCGCATCCAACCATGCGCTGTACTTTTTGATGCCACGTCGTGTCTGTGCAGCACCAGAATGAGCTCTTGCTCTGACAGGTTAGCACTTGAAATGTTTGCTTAACTTTGCTTCCTGGCATCAGTTGGTACATCTTTGTCAACCTACAGTTGAGAAAACTTGTTATTCAATTTGTCTGCTGATGCAGACCTACACTATAACCTTGGTGAAGTATAGTATTTCACTGACAGATTATATTTCAGATCAACAAGCAGACCACCACTGACGACTTCATGGCAAGTGCACTATCCCTGTACTATCCCGTTTGATATATGTGCATTATCTAACGGTGTAATGAACTTCAATTATTGCATGTTGTCTATACTGTCTGGCTTGGAGTTATCATGATGTCATGTGATGTAATCTGCATGGATCATCAGTTCTCTATTTCTTAAGGCTTTATCAGTTATGGGATCCACCATCACTGCTGACGTTGTCTTTCATCTTTCCAAATAGTGTGACATTTGACTATAGGTTTGGATTCAAGGCCGCTCACTCAACTCTGAACGTGCTGCTGCTCCTCTTAGTAATGATCAGTGCTCTTCACTCTCAATGAGGTTGGGACTGTCTCCCTGAGCATGTCCCAGGCATTTGAT
>CM068955.1:157978804-157993209 GCA_035128595.1 Eptatretus atami
GTCAGGCATCCTGCTCTGCTTTCCAAACTTGATGCCTGCAAGGCCACCTTCATACCTGGCTTTCTGACTTCCTCTACTCATGCCGTCATTGCGTCGCTATCGATGGAACCTTCTCCTGTCCCAGTGGAGGCTGGAGTACCCCGAGGCAGGATATCGGGCCCAGTTTTGTTTATCACCTACATAAATGACCTCTCTGATGCTTAAACCCTCTCAGCCTGTCTGGAATGGATTTTCTGCTTGCCGGGTAATTGGAATAGGTCTTTCATACACTGTAAATCTCAGTGTCACTTTGGAAGGACCGACAAAGAAACACACCTACCGTCCTACCTATTTCCATGGTCAGCTACTGGAAGAGGTTCGGTCTCTTGACCTTCTAGGCCTTTACTGTCAGCCATAACCCTTCGTTGGTTGGCTGTACAGCAAAACTGGCCTCCAAAACCAGCTGCAGATTAGGTATACTCCATTGTTTCAAGTCATTCTTTGAAAAATCAGAACTACTCACAGCCTACAAGGTCTTTATCCGAAGGTTGTTAGAGTGTTGTCCTCCCCTATCCGTTGGTGGCCCAGTATCATATGTCTCCCTTGAAATCCGTAGTTTTAAGGATATTGGCAACTCTTGCAATAAGGCTGAAATGCAAGGCCTGTTGCTCTCATAATGCAGATGAGTCTGTGGTTCTCTTTTATTTATTTATTTATTTATTTTCCTCCTTTCCTTTACCACCCCTCCTGCCATCTGGCTCCCCTTGCTCTCGTAGGCCCATGTTGCACGTGTTCTTCCATTCCTGCCCTCTTGGTTAAACTCCCATAAGTCAGGCTTGCTGCACAGCAGCACTCTTTTGTTCCTATTTCCTCCAGTTTGTGGAGCTGACTTCCTGAGGCTGTTTCAATCGCATTCTTCCCTTTAGGGCTTCAAACGGGCAGTGTAACACCATCTTATGTCATCCCCCTTTCCTGCCTGCAATGCTTTCTACCCCCATTGACGTTACTTAACCTCGTCCATCTAACCCAACTCTGTTACTTGCAGGTTACTGTCAGAGTTTAAATTTTGTTTTATAGTGGATGGTTATGATTCGATGAGTGAAGTGAGGAGCTGAGCAGGGCTCGGTTCCCCTGGAAGCTCTGGGGGTGGGGGTGGGGGTGTGTGTCTAGATCTTCTGAGAAACCATCCGAGCATATTTGAGTCTCAAATTCAGTTATCCTGGGATAGCCAATGAAGGCAACTTTTTGTCTGATTTCTGGCATAATGTTGTTTTGTGAACAGTTTAAAAGCGTGATCAAATATGTCGTTAAGATTGCCCCAAGAAGAATACTACTGTTGTCTTGCTGTGATGCAGCAGTCATTGACTTGAGAACAGAAGAAGAAATTGTCCAAGATTGGAGCCTGTGAATTTTACTTTGAACTTGGTAGTTATGTAGTTATTATTGTCATCCAGTATTCTGGTCTCTAGATTGAGGATTACCTTATGTAGAAAGTGAGACCATCATCTATCAGTCTGAAACACAGCATCATCTACCACACGCATTGAATTAATAAATTTCACACTTTTATTCCGTTTTGCATATGCAGGATCAGTTCGGAGTACCCAGGGTTGGTTGGAAGGTCATGAGCACTAAATAAATTACCCCCGCCCTCTTCCACTTCACATCCCACCACCCTCGCAAGGGTGAGCAGACTACTTGCAATTGTTGCCAGTACATGTGGCATAGTGCAAGTGGTTTACTCACTGACCTCTACCAGGGGGAAGAGGTATCGAGGGTGGAATAACGACGATGACACCAATCCTCTAAGTTCGGGTGTACATCAATATTTACCCCGTGCATGCAAAGTTAAAAATGGGGTTAAGCAATTGGTTCTTGTCCGTCCGTCTGTCTTCAAATGTCAGTTCATGATTGAGGAACAACTTATTTATATTGAATGTTATATTTTGAGCATGAATAGGAAGACAGGTTTGCCATTTAGCAGTACTTTGTCTGAATTTGTTCCGATCTCACAAGTACAGAGAGGAGTGTGAGAATTTTTTTTTTGTACTCTTTCTGCCTGTCTGGCAGTCAAACAAAATTTAAAATAGTCCATGGGCCCAGGCCAGAAATTCCACTTGTCGGTACCATCTAAGGAAACCAATCCTAGTTATGATTTTTGAATTGGTGTATATATATAGATCATATTTTGATGTGATAACCATTGCAGACTGGCAGTTATTGGTAGTTATCATCTCTGGAATGTACCCGTACCCTCCGCATAATGAAAGCGAAAAGGCAAACTCAGAAACATTCACTAATGATGCAATTGCTGTTTCCACATGGGGCTAGAATGAACTGCAAACCACAAATACATGTCTGAAATGCTTTATTTATACCATCCGAATAATCTTTCTGTCATTCCTGAAGGCAGAATTTGTTTTATGGCAGAAAGGGGCGAACAATGGGCCTATCAAAATGTTGCTGATTAGTGATTTTCAGTACATTTTAATTTATAATATTGTCTTACAAGTTCCCTGGGTAGTGCTACTGAACCGCAGTAGCCTACAACATGCACATGTTGTATGAGGAAAACATTTATGAACATTTTACAAGTTTTTACACAGTTAAAGGAATTGCCCTTCCCCTACCCTAGTTCCAACAAGGTCCAAAATGTGAAATTTACGGATAACCCAAATTTCACCACGCTACTGTGGCATTTTATGTACTATGTTTTACTCATGCATATTTTGTAGCCATGAATGTCCTTGTGATTGTGCCAAAACATTCACACCATGGATCAGTAGTCTAGTCTTCATCACTGTTATCAGCATCAGAGTCCTCGAGGTCTACAACCTCTTCCTCGACATCAGCGGGCTGGTTGCTGCAGTTCGCAACTTGCACATGTCAGTGCACTTCAGGATATTGGCAAGGCACGTGCAGTCTGGGAGTTTGCACGACCGTCCACACTTGCAGGAAAGCAGTTGCAACACTGCATCCGGTGCTTGAGAGACCCTGCATCCACTCGATGGCAGCTTCCCGTCATCATCAGTGGTCCATCCACAACCCTTGGGACTTGGAACATAGGGTTGGCATTGCAGACAGCGCTCCATAGCAGCCTGGTAGTTTGCACGGAGGACGTGCATGAAGAGGCAGTCTTCACATGGTGGAAGCTGACTGGACTCTATCTCTCCCCGTCTGGCACAGAAGAGTTGATGTCGGAGTTCATTGACTTTCGTGGTGTTGGTAGACGGCACGTACATGTGGCAGTGACCTCTTGCAGCTTCTGAAAGAGCTCGGTGGATACTTCCATGAATGACCGAGCTGACTGAAGGCCTCTTGGTAGGTCTTATCCGACTTCATTTGCTTCAAGGCGCCCATCTTTCCCCGGCCTGCAAAGGCACTGACTGTATCACAACCGGAGAACACGTGCAGTCCAACCAGGGCATCACAGACACTGTCTCCCATCGATCTAGCAAGCTTGTCAATGTCTAGGAACCGTGTCGGGTTTGCGTACCACACTTCTGATACACGGGGCATGGGATGTCCTTATTGAAGGCAAGACACAGCACGAGGACACTGTATCTTCGGCAGTGATCACCACAGCCTTGTACCCAGCATCTGCTGCATGCAGAGCATGCAGAAGCATTCGGGTGTCTGCTTCCTCCTGCGTGGACTTCAGCTCTGCCACTTCCTCCCAGTGGTCCTTGGTTTTTTGTTTTTTTGATTTTCCCCCAAAACGTCAATATCTCAGAATGGTAAAATGCAAAATACATACACTAAGCTGCCTTTCTGGAACGGTTATCACATATTGAAATAATCATATAGTCCCTACCAATAACTTAGTAGCCCTAAAGTTTGGTTTCCTCAGATGGTACCGATATATGCCTGGGCCCATGGACTAAAACAGGAAAAGAACAATGGAGATTGCAGACCCTCACCAGGACTTGCTTCTTTGGGTGTTTGTGTAGTTTTGTGTGTGTTTGTGTCGTGGTGTGTTACAAAATTAATAATAGACATAATTGGAACTTCCACACTATAACTGCTGGCAGTGATGACCGGTACCAAGACGTCCCGCTTTTATGCACCCCGCTTTGATCGGACACCTGACCCTGACCCATGACATTTATTATTAGGTCATCTCTATCATCTCAGTAGAGATGACCTAATAATAACAGTCTCGAAGTCTGTCCGCCGTCGTACGTCCGTCCGTCCGTCGTACGTCCGTCCGCGTCCTACCACAATCAAACCGAGTGGAGACAAATAACCAAGAGTGGAATGGATAGAGGTCGATGAGACATGCACAACGATATAACTTTCAAGGTCGTCCAAGGTCGAGGTCAACGTCACGAGGCTGTCAAAGTTGCGAAAATCGTCGATTTCAAATCGTATCTCCTCCCTCATTTATCAAGAGAGATCAAATGTTATTAGTGATTCAGATACTACGGACTATTATCTAGAACAACACGAGCCATTTTTTTGAAATTTGCTCCGTTCCGATTTTATAGCCCTTCAAACTTCGCTCTGATCCCCGTATGGGCCGTTCATAAAGTACATACAAAAATAAAAGTATTAACTTAAGAACCGGAACTCTCCGAGACAAATATTACATTTGAAGCTTTTGTCAGATTTAACTAAAACAATGGAACACAAGTTTATATGCACACTTACTTTCATTTATGACATTAACATTGTCTTGAATGTCAATTTGTACTTTTATTTTCATAAATAATGTGCTGTGATATTAAAAGAAAAAGGCAAATTACACTGCTAGGGACTGCATCGTCATGACTTACAAACATCGGTTCATAAGGAACTGTGGCTTTGCAAGCGATTAGCGATGTATGAGGGGGTGGGTGGTTTAAAGCCCGCGTACGGCCTGCGTACAGGGGTGGGTGGGTGGTACGACGGCTGCATACATACTTTATGAAAGTGGTGTCGGACTACATGAAAGCGTTTCAGAAGATGAAGGTGAGCCTGTCGTCATCGCGAGGGGAAAAATATCTCCGTTCACAGGAACATTTTCGACGTGATGTTGAATCCGTGGACGTCAATAATTGTTCCATATTACTGTATTACCGTAGTTAATAATTAGTGATGCATTTGAGATAAATCTACAGTTCGTTGTAATGTTCAAGTATTGTGATGTGATATGAGACGCATATGGGGGTGGGTGGGTGGTCACTAGCCTGCATACAGAGGGGGTGGGTGGGTGGTCACTAGCCTGCATACAGAGGGGGTGGGTGGTTTTGAACCCGGAAGTAGAGCAACGTACTTTATGAACTGCCCCTATTCCAGTCTGGCACAGAGTTACTTACTTTCGACCTCTGGCAGAGATGACCGGCACTCCCGCTCGGCGGTATTTTTATTAAATTGAATTTAGAATGTGATTAAAATGAATAAAATTGAAATCAAATGGAAGACCAAATAGGTACAGTCCTGCATTGGAGTAATCAGAAGGAACCCAAACAAGCAAAAAGCAAAGGTGAAGTCATCAGGAGGAACCTGGATAGGATTCCCATTTCAGCTGCTACTCCCCTACCCTCAAACCCATCCAGGTGTAGCCAAATGAGCCTTGTTCAAAAAAAATAAAATCAAAAGAGCTCAGATCAAAAAAAATTAATAATAATTCTGGCTGCCAGACCATGCATCTGGGTTGATATTTAAAACTTATATTCCCCATCACTACTAGATCATAATTGTAGTTTCACGTAGATCGATGAAGCAGAGAAAGATTTTTTTTTCCAAGATTTTCGCTCATTCCAATATGACTGTAAAACCATGTGACCTATGAATTATTTGTGACCACCTTGGTATCCCCAAGGCTTGGGGAACATGTGTGAAGTTTCCCCTCGATCTGTCCAGCCATTCTGAAGAAGAAGATTTTAAAGGGTTTCGGGTAAATCCAATATAGGTGCCAAACCATATGACCATGATGTCGTAGGTGGGGAACTTTTTGTTCCTCACTCATAGGTGGTCATACCTGTAGTTTTTCCTCCATCTGTTGAGCGTTCCAGATAAGTTTTTTTTGAAGGTTTTAAAATAATTATTTCTATTTTTTTAAAAACGATATGGCTTGTCCAATTGCGTGACCGATGATGTCATCAATTTTTTTTTCTTTTTCTGTTGACCAATTTATCCCAAGATGACCTCAAGCATCTTCATACTTTTTGGATGTACCGTTCTACGTATGTAATTATGACGTCGTAATGAAGGCACCCATGACATCATAAACAAATCACACTTGTTCATCATGTGGAGTACTTGCCATGTGCCAAGTTTCAATTTTTTTTTTTCCTTAGTGTGGTTTTCATAGATACTGAGGTTCAAGGTTTTTCCTTTTTTTCCAACATGGGTGCCGCACTACCACGTGACCTATGACATAATTATCAATAAAACATTCTCCATGAGTAGTCGCTCCTATGGTGAAAATTGTGTCACTCTGATGAGCAGTTGCAGAGAAAAACACTAAAGCTCTGTGCGGACAAACAAGTGGACCGGAATGCAATACCCTCTCCTCCAGCGAGGGTAATCATTCCAAGCAGGAAACTAGCTGTTTTTAAGGCCGTCGTAGAGGACACAAACACCAAGCACGAAGAATGCATGCACTGTGTTAGATAGGGTGATATAATAGACACTGCATCAGTGATGGTAAAACGGTGGTAAATTCTGAAATTAATTTATTTATATGACTTTTAAAATCTTTATTTTATTTAAATTGAATTATATATTTGAACACTGGAGAACACAAATCGTCACATTTGCACCTTCAAAACCCTCAAGTTTAGCAGTTCTTGGACATGTTAAATATGGTGGTGTATAAACACATTAACACTTCTTCAGTAGCGCTAAACTTCTCAAAAAAATGTTTTAAACTATCTTTTAAATCATTACTTTGCTTCAAATTTTAAAGTATACTGTATACTTGAACACTGCGTGGGATAACGTGTTCTGTGAACTCTGTCGTGTGGCTTTTATGGTTACCTTTTCAAAAACTGTCACTTTTCTAAAACTGCATCTTAATTTTAATGTTAGTGAAAATTATACTTTATATGAAAAGAGGCCAATTCTCTCTGTGTGTGTATATGTGTATATATATATATATATATATATATATATATAATAAAATCAGACGCACCTCCTGACTATTATGGTGAGCTTCGCCACGGATTATGTCTCACACGGTAAAACCGCATAATCCGCAAAGAACAACCGTCTGTCTGCCATCCAGACGATTGTTCCCGCTAATGCAAACCATTCAAGCAGAAGGCACCTGATGTGATCGGCGGGTAAATCGAAACGTGGAGTGTGACGAATACTCCTCTGATCTCCATTGGACATAGTCCTACACCAAAATCAAGATGTTCATGTTTATTTTAAAGATTACTGGCAGGGACAATAAAGTGACTGTGACTATATAGCATCAAGAAGAGTGAAATTTAAATGCAAAATAACCAATCGGCACCTTTTCAAACGAAACGCGGAAAGCGGCAGCTGGAAACAGGAGACAGTGAACGCAAAGACAGACACCAAGGTTCACAATTGTGTGTGATCCCAAACGGTTTCTTCAACCAATTCAACATTTGTTCCCTTGATTGAATTAAATTGAGTGCAAAACACCTCCACATTTATTTTATTTTATTTTCTGAAAATAAACCGTGGGGTACGTAGTCTAAGGTAGACTAGCTAACAAACGCTGGTACTCCAGTGGCAGACAGCTTCTGATGAAAACCCAGCTCTTTCTTCTCTTCCTGTTTGCTCATTTCCTTATTGTATCCACATCTGGGATTTAAATTTTTTTATTTTTTTTTAAATTTGTACATCCAAGATAAATGGCATGTGCTGTACAGCATGATTTGTGAATTTTCTTCCACTGTTTAAAGGGGAAGTTAAAGTAATTGTATGTGTGAAAGATTTATATAAGTGACGAGATGACCCGTGAACCCATTGGGTTCCCATTGTGACAGCGGTTGATGAAAAAAAAAAAAGACAATTTTAATATTATTTAGTGGTCAAACTTTAACTTGAAGAAAATTTGAGCATTACCTCAGGAGTCATCGTTCAACGAAGCACGCATCTAAGCACAATTTCATTTATTAATGAACACGGAAGTATTAGATCAAAATGGCGATGTTTATTTTATGCTTTAAAATAAATCGTTCTTTGTCTATACTAAATGTTTGAGATTTTAAAATAAATCATTTCAAGAAAAAAAAAAAAGATAGCTCCAGCGAACTATACCGCTGAGGTTGTTTGCATTGATCAAATACTCTTGAAGAGTACTTGACTGAATCGGGAATTGATTTTTTTTAAATAATTTTTTTCGTTGCCCGATTTTAACGAAACTTGATACTGCACACTGCAGGAGAATGGTGAGTAAGGTGGCCCTAAAATTTTTGCACTATCATGTACCGTTTTGGCTGTATTTCGGGAACCTACAAGATAAGAGTTTTCGTAATGTATAGATGTAAGAAACGAGCGAGAACAGTAGAAAAACAGATGAAGAAAAGAGTGAATGGTATGTTGGGCTGGCACCAATATCGGCATTGAGGTACAATGTGACTGATGGTGTCTTGACTCGCACATGTTCTTGTACGATCCTTTTCACCTGCACTGTTACCACAGTGATTTCACACTAATTTATCGCATTCTCCTGACCCATTATCATCCAGCACTTGTCCATTCTTTCCTTGTCCAGGGTTGGAAACAATGGCACCAGCAAAGGCAGTGTTAATGGAATTTAGCAAAGGATGCAACACACTCTTGATCAATGCATTTGTGATATTGACGGTGTGGAAACAGTCTCAAGTAGAAGCTTGACTGAACATTCATTGACAAAAACACATTGGCGTGAGGAACCAGGATGTCCAATCCAATGGTCTCGTGAGGGATTATTAGCTCATTGAGGCCGAAGTATTAACCAAGCCCTCACGACTTCAGCATTGGGCTGTTGATGGTTCAGTGATTGAAAGATCAAGATTTCATGTTTGTTTCCGTAACCAGGATGATAGACATCACTGATCAATAAAAGTAAAAACTCTGCAAGTGACATTTTCCCATGCTATTTTTGATTAATAACAAGTTAATATTGTCCTGAGATAATTTATCCCTGTTACAATGACTACCTCTTTGGATGTGACTGAATGACAGAAACAAACTAGTATAGAGAGTTCATAGAACATGATACCCCATCCTGTGTTGAAGTATATGCTGTCGGACCCAGCCATTCTCGGACCCTGCATATTTGCATTTCATAAAATGTGACCTGCTTCTACATTCGCGTATTCACATTTTTATATATTAATTTTCTTTTCTTTTTTTTCCCCCATATCCACATCCATGGTTTTTCTGACCTGCTTCTACATTTGCGGCCCGGTTCTTCAAGTATTCATGGTTTTTGCTTTACGTATTTGCGGTTTTTCACGGGATTTTTTATTTACTCCCCCCCCCCCCCCCCTTATGAAACGAATGTCAGGGTCTGACAGGAGTTAATTTTTTTATATATACAATAATGATTTTAAAGATCGTTTAAAAAAAAAAAATCTGGAAGTTTGGCACGATTGAAGCAGTCTTGGACACCACATGATGGAATATGTCTAAGTACTGCAAATTTGGAGGTTCTCGGAAGTATTTGGAAGACAATATGTTTTACAGTGTTCAAGTATATAATTCAATTTAAATTAATAAAGATTGTAAAAGTCATATAAATAAATTAATTCTGGAATTTACCACCGTTTTACTTGGGGTCGATTGCACCACCCTATCAAATACGTTACCTTCGTTGCACGTGCCTGTTATAGTGTCCTTTTATGCCATCCTTAAAAACATTAAGTTTCCTGTTTGGAATGATTTTCAATTTTGTTTATTGTCAGACAGGCAGACAGAGTAAAAATATTATCTCACTCCTCTCTCTGCATGTGCAATCGGGACTAAGTCAGAGACAAAGTTCTGCAAAACTGCAAAGCTGTCTTCCTATTCATGTTCCAAATATATAATTCAATCTAAATTAGTTATTCCTCGATCATAAATTGATAAGAGGGAAGGTTGGACTGACGGACAGACATGAACCAATTGCTTAAAATTGCTTTTCACTTTGCACGCATGGGGTATCTAGTATGGCACTCAGTGGAGCGGATACCTCTGCCAGGCTGAACAGTTTTTCGTTTTTTTTATCCCACCGAAAAGCCGGATCTGGATCTGGACCTTAATCAACATCTAATCAGCTTGTCCTTGTCACCTACCCAACTCATCCACCAAGTTTCATCTGAATCCTTCTACAACTTTTTGAGATATCGTGCTATATGTAGTTTTTGGCCTCGTCTCTCAATCGTGAAGAATCGCTGAAAATTCTCGTATCCAGATCCGGTTCCAGAAATTTACTAACATCAAATCAATTCATCCTCGTCACAAAACCAACCTGTCCACCAAGTTTTGTCCTAATCCGTCCATAACCTTTTGAGATAACCTGCTCACAAACAGGGGTGAACACATAACCTCTGTCCACCTTCGGTGGTGGAGTTAACAAGAACTGTGTCTGCACAGTAACATATCCTTTTCAACATTGATGTTCTAATGTACTTTCAGCCTTTTTGCAGTGTCCTTTGTGGTGGCAGACAAGTGTTTTCTTTTCAGGATACAAGTGAATGAAGGTTTATGTGTCTGTTACAGGCAAGAAGGTGAAGGCCAAAGGTAAAGGGAAAACCGTAAGTCTCAACGACTTCCTTGCCGAAGGTGGTGCCTCTGTTAGCATCCCACCACCAGTGAACTGGGCCGATGTTACTGAAGACTTGGAATCTGATAGTGAGTTTATGCTGTCTGTTTTTCCTTTTTCCTACAAATACTGTAGCTTGTGTTGGAGCTTTTAGAAAATGCTATTTTGGGGGAAGGGGGAGGGATGCTTAATTTTGTTCATAAGGGGGAGGAGGGTAAGTTATTTTGTACATGCTGGGGCTGGGGGTGGAAGCATATGGTCAAATGTTTGGCCACATTTGCAAACAAACATGGCTTTGCTATTTGATGTCATTCCAGTCTCCTTTTGGTTTAAGATTTATTTTGATTTTTCTTTTGTGATTGTTTGTCCCCCTTCCGTTCCAACTGGATCAATCGCATTTTTAGAAAAGAAAATATTTTTTCTTATTTCGATATACCCACTCTGCAGACTTATGAATGCTTCGGTGAACTCTTAACAGGAATGATATGTTCACGTTTGTATGCATTTAATCGTACACCGTTCACAGCCTCGCCAGTATGGCACGCGTACGATGATGGGAGGCGAGGACCCCCCATTGACCGTTCGAGCCTCCCCACTGCACCCCGTGCCGCCCGCGCCATTGGTATCGATGCCAGTCGCCTGCCAGCCCGGCCCCCCTACACTGCTTTCCTGGGGAACCTTCCGTATGATGTCACTGAAGACTGCATTTACCGTTTCTTCCACGGACTCAAGGTGCTGGGATGTCACCTCGTTACCCTCGCCGGAGGAGTTGATGATATCATCAGTCCGTTTGTGTGTGTGTTTGTCTGTCTGTCTGTCTGTGTTTGCTTGTCCACACAGAACTTTCGTGTTTTTCTCCATAACCACTTGTCAGATTGACAAAATTTTCACCAAAGGAGCGACTACTCATGTAGAATGTATTATTCATAATTATGACGTCATAGGTCATGTGGTGTGGCAGCAATGTTGGAAAAATGTAAAAAACTTTGGACCTCTGTATCTCTGAAACCGCACCAAGGAAATATTGAAACTTGGCACGTAGCAAGTACTCCTCATGGGTAATAAGTGTGATATATATATATATTTTTTTTGACATCATAGGTGCCTTCATCATGATGTCATAATTGCATATGGAGAACGCTACATCTGATCAGTATGAAAATTTTTGAGGGTCATCTTGGGATAAAGTGGTCCACAGAAATTTTTTATGATATCATTGGTCATGTGATTCGGCAGCCATATTGTTATTTTCTTTTGTTTTTTTTAACCTTCAAAAATCTTCTCTGAAATGGCTGAACAGATCGAGGTGAAACTGAACACGTATGACTGCCTGTCCATGAAGAACAAAAGGTTCACACATATGACATATATCACATGGTTTGGCAGCCGTATTGGATTTGCCCTAAAACCTATGAAAATCTTCTCCAGAATGGCTGGACAGATCGAGGGGAAAATTCACACAAATGTTCCCCAAGCCTTGGGGATACCAGGGTATTCACGAATAATTGATGTCACATGGTCTGGCAGCCATATTGGATTGAGCGAAAATCTTTCAAAAGTATTTCTCTTGAACCGCTGAATCAATCAATGTGAAACTTCACAATTATGATCTTGTAGTGATGGGGAACATGTTTTAAATTTCAACCTGATCGGATGCATGGTGTGGCAGCCAGAATTATGAAAATTTTTGAATCTGGGTTATTTTTGATTTTTTTTAATTTATTTTTAAATATGGCTCACTTTGCTGTGCCTGCATGGGTTTGTGGGTAGAAGAATAGCAGCTGAAATGTGAATTCTATCCAGGTTCCTCCTGATTACTTCATCTTTGCTTTTTGCTTGTTTGGGTTCCTTCTGATTACTCCAATGCAGGACTTGTACCTATTTGGTCTTCCATTTGATTTGAAGTTAATTTATTTCAATCCCATTCTAAATTCAATAGACCGGTAATAAACATCATGGGTCAGGGTCAAGTGTCCGATCAAAGCCAGACGTCTTGGTACCCGTTCATCACTGCCAGCAGTTAAGTGGCAGTTCTAGTGTCTTATTAATTACGTAACACACAGTACACAAACGCCACCCAAAATACACCACACAAAACTACACAAACACCACACAAAACAAGTCCTGGCAAGGGTCTGGAATCTCTGATTGCTCTCTTTCTTGTTTCTATTTGCATTTCCTCGGGATGTTCTGTGAGGATGGCATCGGCCGGAGCCGATGTGATCAATTCGTGTGATTCCTTGAGATCAGTTATGGCTCTGCACCGAAAACCTCTCCAGTTTAGAGTGAACATAGTACAGGCCCACCAAGGAAAGAGATAGCAGAACCTTTCAGGGGCCAGAAAGGACTGCATACTCGGTGATTATAATGCCCTACCTGCTAAACGTCAGGTTAGCATTTTATAGTTGGGCTGGGAATCTAACCCTGACTCGATAGCTCAAAGCTCAGTATGCTTCCTTTTGTTTTCTTCTTTTTTTTTCTCCTTTTCTTCTGTCCTCTCAGCTCAAACTGCCAACAACATAATTACATCCGGAGAAATGATTGGCTATTTGGAGCAATTATATCCCATACACCCCCATTCCTTTCCTTCCTGTTTTCCTTGTCTGGCCTCATCAACTCTCAACGTCCACTTGTCTCCTCTGTGCTCAAAATTTATTTATAAACGACCAACCCTCTCGACTCCCATCGACATTTTATTTAGTATCTGGAGGTCCTCAAAGTTTATAACATTATTTAAAAAGCTTTCTTGTACGGCTACATCAGCCTATTGTCAAGACATCAGATGAGTTGTTTTTATGTTTCGCTGGAATTCTGATGGAAGAATCTCAACTGAATCCTTGGCATTCAATCGTACAGTGTATGATATTCTTCCATCCGGTTTGTAGCTGATGTTTAGGAGAATGATCTGTGGACGCCATCAAACCCCACAAACACTACATGTTGACCCTCACGATTGGACGCCCAGTCCTCTGTGACTTTTATTTTCTGACAACTTTTTGATGATTGGTCGTACATTTGTTGTTGCCTGTTTACCACTTTGATTGGGTTTGGTATGAAAGCACATGTGGATCTGCATGCTGCAGGTCAACTCCGTGAGACTTCCCCGAGATGCGATAAACCCCGAGCGGCTCAAGGGCTTTGGCTATGCTGAGTTCGAGGATGTGGAGTCCCTCATGGGGGCACTGGCCCTCAACGAGGAGGTGAGTTATTTCAAAGTGTGCACGTTTTGTGTGACGTAGCATTCTTTCCAACCCCTTCTCCCAGACCTTTCCTTCTCTTTGTGTTTTTCCCTGTAAATATCCATCTACATCATATGTATGCGACAGTTTTAGAGTTGCTGTATCGTTGGCAGTGCTTTTCTTGCTCTCTACATGTCCCCATCTGCCCTTTTTTATTACTTGCAAAATTGAAGATTTTTCAAGTCTATTGGTCAGTCGATTTTGTTATTCTGTCTGTTTTTTGTGTGTTTATCGCTTACAGGTCACAATTCTAAACCGATCGTCATGAAACTTTACGAAGTTGTCGAGATAGTCTCAACTGAGAAGCCTATTGAATTTCAGGTCAAAGGTCATCTTGAGGTCATATATTTTTTTTAATCGTCAGTTTTTTCATCCGATTGACTTGAAAATTAAACAGCAATTGCATCATCCATCACTGAATTTGGAAACAAACTATTTTTGAGATCAAAGGGTCAAAGGTCAACTCGAGGTCAAACTTCTAAAATCATCAATTTCAA
>CM068955.1:157996123-158001123 GCA_035128595.1 Eptatretus atami
ACATACATACATACATACATACATACATACATACATACAATGTGGAATGTTGTATTACTTTTTGCTACAAAAATACACAACTCTTTAACTGCACAGACTTTGTACTTGTGAAATGTTGTTTTGAATGAATCGGGAACAAGTTCCGTTTGAACATTTTCAAAGTGGTGCTGCACAAATTTTTGATTGAAGATGCTTTGGGGATCGAGCCAAAAGTCAAGTTTTTTTTTACCCCTCAGCCTGAATTGGCTAAGGGGTATTGTCGTCATAGGCGTTGTCCGGGCGTCTGTCAACTTTTGGTTTCCGTCAATTTCGAGAACGCCTTGTCCGATTAAATCCATTTTTGCAGGGTATGTTGGGGTTGAGTAGAGGAAGGTTCCTTTCGAAAATGGGCGCGCTGCGATTTTCAATGTGGCCTCCATGGCAGCCATCTTGAAATTGGTTTCCGTCGATTTCGAGGAGAACGCCTTGTCCGATTAAATCCATTTTTGCAGTGTGTGTTGGGGCTGGGTAGAGGAAGGTTCCTTTCGATTATTAATCAGTGCGATGCGATATCCAATATGGCGGCTAGGGCAGCCATCTTGAATTTGGTTTCCGGACCATAACTTGAGAACGGCTTGACAGATTGATCTTATTTTCATGGGGGTATAATGGGGGTGGTTAGAGGAAGGTTCCTTTCGATATACAGCACAATCCGATATCCAATATGGCGGCTAGGGCAGCCATCTTGAATTTGGTTTCGGACAATAACTTGAGAATGGCTTGACTTATTGATTTCATTTTTGTGTGTATAATGGGGGTGTTTAGGAGGAAGGTTTGAGAACGGCTTGACTTATTGATTTCATTTTTGTGTGATATAATGGGGGTGTTTAGAGGAAGGTTCATTTCGATATTCAGCGCAATCTGATATCCAATATGGCGGCTAGGGCCGCCAATTCTCTAAATTTCAAAAGTAAACATGTCAATTTATATTAATAAAACAATAAAACCAACACAAAGTATCCAAAATTATACTAATATAATATATTATCTTAAAAATAAACTACATATGCTCAATTATTAATTATAATACTTTATAAAAGAATGAAATACATAAATAAGATCAAATGTCTTTGAATTTGGTTTCCGGACAATAACTTGAGAACGGCTTCACACATTCATTTTATTCTGGCGAGGTATAATGGGGTTGAGTAGAGGAAGGTTCCTTTCCAAAATGGGCATGCTGCGATTTTCACTGTGGCCGCCACAGCAGCCATCTTGAAATTGGTTTCCGTCAATTTCGAGGAGAACACCTTGTCCGATTAAATCCATTTTTGCTGGGTGTGTTGGGGTTGAGTAGAGGAAGGTTCCTTTCGAAAATGGGTGTGCTGCGATTTTCAATATGGCCACCATCTTGAAATTGGTTTGGCGTCAAGGGGCTGAGGGGTTACGCCCGCTTTGCGGTGCTATTTTTTTATTTTTTTTTATTTTATTCTCTCCTCTTTTCTCCTTTAACAACAAAACAAACAAAAAAACATTCTTCTTTAACAGCCACAATTATTCCCACATTCTGTGCAGTTAGCTGGGGGAAGTCTTTCAAATGGCCCAAGTCTTTCACGAACTAGCGGCCAGGCCTGACATTTGACTAAGGTTATGGCAGGAACTTGCAATTCGGCCATGGTGCCGGCGTAGCTCGCATACTCTTCGCGAAGGACACTGCGGGATCTTTAACGTACCACAACTAGTGCTGATAGACGGTACGCTCGGTTTAACGTTCATCCGAGGGATGGCACACACACTGATGCATCATCCTGCCTGTGAAACACCGGGATGACGGTTTATAGTTGGGCCAAGATTCGAACCCAGGCTCGGCAGGTTAGAGGCGAGTGTGTGTACCTCTACACCATCCTGTCAACCCCCATTTTCTGGTTTGATAGGTCAATTTTATGTTGGTGGTCAACATTAAATTGACCTGTCAAAGCTGAGGAGAAAATGCATTTGTGTTGAGATGCACAACCAGTTGGGTCACCTGATCAAGATCGGGTTGTTTAGACTTTAGTAAACCATCAAGAAGATTGATGTTCAAAGCTGTAGCCAAAATTTTCCTGAGAGTGCACCATGGCAGTTTTTGGGCAAGTGGCCTCATTTCCTTGTTTGAGATGTCAGTACTGTCACCGTCAACGGCCTTCTACATCTGTCGATGTAGACTGAGGTTCACCCTGATCACCTGTGTATAGCCCTTAGGTGAAAAATCGGTCTGATACATCCTCTGAATATTTGAGAACAGACTTGACAGGTCCATCCATGCAGGTAGAAGTCAATCACACTCATGCTAATACACCACCTATAGAGGGTTTTCAGAGCTGTCCCATAATGCCATGTTGGTTGTATTCACTTCCCTGGCAACGATAGAATCAGTTGCTCTACAATCTAGCACGTTTATCTTGTTATTCTAACTTATTGCAATGGAAGGTTACGCTAATTCTTTGGCCTTGTTGGGTCTTGTTTACCTTTTCTCGCTTGTTTAGCTTGCCAACTAATATGGCACCCAAGCACTGCTTCATGGGTACTGAAACCCCTCTCTCGCATTGCCATCTTTTTGAGACTCATTGCTGCTTCTGTAAGTTGTGGAAAACCATGTGTACTGCTCATGGAGGAGCTTTAACATGCACGACAAGCCCATTCATGGACAGTGGACAAATCACCGCACTATACGTGATTGAAACCCTGGGATCTTGGCATCATGTGCATTTGAGAACAAATAGCTCAACCAAAAGCGATACAAGATGATATTCTATCATTTTGAACTCCATAATCGTGCCTTCATTTTGAAATTTACAAATGGAATTGAGTGTAAAAGACGAGTTACGACACAGTATTGTTCACATGTGTTGTAAAACTTTTGTTTTTTCCTAAATGCCAAGTGCATGACCTTCACACCAACTCCAACCCTCACTCTCTTCTTGTATGTATTACAAATCATACCCATGACACCCCCCCCCCCAAACCTTCTCATGTGTATACATGCGAGATGAGTGTATCTTGTGCTTCACTCCGATTTGGCCTCTGTAAACTCGAATGTTTTTCAAATTTTATAATTCTGCGTTCCTGCTTTGGTGTTCCACTGCTAAGGTTTTTATTATTTATTATTATTATATTATTATTATTTATTTATTTATTTAGTGCTGCCTTCATTCCATGCCCCTACACATTGTACAGTACGGTACTTAAAAATGCACAGTAAATTATGATGCTTCAAATTATTTTTTTTACAATCCAACATTTTCACTGAAACCACTTTTACGAACCCACTCAAAGGCTGAAGCATCGGAATGTGTTGATCCCACAACCCCAGTGTTCACTCAATGGCTTATTGTTTCAAACTGTCATTAGACGTGTCTTGTAGGGAGATTGTGATTTTTGTGCAAACAACACTTTTTTTTTTCTTTCTTCTTTTTCTTTACTTGATTCTTGTTTTACGTGACAGTAAATGTTGGTTTAAACCGTGATTGTGTTTTTGCCTCCATCTCACGAACCTCCGCATCTGGAGTCGTTGATCTGTCCGGAGAGGGGCAGCTCCTATGCTGAACAATAGAGTTGACAGAAAGAATAAGAATAAACAAATCTTATGATAGATGGCACAGGCACAGCAGGAGAAACAAAGAAAGTATTGTTTCTCAAAATGCCAGCGAGTGCCCACCTGGTTGCATGAATAATGCATGAACTGAGGAAATTGTTGGCACAGCTGCTGTCACCAATTTGTATTTATTTATTTATTTATTTATTTATTTATTTATTTTTAAGCATCATGGCTATGTTGACACGTAAGCTCTACTGTGAGTGGTGTGGCACATTGTACCTCATCCTGGTGAGCAATTTGCTTTGTGGGTGTTTCTAACTCTTCTCTCACTGTTCCTCCCCTCTCCTCTCCTTCCACTACTCTTCTCAATATTTTTTTTCAACAGACTATGAACAACCGCCAAATACGTGTTGACATTGCAGATCATGTGCAAGACAGGGGTAAGCTCATTTTTTGTTTGTAAACTTTAAAATGTTTCCTCTAACCTACATTCACACAGGAATTTGCTGCTATTGTTAGCCTCGTCCATTCCCAAAGGGATTACAAGAGAGACTATTTTAATTGGTGTGTGAGTGTGCACATGGGTGTTGCCGTACTGTCTGGGACTTTCTAAAATTATTGGCAAGATAGTACGCAGTGCACTGATTGGTGTAGCGTGCAAGCCTCTATACACAATCCGCAATGCCATTGCGAAGCTAAAGGACAGGATATCAACTGGTGACAAATCAGGATGAGCTTACCATTCATACAGAGACTGCAACCAATTCTACATTGGTGAAACCGGAAAAAAATTTGAAGCAAAGGCAAGATGAACATGATCGAGCAATTAGGCTTGGGAAGGTGAAACAGTCAGCCATAGTATGTCATTGCCTGCAATCTGGCCCAGTTTTGACTTGAATGGGACCCCTGTCCTAAACACAATGTCCAATAAGTGGTACGTCGAGAGCCGAGAGGGTAGCCCAACTGGGAAGACCATGGACTTAACCACACAATACACAACTTTAATACAAATGGCAAAAATTGGATGGTGTAAACAACTGGGCAAGGTGAGCAGAAGAACATCAGTGCTCGATCCCGAACACAGCACCCACACATGAACAACACCCAATGGAAACTCCACCAAACGCACAACCGACACGTCACCATGTCCAACCCTGGCACAAACCCAGCCATGTTCGTTCCCTGGAAACACAAAAACAAGAATGAACACACACTTACCCCCACACATTATGATATCAGATCATGAGTAAATAATGAAAAGAGCAGAGTGTACCATCGATGATGTAATTGGTGTTTTTTTGCTTAAAGTTTCCTTGTAATAAAACCACTCCTCATTTGACCTCCAGCACTGGCCTGTGACTGAGAA
Organism: Eptatretus atami; assembly: GCA_035128595.1. NCBI lineage: Eukaryota > Metazoa > Chordata > Myxini > Myxiniformes > Myxinidae > Eptatretus > Eptatretus atami. The sequence continues at coordinate 158,001,046 of CM068955.1, forward strand.
CTAATTGTTGCCTCAGGAATAAAAGTGGACACTTGCTGAGGCTTATGGTCTTTTGGCCTGATGAAGCCTGCTTGGAAG
>CM068955.1:158008027-158020829 GCA_035128595.1 Eptatretus atami
GAGAACAGAGAGAACAGAGACAGAGACAGAGACAGAGACAGAGAGAGAGAGAGAGAGAGAGAAGAGGAGAGAGAGAGAGACAGAGAGAGAGAGAGAGAGAGAGAGAGGAGAGAGAGAGAGGAGAGAGAGAGAGAGAGAGAGAAGAGAGAGAAGAAAGAGAGAAGGAGGAGAGAGAGAGAGAGAGAGGAGGAGAGAGGAGAGAGAGGGTGGAGAGAAGAGAGAGGAGAGAGAGAGAGGGTGGAGAGAGAGAGAGAGGAGGAGAGGGAGGAGAGGAGAGAGAGAGAGAGAGAGAGAGAGAGAGAGAGAGAGAGAGAGGAGAGAGAGAGAGAGAGAGAGAGAGAGAGAGAGAAGAGAGAAGGAGGAGAGAGACTTGACTTTTATGTCCTTATTACAAAAAAGTATAAAGGGTAAAAAAATCAATACAACAAAGCAAAGGATAATATACAAGAGTGGAAAAAAAGGAAACCAATTCAATTTTCATAGTAATCGATAAAGCATTGACAACAGTTCATACACACGGATACCCCAAAAAAATACATTAGAGAAAGGAGAAGAAGATGATAAGAGAGAGAAAGCAACACAGGCTCCACACGTACCGCCAGAGACTGAGCAACAGCCCTTGCGTTTGCACATGCGTGCCAAGCGAGAGAGAGAGAGAGAGAGAGAGAGGGTGGAGAGAGAGTGGAGAGAGAGAGAGGGGAGGAGGAGGAGGAGGAGGAGGAGGAGGAGGAGAGAGAGAGAGAAGAGGAGAGAGAGAGAGAGAGAGAGAGAGAGAGAGAGAGAGAGAGAGAGAGAGAGGAGAGGAGAGAGAGAGAGAGAGAAGAGAGAGAGAGAGATTAGATTTGCAAAACCGTTTATTGATTGCAACATGCAAAAATGCAAAAAGGCATGTTCGTCCATTGAATCATTACAAGGTTATCACCAATTCCAAATTATCCACAAGACACAAAGCATTACCACAACACCATTTCTTCTCAAAAAAGCTTAAATTCCCCATACTTACATAATAATTAAATTCTAACTAATTCTTGCTTCAACGAACCTTTAAAAATGGGCATGACATTGGACCTATGACATTATCAATCTTAATTTTCCTAGATTTATATATACTATATTTTGCAACAGCCACCAAGAATAAGCAAGACCCCAGAATCCTTGCATGGGGGGCTAAAAGGTACCCCAAAACAAACCTATGTAGAGTGAAAGGAAAGGACAGTTTATGAGAAAGGTTTGAAAGTAAAAGAAGAAGAGGTTTTATCTCTTGCATTGTACATATGCATGAAAAAGGTCCTCTTGTGTTCACAGAAAGGACAAGTGACTTGCACTGAGCTATTGAAAAGTGTATCAGGGTGTTGGATGGGAGGGCCCAATGGGCTAGTCTCCATGTATATCCGCTAATAGGCCATAAATCGGTAATGTGTACATCACTGGCCACAATGGAGCTGATGGACACCCAGGTCCTAGCTTTTCTGACCACCTTGCTATACGTGCTGATCCAAAAGGGGATAACACTGTTTGTCTTTGTCTACAGAGATCATGAAGCCCAGTTTTAGTTTGCAAGTGAAAAGGGGGGGAGGAGTTATCACTGCTTAAGCGAAAAAGGGGGAGCACCTTAATTTCGGAAACCCCAGTCTAAATCCTCCTCAATACCAACACTTCCCAACCAATATTCAGCAGTCGGAATTTCCTAATCACACTCGGATAACTTGGTCTACGAGTCGAAGCGATCTTGACTCCAGGCTTGCTGCAATTTCCCCAACAGGTCTCCATTTCATCCTGCTGAATCTTGAGATCGCACACTTTATTGACTCGTCCTTGTACGAAATTTTGATCAGGGCATTACTCTGAGGAATACCTGGGAGGAAATGGATTGTAGAAAAGAGGTTCCTGGAGGAACATTCTGCAGTTATAAGCATCAATTAAACGGTGGATGCTAAAACCCTTCAAGTCTCCAGCAGGCTTTGGTAAAATGTTGGAAGTGAGCAAGGTGAATCCGTTCCAGGTCAATCAAGAAAAGTTGTCGGTCATACAGCAATCCTCCAGCCTGTTGCAGCAAAAAGAAAGCAAAGGGACGCCATGGCCGTCGTTCAGTGAACAGCAGTTTTGTGCACTGTTTGTAGACGAAAAGCAGTGACTCGGCCAGAGATGTCCGTCACGCCCTGGCACCCTCTTTCCGAGAGAGTACAATATGCCGGTTTGTAGCCAGTGGTAGCCACTCCAGAAGAAATTCACCAGTGCTCGCTGGATGGCAAGGACTTTCCCTTTGGGTGGCTGTAAGGCAATCATTTTGTGCCTAACTTAGCCGCTATTAGATTATTGATAACCAGACTACGTCCCCTATAGGACAGGGACCTAAGTAGTCCTTTCCATGTTTTAACCGACTTTCAATTCTGCCAACCACACCCTCCCAATTTTTCGATTCTATCTCAGGATTGCCAAGATAGACTCGAGATATTTGACCCCATCATTTTTCCATACCATACCCTGTGGGAGTAGAGGTGGTGGTATTGAGGAGAGATCCTATGACCACACCAGAGGCTGTGCTTTTGTTCCAATTAACCTCACTAGAAGCATGCGCAGAGGAATTTTTCCAAACATTGTCTTAAACATAAGACACTGTTTTGGTCTCTAATTGATACACAAACATCATCAGCATAAGCAGTCAACACAAAACTGTGGACCTTCACGCCTCCATTATTCTGGGGCATTTGTTGCCTAATGGAGACCAAAGAGTGTTTTCAGCGCTATCACATACAATAAAGCCAAGAAAGAGGACACCCTGACGAATGCCTCCCGAAAGGGAAAGGGGGAACATAGCTTATTGTTAACTTTTATCATTGCAGTAAGTGCCAGAGTACAATAATTTCACATACGATATTGAACGAATTCCAAAACCCATTCCTTCAAGGACAGAAAAAAGATATGGTGATTAATGCGGTCAAACGCTTTAGCTTGATCAATAAATACTAGCCCATAATCATCAAACAAAACAGTTATTGCAAGAAAGACTATCTCTTACTAAAAAAATGTTGTCATGTATAGACCTTCCCGGCACACAATAGGTCTGGTCCGTGTGTACAATAGAACCGACCACATCTTTCATGCGATTTGCAAGAACTTTCGAGAGAATCTTATAATCAGCACTATAACGATACAGGTCGCCAGTTTTCAACGAACTGAAGGTCACCAGCTTTAGGTATTAAGCACACAATTGCTCTCCGACATGACATGGCAATTCTCCAGCGCGAATACTTTCGTCGAGAACATCACGCAACTCAGGTCCAATAACCCTCCAAAAAGGTCTGTAAAATTCTCCAGGTAAGCCATCAATCCCAGTAGCCTTCCCGTCTTTTAAACTTCGCATAGCGTTTCGAGTTCCTCGGCCGTGATTAAGGAGTCGAGCACTCGTTGTTGGTCCTCTTCAATTTTTTGAAGTCCAGCAATCAGTTCCTGTATCATTCCATTTTCTACATTCCTGGGGGAGTAAAGGTCTGAGTAAAAATCTTTTAAGACACCCCGGATTCCTTGTTGGGATGTCTTCAAGACTCCTTTTGGAGTGAGTAAACTATGAATTTGTTGAGACTTCTTGGTAGAGTTCTCTAATTTTAAAAATTCTTTATTTGGCATATCAAGTGTCAGATTGCTCATCCTCATTCGTACCAAGGTACCTATTGCCCTTTGTTTAACCATTTCTGTTAGCAAAGTTCTCTTTGCCCATAACAGCTGATCTCATGTGTCCTTCCCAGCATCGTCATTATTTCCTTCTAAAGACACAATTTCAGATTTTAACAACTCTATTGAGTAAGATTCCACCTTAGTTGTGTATAAACTATATTGCTGACAAAAGGATTTATTTGGGACTTTGCACAGTCCACCACATTCGGAGGTTTTCGTGCTCAAACTTGGAAGTGCAAATTTTTTTCCACACATCCTTAAAATAGTCTTTAAATTTTTTGTCACTTAAAAGACGAGTATTCAAGGTCCAATATGCACTGCCAGTTGATGGCAATGGTAATTTAAAGGAAAGTACAACTAAACTATGGTCTGTAAAACCGGTTAGTAGAATTTTGGGATGAGTTATAACATTAGCATCGGCTTATTGACATATATTCTATCAAGTCTTGCTCTTGATATAACCCGTCCTGACATCTGCACCATGTGTAGCTATGCAGGTCTGGGTGTTGTAGTCTCCATACGTCTGTATAACAATAGTTCTTAATGATGTCCTTCAACCCTTTACTTGAGGCTACATGGGGCTCATGACCATTTCCTACAACTTCTGGGCGAATAGTACAGTTAAAGTCTCCAGCAAAGCAAACAAACGCAGTCGGGTCCTGGTCTTTAATGAACTCTTCCAGAATAGGAAAGAAAAGTTCCTTTCTATAGGATCACTCGGAGTGTAGACATTCACACATTATTTTTTGTGCATTACACAAGAACTCCACAGATATGAGATGCCCTTTATGTATTTCCTTGAAGGAAACCTGCTGTGCGGAAAACTTTTGATTTAAGCACAGGGCAACCCCAGCCTTGGGTGTGGAAACCCGTTAGGAACCACTGCCCTCTAAAAGTTTCTCCCACTCAGTTTTTAGAGTTTTGTAGCATGGGTCTCTTGTAAAAGAATAATATCAGCCTTTGTTTCTCTCTAAAGCTTGGATTGTTTGAATTCTTCGCAATGGGGCTCGACCCCCCTTCATGTTCAGGGTTTGCAATCTTTTAACTCCATCATTGTCGAAGTTTAGGTGAGAAAGGACCAGGCACTAAAAAGAAAACTTCTTCCTGCAATTCTTTGTTTGCTTTTGTCAAAGCTTTCCTGAGGCGTTGAACTGTGTTCAGAAAGTTCCACAGAGTCATTCATTCCTCTGTTTCATATGTTTTGCAGTCGCAATGAAACCTTAATATCAGGAAAATAATCCTTAATTTGCACCCTTGCGTTGCCTGAAGGTTTCATTAGAAACCTAACAATTTCCTCCTTTACTACTATGTTTTGCTTGTTATCCCCTGCAGTGACCCGAAGTTTCACTTAAGGAGGAGGACCATTCACCGGGGACCACACCTGTGTTGTTTACTTGTAGTTGTGTTCCTTGACCCCCTTTGTATCGGAAGTGGTGCTTTCTTCCTGTTGGCACTGCACGGAGGAATCTTCTTCTTCATCACTGTCAATTTTTGTTTTTTTTCCTTTTTTTTGTCATATGTCTCAAGTTGACTGTTATCTTCGAAACCAAGCTTTCTGTTTCATGCATGCAAGCATTATTGTCCATCGTTTCATCTCCTAACATTAGCAATGGGTGGAAGCTCATCTCCCAGTGCTTCACCATTCCTTCAGTATGTGAGGCTTGTCGAGACCACCATCTTCTTGGACTACCAACACTTTGCTGCCTTTACAATTACTTTCATTGCTTATGGTTGGGCCGTTTCAAAACTCTCCTTGAAGCAGTTTCCATATCTTTATCATCGTCACTGAATAAACTTCCAAGGGTTCCAGCCTTCTGCTGTTTCAACTTGATTACTAACGACACCATCTCCAATCTACCTGAACATTTTAACGTATGTCGTTTGTCTATCTGTGGCTGGTTTGCCAATCTACCGACACGGCTGTGGTTAGAAGGGGAGGTTCTGCCATTGCAGTCACGTGACCCAATCCTCCTCCGGCATCCGTATTTACGTGGCCCAGTTCCTTTTCAACCAGGGTAGTCACACGGTTTGGTTTACCTGCAGCCTCTACAGTCACGTTACTCAACCTGCCTGTGGTAGTTGCGGTCGCATGACCCAATCCATCTGCAGCAGCTGCAGCATATGTTTCTTTCTTACCGCCAGGACAATAATATTGTGTGTGACCATATGCCCCGCAGTTATAACAGATTAAAGTTTCTGTCATTGCAAAAATCCTGTAGTCATGCTCCCCACTTTAAAGGTCATCGAGATATTCAACTGTGTTATACCGTCTTTTAACACAACATAGCAGAAACGTCTAAAGGATTCCACATGCTTTAATCTGTCGTTCCTCGTCCGTAACGGGGCCGTTATAATTCTCGACACTACAGTGCCATAATCACCGAGTATTTGTTGAATCGCTTCATTAGAAAGGAAAGGCGGAACATTGCTTAATATTATCTTTGTAGCAGGAGTATCCATTGATGAGACAGGGACAAAAGTTTCATCATCTCCCAGGAACAAACCGTTTTGGACAACGATGTCGACTAAACCGTGTTGTGAAACAAAAACTACAATCTTGTGGCTCATTTTTGAAGCAGCACGAATGTTTTCTACTCCTATCTGTTCTCCAATTTTGAGAGAATGTCATCCATCATTACACCTTCGGGCGGGACTAAACATAATCCGTGCTTACGAGATAAATCCCCATTAGCCATTTGCTCGATCTTGGTGCAACACGTATCACTGTTTGAAATCAACTAAAAGAGAGAACAATCGATTACTTTAGTATTTTTAAGATTATAAGGCAGCTGCCAACTCGGAAACGCAGGCCTCAAAAGCTCTGGAAAGGCCTTATGAAAGAAAAAAACGCTTACCGTGCGTGCTCTCCCTCTCTCTCGTCTCAACAGAAGAGAGAAAACGGGGAAAGGAAAAAAAAACTCCACAAACACGTACAGGGACACAGAGGGAAAACGAAAAGAGGATAGGAACAGCACCAACACAGCACAGTACTCACAGCTGCACACACGGAGCCGCCATGACGCCACACCCACGCACGACTCACCAACGACCGTGCATGCTCTCCCTCTCTCTCGTCTCGGCAGGAAGAGAGAAAAAAAAAACTCCACAAACACGTACAGTGACACAGAGGGAACGAAATGGGGATAGGAACAGCACCAACACAGCACAGTACTCACAGCTGCACACACGGAGCCGCCATGACGCCACACCCACGCACGACTCACCAACGACCAGCAGGGGGGAGAGAGGAGAGAGAGAGAGAGGAGGGAGAGAGAGGGTGGAGGAGAGGGGTGGAGAGAGAGAGAGGAGGAGAGAGAGAGGTGGAGAGAGAGAGAGAGGAGGAGAGAGAGAGGGGTGGAGAGAGAGAGGAGGAGAGAGAGAGGGTGGGAGAGAGAGAGAGAGAGAGGGGAGAGAGAGAGAGAGAGAGAGAGAGAGAGAGGTGGGGAGAGAGAGAGAAGAAGAGAGGTGGGGAGAGAGAGAGAGGGGGAGAGAGAGAGGTGGGAGAGAGAGAGAGAGGTGGGGAGAGAGAAGAGAGAGTGGGGAGAGAGAGAGAGAGAGAGAGGGTGGGGGAGAGGAGAGAGAGAGGTGGGGAGAGAGGAGGAGAAGAGGTGGGGAGAGAGAGAGAGAGAGGGGGAGAGAGAGAGGAGAGAGAGAGGTGGGGAGAGAGAGAGAGAGGAGGTGGGAGAGAGAGAGAGGTGGGAGAGAGAGAGAGAGAGAAGTGGGAGAGAGAGGAGAGAGAGAGTGGGAGAGAGAGAGGTGGGAGAGGTGGGGAGAGAGAGAGGTGGGAGAGAGGTGGGGAGAGAGGTGGGGAGAGAGGTGGGAGAGAGGTGGGAAGAGAGGTGGGGAGAGAGGTGGGGAGAGAGGTGGGAGAGAGGTGGGAGAGGTGGGAGAGGTGGGAGAGGTGGGAGAGGTGGGAGAGGTGGGGAGAGGTGGGGAGAGGTGGGAGAGGTGGGAGAGTGGGGGAGAGGTGGCGGAGAGGTGGGAAGGTGGGGAAGGTGGGAGAGGTGGGGAGAGGTGGGGAGAGGTGGGGAGAGGTGGGAGAGGTGGGAGAGGTGGGGAGAGGTGGGAGAGAGGAGAGAGGTGGAGAGAGGAGGGAGAGTAGAGAGAGAGAGAGAGAGAGAGAGAGAGAGAGAGAGAGAGAGAACATTGGATGTTTTGAACTTCAATTAAGGTCTGAAAAATGATTTCCAAAGGGCACATTACCTTTGACCTGTCGAATGTAAAATTAAATCAGATAGTCTGTATATTATCGTACACTCGAAGCACTCGCTCCCAATGGGAGCGGCAAGGGGGTTTGTGTTATTGTCCTTCTTCAAACGTGCATTCAAAATAACTCTGTGCAATGGAGACAGGAATACTGCAACGTAAAGGGTGGGGACTTGTAATACCCTCTTCCCACCTGGAGCGGCACTACACAACACACATTTACAAATATTCGAATGCACTAATTGGGTCATGCCAACCTATCTGGATGAAATCGGTCCAGAACTGCAGGAGCAGCACACAAAGCATGCACACACACACACACACACACACACACACACACACACACACACACACACACCACACACCACCACTATCGTAATATAGAAGGTGTGTTCAAAAAGTATCCAACCATAATTTTCGTGCGTAAACAAATGAAGCTAGGGAGGCGTGGTTTGTGTCACGTATGTAGGCGATCCTAATTCGTATGCGTGATATTTTCCTGCCTGCAGAAGCTGTCAGTCGCCGACAGACCGCCTCTCTCTCTCTCTCTCTCTCTCTCTCTCTCTCTGTCTCTCACTCATCAAATGTAGCAGTGGGTTGAAATCTAACATCGGCAGAGGCATGGCATATCCATCGATGTGTTAGCGTCAAATTCTATTTCTCCAGTTTATTATTGAGCCGGTGCAATGCATCTGCAGGAAACAATAAGGGGTTGTTCGGAAAATGCAAAATGCCATGCAAAAGCGTGGCTTTTTTTCTTTTTGCACTTTTTTGCAAAAATATTCCATGCTTTTGCAGTCGACAATAATCAGTGAATCTAGGTCAGTGGACAAGAAGTTAGTATGATATAGGACTTTGTCGTGGAAATGCCCTGTGGCGATGTCCATCACGGCTTGATCCGAACTCCATTGGCAAAATCTTTGCAGCTAACCAAATACACATTCATTCTATTGTGTTGAGTTTTGTGTTTGTGTGTCCATTGTTGTGAATACTTGCGAGCTCTGTGCAGATCCAAATCGACATTAAAGGAGATTAAGCTAATGGACACCGGTGTTTATTGCCATGCAGTATTCAGCCCACCTGATTAAATGGAATGCCATCTAGTGGAAGTGATAGCTACAATAAGTCTTTTCGAAATGGTGGCATTAAAATCTGTGAGAATGCTCCACATGTGATGCTGTTCATATTGCTGGATGTGACTCTGTAGGTATTCCAAATGGGGGTATTGACTGTATTTTGAATTGTGAAGCTGCTCTGATTGTGTCAGTGTGTCGTGATGAGAATACCATTGGTTAATGCATTGCAGAATCCCAATCTCCCTCCCTTTACCCTACATCCCCACTGACCCTGCCCTGCCCCACTCCCGAGCAATGAACATTATTTATTGTCATTTACTTGACATTCTATGTGAGACCAAGAAAATAATCTTTGACCCTCTTACTTTAAATTTTAATTGACTTTGTGAGTTGTTGTTTTGGGGGAGGATGGTAGAGGTGGTTGTTTATGTGAAGGTAGTTTATATATGTGGTCTATTTATTTATTTATTTTTATACAACAAAATTTGTTATTGCTTTGTTCAAGCTCGATGGTCATGATTCACTATGAGTTTTAATAACCTCTCGTCTTGTCCCACCATGTCCCATGCACAGATCGTGAGGAGCGCTCATCCGCGTTCTCCCGGGATCGTGACCGCGATCGTGATCGTGACCGTGAGCGCTATCGGGATTCAGACTTGGCAGACTCTGATTGGCGTGCACGCCGTGACTCGCCTCCGCGATCTGAGGAAGGCCGTGAAAACCGACGATTCGGCGACAGTAAGTAGTGGACTCTTCATTGGAAGATTGGGCTTGCTCCATTCTGTGATCGGGTATAAATACTTCAATTTGAGATATCACAGGAACTTGTTTTGCCAGCATTTGTGGCACTATAATAATTATCGGTGGTTTCCTTGGGAAACAAACTTTGTGGCTTGTGCATATAAACTTCCTGGGTGGAGGGCACAGGTTGGTGAGGAATTGTTGTGAAAAAATATCACCCCCTCCACCCCCCACAACTTTCAGACAGATCATATTAGACTAGTTTTGATAAAAAAACAAAAAAACAAAAAAAAAGAGAACAACCATGCGGTTTAATGACCCTGCGCATGCGAAGCGAGAAGTGGGGTTAAGCATTTGGTTCATGTCCGTCTGTCTGTCGTCTTAGTTTATCATTGAGGAACAACTTTACATTGAATATTATATTTTGAACACAAATTGGTACAGCAATAGTAAGACAAGTCTGTCAAATTCGTCCCAACCGCACACGCGTAGAGAAGAGTGAAATAATTTTGTGACTGCTTGACAATCAAGCAAAATTGAAAAACATTCCATACAGGAAACATGCTGTTTTTAAGGATCTTATAAATGACAAACAGGCATGAAGAACTAATGTAACGTGTTAGATCTGCCATGAAACACTATCTGCCATGATCTTTCCTGGGAAGGCCACATTTCCAACTAAGCTGGCCTCCAAAGCCAGTCACCGTCTGGGCACCCTCTGTCGTGCAAAGTCCACCCTTGGTACACCTGAGCTCCTGACCACATACAAAGCTGTCATCCGCAGCCTGATGGAGTACTGCTCTCCCTTCTGGGATGGTGCTCCTGCCTCACCGAGCTGGGCTTCACGCTGTGGAAACCAAGGCTTTTAGGATCATTGGTATCTGCCGTAATGAAGCTGAGTCTATGGGTCTCTCACTCTCTCAGCACAGGCAGGTCGGTGGTCTTTCTGTCTTCTAGCGTCTCCTCTCCAGCCTTGCCCCCCCCCCTCCTCCCTGCTCTGTCCCACCTATATTTCCGCAGGGCACTCAAGGTCTGCCAAAAAACCCCTTCTGGTGAAACTGCCGAAATCATGAATATCTGCTCACCTTCACTGAATATCACATGAATATCTGCTCACAGGGCAGCTCACCACGTGACGGGATTGGGGCAAAGCCATCGGGACCCCCATTCTTCGATTACAGGAGGAAAAGCACAGGGTAACCTTCCTGGGTCAGATTGCAGTGGTGTATGTCGTTGTGGTGCTGAGGTGTCGTTCAACAGCGATCTCCTCAGGCTAACTTGAGATCTTCCCTTCGGGTGGTTGCCTGGAATGTCCTCTCCTTCAGAGAGGATGATCGCTGTCTCTGCTATAATCTAAGCTCCAGTGTTTGAACATCGGTATTGCAGCACTCTCTGAGGTCTGGAGACCGGATAGTGGTGAGATCATGTCGGATGCTTGCACCTACTATTGATCTGGTCACTGATGTTTACCACGCCCAAGGAGTTGCTGTTGCTGTGTCCAATAAGTTGACGCCCATGATAGTTGAGGTAACACTGTTCAACGAGCATATTATGAGAGTGAGGATTTGTAACTCCTTGGGTGTCATTTCCCTGGTCTCTGTATATGCTCTGAATAAGGCAAGTGATCTCACTGTGAGGGAAGCATTCTACGCCACATTCGATTCTGTAGTTGATTGGTGCCCCCAAGCGAGATACTCTTCTAGTCTTCGGGGATTTCAATGCATCGACTGGCACTGATAGGGATGGTTATGAGACATGTGTTGGTCCTCATGGGTCTGCAACTGTGAACTAGAATAGCACCAAGTTCGTTGACTTTGCAAGAAGTCATGGACTTAGGGTGGCTGGTCATGGTTTTACCATCCACAGCCTTATCGCTGGACTTGGTTTTCCAATGCTGGTGGTGTGGCAAAGAGGTTGACCATGTGCTCATTGATGGTCACTGGAGGATGATTCAGTCAGAACTGTTGGGTCTACCGGATTGCTCAGTTCCTCAATACCGACCGACCACAGGCTTGTAGCAACTCTGAAGTTGCCGCTTAAATCCAGGAGAATGTTGCTATCCCTACTTAGGCTGGATGTTGGCAAACTCAAGGATGAGAGGGTAGCTGAGGACTTTGCGAACAGGCTGCGTGGGGATTTGGGGGAGTCTGGATGTTTTGGTGAATCCTGAAAAATTGTGGAGTGCTTTCAAGATGACCGTCTTTGATTTTGCTGATGGATGTCTTGGAACCCACTGTCAGGCGAAGAAGAACTTCATCTCCCAAGGGACAGTGGATACCTTTAGACTGGAGTAACCGGCCCAGCCAACCAGAGTAACGGAGGAGTCTGAAGTAAAAGCCCCCTGGGCCGGTTACTTTGAGTGGCTGTATCAAGCTGATCCACCAGCTGTTGAATTGGATGTCAGCGTTGTAACTATCCCTATTGCTGACCCTCCAATTAACTGTAAACACCCTTTTTTGAGGAAACATAGACTGCGGTGAACCGGTTGAAAGGGAGTAAAGTTCCTGGGGTCTGTGGCATCCATGCTGAACTTCTTGAGGCTGGTGGAAATGCTATGTTCGTGTTGCATGCAGTTCTGTGTTCTGTTTGGAACACAGGCATCATTATAACTGACTGGAAGAAGGGCCTTGTTGTCCCTCTCTGGAAAGGGAAGGGTGATCGCGAAGTCTGCAACAGCGACTGAGGGGTGACTCTGCTCTCAGTGCCGGGCAAAGTCTTTGCTCGAATAATCCTTGAAAGGGTCTGCGACCATCTACTGGAGCACCAGTGCCCAGAGCAGTTGGGCTTTACACCAAGGAGGTCAACGACAAACTGTATCCTTGCTTTTCGGGTCCTCACCGAATGCAGATGAGAGTTTTGGCAGGGGCTGCTCCCAGCCTTTGTTGATCCCTTTGTTCATCTCTGCAAAGCGTTCGATTCCATTCGGGATGCCCTCTGGAGGATTCTCGGTCTACATGGGGTGCCACCAAAACTGATCAATCTGATTTTTGAACTATACTCTCGTACTGAGAGTGCTGACAGTTGTGTTGGTTCCATCTCCAACTTATTTCCAGTTGTTACTGGAATTTGCCAGGGGTGTGTACTGGCCCCCACACCTTTCAGCA
>CM068955.1:158031771-158043971 GCA_035128595.1 Eptatretus atami
TTCAGATTGTTAGGACTGATTCTGGGGGATGTCAGAGAAGAGGATCCAGCCTGTGTCATGGTTTGGCAATGTCCAAGAGTCTCACCCTTGATTTGCAGTTGATGCAGTCATCTTTTGCGTGACCTGAATCGTTTTATGGGCCCTCTTGTCGCTGAATGTGCAGTCGGAGCCGCTGGATTCGCGGATGTCCTGGTCCAAGAATTCAAGACCAGACTTTCATTAACATCTGGATGCTGCTACCTTAGTCCTGTTACCAGCTCTGTGGTAGGATGTTGAGTTCATGGAGAGATTCACTTACCTTGGCCGTCGATATCTTATTGTCTCCGCTTGTTGTGAGCCAGAGTCAATCGACGTCTGTCGCTTGGCGTCTTATTCACTGGACCATGGGGTGTGGCACTCGGACCTGTGACAGGCAGGATGAACGTCTGAGTTTTATCTTCCTGCTTCCACCTTGCTACGGATGTAGATGTTACGATCGACCGAGGATTTTAGATCGAGACTGAGATTAACTCCTTTTGCAACCAGTTTCTCGGGAGCATCCTTGTTCTATCGCTGTCGACTTTGTGTCCAACAGCATTTGCTGAGCAGGATACTCAATGAGATTGTATAACCTTCTATAGATCCGTGAGCATCAGTTGCGGCATTGTATAGACATGTGACTCGTTTTCCTGATCTATCCTGATGCTGATTGAGCAGTTGATCGCATCTCAATAGAAGGGCGGATGGGTCAGCACGTCTCCCTGATGCCGAAGGAGCCTGGGGTGCGACAGTGCTGCAGACTGGCCACGAGCTACCCACCTGACTGAGAATGATAAAGCCAAGTAACACTGACGGTACTGGGACAGGACCAGGACGCTGCAGTGCGTGAGCATAAGTCACCACCTCGGAATCGCACTACAAAGTAGAACTGATCACACCGGGGGAAGCGTGCGTCAAAGATTCCTACTCTGTTGTCAGTCTCGACGAGAAGCATGATATGATAACAGGTCATAGACTAGTCTGCGGCCATGACACTCGTGCTTACCTATTTGCACATCTTCACTTGAATGCGCTCGCACATCATCTTGCCACCGGACAGTGACGACCCATCTAAGGCTGATGTAACCTGTGTCATGACCGTCACCACAAATCGATTCGGCAGATGTGCATTCTTCACAAGATGTTTCGCAATTACACTGATAATGAGTGAAATTAGTCTGCCGGGTCGTTCTACACTAATATCCTTAATGCTAGCAGTGGCCACGTTGTAGCTTAGATGACAGCACCTATGCCATAAAATGATAGACTTCGCACATTGCTCAAGAAATACCATTGACTGGATGCACACCTCAGTGTTCAGATAGTGAAGCTATCGATTGCACATTGTTACTCTTTTCTAGTTAGTGAATATGGTAGAGCACCTTCAACTTATCAGACTATGTAGACTGAGCCTGAATCTGCAGGCTCCCATTGGAACGTTAACCATGACCAAGTCCGTCTTAGACCATATTTTTCGCACAGTGTTATTGATCTCAAAGTAATCATGACAACTTAAGGTAACTTGACTATTTGTCTGTTCTTGTATTTACTCATGTGACATGACACTTTTATGCATTATAGCCCCTCAATTTCATAGCATCTAATCTGCACATGTTATAATAATACAATATTGATCCAATTATTCTTCCAGCGATGTAAACAGAGGCAAGACTTAGATACCTGCAGCATTGCCTGAGGGTCTTGCCCCGCTGAGCATCTTGGATAGTCTCAGTTTGACATTACTGATTCAACCGGTGAACCTGTTTGTTCCGCAACGATCGTCCCAGATGTGCTTGAACTTGGATTGGCATTCGTTAAGGAGATCCAGTTTATTGCCGGTTTCCAATCCTTTTTTTCATTCCAACAGTGATGAATGACCGATGCGCTCGCACCCGTCGAGGAAAACTCAATGGTCCGGTCCTACGATCGTACTCTGGCGAGGCACTGGAAAAATGTGAAAGCAGAAAAACTGGTTTTAGGAAAACATCCAGGTCCGAGCAGTCAGGTTCAGCCTGATCTTGAGCCCTTGGATTTAGCCACACCCATTTGCCTATAGGTTAATCTTATTATTCCACATTTGAGTAGAAGAAGACATTTCTGAAATTTATACAACAAATTGCTGAATGAGATTTATTCTGCCTGAAATTGCTTCAAACAATAAAATACATGATTGACAACAAGAATAAAGCAGTTACCCCTTAAGTTAATCAATTGATTCTTTGATGATTTCCACTCACAATTGAGTCAAACAGATTGCTCCCCAATGAGGAAGTAAGAATACCCAGTCCCGCAGCATAGAATGATGGTCTTTTCTAATTTTTTTTCCAATCGTCTGCCATGTCATGTTTTTCCCACGGAGTGAGCTTCCCATCCAGTCTGCAAATGGACAGTCAGTTTTTAACTGTAAAATTTATTGAAATGGTGAAACCTTTGACCCCCCCCCCCCCCCCCCCACCATATGTGGTAGGCTCAACGTGGCTTTGCCTCCGGAGGGAAGATGGTGCGCGGAGGAACCTTGAGTGAAGGCCAATGGAGAGATAATGCGGGGGACAAGAGCTCGTGTGAGAGAGAAAGCGAGAAGCCGAGAAGACGCAGAGGTTGGTCTACATTTCAGTATGGTTCACAGCACAATTTTGTTTGTTTGTGTGTGTGTGTGCTTGTGCTGTTGTGTGTTTGGTGTTGGTTTTATTGCGTCCGTGATCAATTGATTAAGGATCTCCGTAATTCAGTTTCAGGAAGGTGGAACAGAGTTCTCCCAGGACTCACGGTAATCCATTTCATTTTGGTGAAGGATCGTATTCACGCGTAAGTTGGAAGTTGTGTGTGTTCTCGGATGTTTATATCCAACGGCTCTTTTCAGGAATTGTCACTGAGCCCCGGACAGCTCCCAACTTGGTTTTGTTGTGCACATCCCAACCTTAACCACCAGTGTCCGCCCCTCCAAACCACACTGAACACGCACTTATGTCAGCGCGATCGACTGAGGCGCAGCCAAAAAAGCGTCGAAGGCTCCAGATCTTCGTCCATTATTTGTAACGCACGTCCTTGGATACGGCGGCTCAGGTAGCGGGAAACATTGAGGAACGCTTAAGAAGCCGCCGAGAGAAATGCTGCGTAAAGTCCCCAACAAGTGGTGATGAGTGTTCTGAAAAAGGCATACTTTGTGTGTTGTTAGACCCTGAAACGGCCAACTGCAGTTATTATCGTTCTGGACGGGATTTTCGTTAGTAGTTATTTGATATGGTTGCTCGTGATAATTTGGAATCTGATAACATCGAATGCGCAACGATAATCAAAAAATGTAACGTTTTCGGCAAACCCGAGCATGCTGTTATTGTACACACAGTAAATTTCTTTGTTATTTCCACCCTTGAGGATTTTCCATCAAATATTTTTGTTTGAAAACGTCCTTTTTATTCATACTGTACTGCTTGTTACATTTTTGAGATGAACATGCAGTTGGGTTTGGGGTCCTGGAAGAGGTTAACATGTGCCATTCACTCTGAACTTTCGCGGCTCATCTCCGTGTATCATCGTGTCACCGTGCATAGCCATTTCCGCCAGCCGTCTTTTACCAATAAATGTCTGTGTCCACTATAGGTTCTTCAACAAATCAGGTTTTTTCGGATAAATTGTCCACAATATTTTGCATCCGACTTGGCTAGTTATTGGGTTCCTATCTATTTAGAATATGACCATTTGCGGATCCCATATTTACCCTGCGCACACGAAGCGAAAAAGCGGAGTTAAGCAATGGTTCACTGTCTATCGTCCTACAGATGTCAGTTATGATCAAGGAAGAGTTATATCAAATTGAATTGCTGTATTGTTGAACACAATTCAAATTATTTTTTTCATATTATCCTTCATTGAGGGTTTGCAATTTAGCCTTGATGTCACAAAAGTTCGTTAAATAATCCCAATGATCAATCATAATCAAACCATAAACTACGATTAATGGCAAGCTATGTGACCTAATCGGGTGCAGGATGATACCTGTATATGGCCTATAATCGGTGGCGTGTTCAGTTAAAACAATAGTGTTTTGTTCAGAATGAGCGTGTGAGGCGAAGACTATACACTCCACTGAGTGCCATTCCAGTTCATTATTGTGATGTCATTCTGGGTACTCTATTTGAAGTTTTGTCAACGTCTGCATTTACCGAGTTTAAAACCGTCTCAAATAGATATCCAGCAGAGGGAGCTTAAGATCAGAGATTTGAGTGGCATCAGATAGTTTCGATAATGTTGACTAGCAGCTTATGGGCTGGATGGTATTTTTGAGCAAACTTGATATGTGCGTACTATCAAGTAATTTCCCTTGCTGATTGCATGAAATTGAAATATTTTTTGGGGAAGGGTGTTACTTTTGATGCTTAGCACTCGTGCTGTGGGTTTCTTAAAGAAACTCGTTGGGATGGTGAGGGAAACTTATGGTTGTCTCCGGTTAGCCTCTTCAGTTGTTAAACCATGATGGATCTATGCACTTCTGTCCACAGGAATCCAGCTGCACAGTGAGCCTGGTAGAGTTGGCGTGATGAAAGCAGGCAAGCGATAAATGCTCCATTCACACATCTTGTTGTCACCTGAAAGCCCAGTCCCATGTTTGTTCACTGAAAGTCCCTGTTGTTCGGAAGTGTGCATCTATGTGTATTAATGACAAACTAGCGTTTATAGAGGACGGATATTACATTTACAAAACATCATTACATTGTTCGCGCCCCGCCACCAACATCTTTGTTTTATGAGTAACCGGAAATGGACACAATGTGTAAACCTTTTTCATTCAGGTTTCATGTGTGCTTATGCTTTGCTGTAGAAAGAGCAATTTTACTGAGAAAAACTACCCCTTCGTTCCCCACTTAACAATGAAGCAGTCATACAAATACGTGTCCTACTTCAATAATTAAGTGTGTTGCCTTTGTCTTTCATTCTGTGACTGCTTTGGCAATGTGACTTTTTGGTCTCTGCCAGTTGTTATATTATTTGTCTCAAACAAAGTAATAAAACCTGCCCCTTCACCACTGCACTGTACACTTGATGCTTAAGGCAAACGCCACCATACTTTGTGCCTGGGTGACTTGTCGAGCCACAATGCATGGCTTTTATATTCGTTCACCCGCGCCCGTCCCGTGCCCACCGCCAGTGAACTCTCTCAAACAAGTCGGTGACTTCCTGACGATGCTTCTGAACATGTAGCTCGTCAATCGAAGTTTGTTTCTGAAAAATCGGCTACTTCATGAAGCATAGTATCTTCCCAAATTTCTGCCAAGCTCAATGCAGGCCGGGTGCCTGAATATCTCTCTCTCTACCTCTCTCTCTCTCTCTCCTCTCTTTCTTCTCTCTCTCTCTCTCTCTCTCTCTCTCTCCTCTCTGTGTGTGTCTCTCTGTTCTCTGTCTCTGGTCTCTGTGTCTCTGTGTCTCTCTGTCTCTCTGTCTCTCTGTCTCTGTCTCTCTGCTCGTCTCGATCTCTCTGTCCTCTGTCTCTCTGTCTCTCTGTCTCTCTGTTCTCTCTGTCTCTCTGTTCGTCTCTGTCTCTGTCTCTCTGTCTCTCTGTTCTCTCTGCTCTGCTGTCTCTCTGTCTCTCTGTCTCTCTGTCTCTCTGTCTCTCTTCTCTCGTCTCTCTGTCTCTCTGTCTCTCTGTCTCTCTGTCTCTCTGTTCTCTGTCCTCTGTCTCTCTGTCTCTCTGTCTCTCTGTCTCTCTGTCTCTGTCTCTCTGTCTCTCTGCTCTCTCTGTCTCTCTCCCCACAACCTGTTAAATGTAACGAGTTCTTTTTTCTTCTTCTTTTTCCCCCAATACCACCTCTATGAAAGCCGGCTATTTTCCGATAAATGTAAATAACTACGATGTATCTTTTAATAGTCATGTTTTGTTTCTGATAAAACTCGCAGGAAAGACTTTATTTAGTGAACAACCTATCAGCCTGCAAGGCATCACTCGCATGTAAAAACAACCCAAACTGCCACAGACGTGTCAAAAGTTGAAACACAGTTGCTTTGCTTGACTTGGTATGAAGGCCGTCATTCATTGCAAGACAAAATTTGTTTTTCCCAACATCTTGTGATTTAAATTTGCTCGTGTTACTCTGCATTGATTTACAAATCCCAAACATGTCTGGCTTGATTACTTAATGTGACCACATACCTGATTGTCCTTTCTCTGTTGTTTTTTTTATATTATCTTGATTCTTGCCCTTAAAATCCATGCCTGGACTCCAAGTATTCATATGTAAAAGTATAATACTGTAATTCCAACCCCCACCCCTCCCCCCTCCCAAATAAAAAACAACTAATTTGAGCATTTGTTAAACATCATAGCACATTAAAGGGGAATGTTAAACATGCTTATATGTATTTTTCTTCTCAAAGTGAAGACCAATTACTGTATCGTATCCCAAGAAGGAGCCAGACATAACACAGACACATAACACAGATATATTTATGTACTGTAAGTACTACAAAAGCTATTTTATTTGAAGTTGTAACCTTAACTTACAAGCAATTGATTGATTTCCCAACTGTCTGATCATTAGCTGGGCACTGTTTTTCATCGAGGTTTCATATGACAGGCGTCCTTTTCCCCAGAAATAATACTTAAAAGCCATTCAATATAGATTTGAAATTGAATGATTTCATGGAGGTTAATTTTATTTATTATTCTATCTATTTACAATGTCCAAGTCTTATCGACTGTCAGGATGACGAAAAGTACGCCACACTTGCCTCTAAGCTGTTTAGCCTGTTTGAATCCCGACCCAGCTAAAACTGTCACCCTGGTGTTTCATAGTCAGGTGATTCATCAGTGTGTGTGTTGTCCCTCGAATGGACGTTGAACTGGGCGTCCTGTCTGCTGGCACTGTTGGTGATGTTAAAAAATCCCACGTGTCCTTCACCAAAGAGTGCCGAGCAATCACCGCACCGTGAACAAGTTCCAAAAACCTGCCCTGACGACTGTTGGAAGGCAATGGAACACCGCCAGTCTAACCTTGCCAAAAGCTGCTCGGCAGCAACAATGCTCTGTAATAGAGTATGCACATCAGAAATCCATAATGCTCTATATACCATGCACGATGAGGAGATGTCAACACATTCATGTGGTTTTGAACCCAGGATTTTAATATGGAATTTGAATCCTCAAGATAGGAATGTGAAACAGGCCAACGTAAGTTTGCTGTACGTCTATCAAAAGTACGGCTTTATTGGTCTGAAGTACGTTCTCGAGCATGTATTACCATGAACTTGCGTAGCGCTGCATTATATTTGTGAAAGTAACCTAGTTTTCATATTCATTATAATACACCAAAAAAATCACCAACATTTATTACTGTTCTATTTTCGCCTTTTATTTTGTACGGGCATTACTATTTATTTGTTGCGAGGTGGCAGGTGTCGTTGCCAACACCTTTAAGTAGTAAGCAGAGTTTGGAGAGATGGGGTGAGAAGGGATGGAAAGTTAAGGTAAACATAGTGTGAGGGGTTTCAAATTCCATAATCCAGTGTGTGTAATAATAGATGAATCACTGTGGAGCATTTGTGCACCAAAATGCCACTACAATTTTGGGTTTGTCCTTTACCGTATTGTTGCTTCAAAATCGATGTGAATGCACTGCGCCGTAGCTCACGAAATTTTGAAGGTAATCGGGTACTGTGCATGTGCCAATAGGTAGATTAATGTAATTGTGTGGCTTTCTGACTCGTTGCTTGTTCTGTCAATGTCCGTGAATTGGCGTTCGCATTTCTCTAGACGGCGTGTATGTCTGTGTTTGTGCATGTCAGTTCGCAGACCTTTCAGAAGGACGGCGGTGAAGCTGAATGTAAGAAAAGGGATGCCACGAGAAGAGGCTAGCATCGCGTCTACAAGATTCACCATTTCTAAGCAAGAAGCCCTGCTCCCCGCCGAAGCAAATTGCCTGGGCCAAAGGGAGTGACTGCATTCGGCAGCTGCAGAGAATCACATGGGTAAGGGCTGGCATGCCATCAGGCATCATGTCTGAAGGAAACTGGTGGGGAGCAGAACGTTGGATTCAAAGTGACGTGATTGAGGCATTGCTAACCGTGTGAGAAGGAAGAGAAGCCGATGTTTCGGATGTTAACCCTTCGTCTGAGCAAAAGAGGGGTTCACGCTTGAAAACTTCAGCTTTCTTGCGACCCACGGCGGTTAGCAATACCTCATCAACGTCATGTTGATTCATCCATTGTTCCACTTGTCCTCTGACACAGAACAACACTAACCTTCACCAGCAAGACTGTTTTCTCATGCGTTCACCGTATGGTGTCTCCATGTGGCCTCTCAGCTGTTTAAATGCTATCAGACCCGTTTCTACATTTTGCTCGGAGACATTTGGGTTGGTCTTAAAAGTGCTGCAATCTTCATGCAAACATCCCAGATTTTCCAGAGTAGTGGATTTCAGCCTGAAGTTCCACAGAGGAAGAAAAAGAAATAATAATATTTTTTATGTGATGATATTGATTTTTAAGTAATAAGCCAAAGAACTGAACATGGTTTTTTAATTTCTAATAGTTTTTGAGGTATTGCCGTTAAAAAAAAGAAAGCAAACCCGTCAAGTACCGCCCCTAAAAAATTCCAGGTAAACTGCCACAACGTAATTGAGGAAAGACTGTCTGTCAGCACGCAATGGATAATGGGCGCACAACTTGCCTCAGTCTCTCAGAAAGTGAATTTTGAAGAATAATTTTCTGGTCACGAATCCCCAGATTACGACGACAGTCAAAATCAATTATATGGAAGGTGCTGTCAGACCGTACATGTATAACCAAAGTCGGGATGACGTCACGAAGGGCGCGGCTATCGAGCGTAAAAGGGCACCAAATAAAAACAAAATTCTCCTTTCAAGATATTTATTACAGAAAAGAACGATGAAGTGTTAAGTGAAGCCATATCTATTCCTTTAACCAAACATGATTTTGTGATTCTATGACCTTTAATGTCTCTCTTTTTGTTGCTTAATTTGTAACATTATTATTTTATTGACATTTTATTGATCTTGTAGCGTATATTTATCTTTATTATTTGGGCTGGCAGCACGGCCTAGCCCCTAGAGGTACCACATTCGTCTCCAAGCTGTGTAGCCTGGGTTGAATCCTGAATCCAGCTATAAACTGTCATCCTGGTGTTTCACAGGCAGAGTTATTCATTAGTGTTGTTGCCATCCCTCGGATGGACGTTAAATGGGTGTCCCATCTGCTGTCATTAGCTGGTGACCTAAAGATCCCTCGGTGTGCTTTGTGAAGCGATGGCGAGCTATTCATCCACACCATGAACAAATTCTAAATTTCTGCTCTAACCTTAGTCAAACATCAGGTCTGGCCAGCTGTTAGTGAAAGGGCTTTGGCCAAACTTTCCCTTGGTCAACCCCCCATGAATGTGGGAATAATGTGGAGTTAAAGAAGAAGAAGATTTGTTTATCGATTAATCGCATTTTTGTTGTGCGGCGGGGTCGGTGCGAAAACGACACGAGGTGGGGAATGTTTGCGTCGTCTCCCACCAAACTCCCCGGGATTGTTAGGCCATCGCCTCGGTAAACTCCAGAGCCGGCGGGTCGTTTAACTGACCGTGGTCGCCAATATCTCAACGCGTAAGCGTAGGTCTATTTGTCTATAACCAATTACCTAATTAACTACGCGATTTGTGACTACCGGGAAACCACGCCCTCGGCACGTCTTGCTCGAGCCGGGTTTACTCTACCGACTGCGGTAGAGTTCCAACTACCGACTACCAACTCCGGTTCGGGTGCAGCGAGCGGAAACTGCCAAAGCCGTGCCGGCTGGAATGAACGGTTATCGGGATAAAACCCGCCTAAACTCAGAATCCGAACCATGCTGGACCAATTCAAGAAGGGACGGAAAATGAACTGGGGCATTTCTAACGAGTTTTATTTACAGTATAATGAGAACACAAAGCAAGACAACAGCGAAATATGCAAGAAGTATTTACAATGATCCAAAAACACTTATTCAGTTCTACTTAAAGATGGGCCCACAGCAGACACACAAACAAAATGAAAGAAACCCAGAGTGTTTTTGACCCTCGCAGCCATGGAGAGAGACAGCTGGGGCCAGAGTTCGGTGGTGTACCTGACCGTCGGAAAGGCGTGCTCCGTGATGCTGCACCTGACAATGGTCGCTCTGGTTTGGTCCCCAGTCGCACGGTGGGACTCGAGTTTCGTGTGGAGCTCGGTGTGTGAATGGCGTGTCCACAGAGGGGCTCGGGGTCACTTCCCTTCCTCGTAGAGGGCCAGCAGAGACACGTCGCCGCCTCGACGCCCACCAAAAACTCTTCAAAAGAATATTAAAAAGACTCTCCAAGACCCCAAAAAAGGACTCTCCAAACCCCAAAAAAGACACTCAACCAGAAAGACCCTCCAAGACCCAAAAGACCACCTGCCTCAGAGAGTGCTGGGAATTTATGGACCTCCCTCCAGCGGGGAGGGCCTGGTGAACACACCTCGCTGTCCGCCTCTGATTGGACAGGTCCTACGGCCCACCTTTCCGGGTGGGGCCTTGGCCCCTGCCGGGAACCCCAGCCACCTCCTCCACGCGGCCCCACACTCGACGAGTAACAGTGTCAATGCTGCAACGCGCCCCTGCCTGGGAAACCCCAGCCAGTCTTCCACGCGGGTTCATATTTGACGAGTAACAGTATCAATGTTGCCAGGCCGTCGTGTAAGAGTTACAACGTTTGTGGAAGGAACTTTGTGGAAGCGGCAAGGAATGCTGCAAGACCTGCCTTGCAATCAGAGTGCTTGTAGACAGGGGTGGTAGTGGATCGTGATGGGGAATAATGTTGTTGTTGTTCGTTGGAGGGTTCATTGGATGTAAAGATTTAATAACCGAACTAAAAAGAAATCGCAACGCACGCCTTTGATTCTCCCACTAGACAAAGGAAGGGGATCTGACTCACACACATACACTTAACGACATAACTGACTTTTGGACATCTGTAGTTGAATGCAAATGGTTTCCAGATCCGTAACAACTACCCCCCCCCCCTTTATAGACTCTACTCCGAGTCGTTAATTTTCGTGGTGGCATGCAGGTGTAGGTTCTCCCCGAGGCGTTACTTACTACGGATCCCTGAGTGACATTTGGAATACATGTCCCAAAAATAAATAACCGAGTGCGTTGGTGTGACAACTAGCAGACCCACTCGACAACTAAACACAGCAAAGTTAACATTTGTGGGTGAGTGCACAGCAGCACCGATGGTCAAACGTCTTAGCTTCAAAGGTCCTTGATTGTCGTGAATTCTTCTTTTTATTTTTTTCCTTACTTCAGCTGCTGGAGGCAAACTCACCCAAACACGGCACGCCATACGCGCGTTCTCACAGCCATTTGAACTGGCCTTTTATGCAACAAGATCTCGGGCTGCTCCATGCAGTCCCCGGTCCATTTGAACTGGCCTTCATGCAACAACAAGGAGATATCCGGGGTGCTCAAATGCAGTCCCCGGAATGCGGCTGCCTGCAGCAGTCCTTGCAAAACACTTCCAGAGATGGCCCTGGAGCACATGGTGAGGGTGAATGACATGCGAAAGCAAACAAAGGCATGGGCAGGTATGGAGGCAAGGCAAAGGCAGCAAAAGCATGGCATGGCAAACGCAGACACAGAGCAAGATGCAGTACAACAGCAGGTCGGCGCACGAAGCTGGCTGCCTCGGTCTGGTCTCGTGAGGTTTGGGGGAGTGTGGTGCTCTGGCCGGTCTGAAAACGGGCTCTGCTACCCTACAGGTCTCCCCAAACCTATCGCCCTATGCCTGTCATTGTCCATACCCCCCCATTAGCTGCTGCAACACAAAGCAACAACGAATTTAGACCTTTTAATTTATTTATTTAAGTTTTTTTAAAATAATTACGTGTTGCCCTTTATCGCCCCATGTTCGCCCCCTTTATCTGCTTTGTTTGGCTAACCTGTCCTGAACGTCTATCACCCGAAATCCCTAGAGATCCTTTTGAGGGATTATTGAGAAGAAACAAGACCCAAAGTGAACTGTCTCGAGGCCCAATGCAGCCTCAGAATAACTCCCTCAGATTTCAGCAATTTTCAAGGCGAGTCCAGCGGCCTAGGAACAGCGAAGGGATGAATGATGCGAAGGGGGGTACACGTTTCCTATCTATCCTGGCATTTATTAACGTTAATCTATCCCCGGGGCTTTTCAACACGCC
>CM068955.1:158043996-158061519 GCA_035128595.1 Eptatretus atami
CTCCTTCCTCTTCCTCTCTCGTTCTCCTCTCTCTCTCTCTCTCTCTCCCCTCCCCCTCTCCCTCCCTCTCTCCTCCTCCACCCTCTCTCTCTCCACCCTCTTCTCCACCCTCTCTCTCTCCTCCTCTCTCGTCTCTTCTCTCTCTCTCTCTCCTCCTCTCTGTCTCTCTCTCTCTCTCTCTCCTCTCTCTTCTCTTCTCTCCTCCACTCGCTCCCTCCATCCTTCTCTCTCCCCCCTCCTCTCTCACTCTCTCTCGCCCCTCTTTTTCTCTCTTCTCCTCACCTCTCCTCCCCTCCTCTCTCTTTCTCTCTCTGTCTCCTCTCTCTCCCTCTGTTCTCTGTCTCTCTCTCTGTCCTCTTGTCCATCTGAATTCTCTGTCCTCCTGTTCCTGTCTCGTCCTCCTCCTTCTCTCGTCTCTTCTCTGTCTCTGTCTCGTCTCCTCTCATGTCTCTGTCTCTCGTCCTCGTCTCTGTCTCTCTGTCTCTCTCCTCTGTCTCTGTCCTGTTCTCTGTCTCTCTTTCCTGTCTCTGTCTCTGTCTCTACTCGCTCGCTCTCTCTCGCTCTCTCCTCTCTGATGTCTCTCTCCTCTGTCTTGTCTCTCTCCTCTTCCTCGCTCTGTCCTCCTGTGTCTCTCTCTCTCGTCCTCTGTCTCCTCTCTCTCTTCTTTCTCTCTTCTCTCCCTGCTCTCTCTTCTCTTGTCTCTCCCTCTCTTTGTCTCTCTCTCTCTGTCTCTCTCTCTCTCTCTCCCTCTCTTCTCTCTCCTCTGCTCTCACTCATCAATGTAGCAGGGTTGAAATCAACATCGCAGAGCATGCAATCCACGATTGTTAGCGTCAAATTCTATTTCTCCATTATATTGAGCCGTGGCAATGCTATCCAGAAACAATAAGGTTTGTTCCGAAAATGCCCAAAATCCATGCAAAAGCGGTGGCTTTTTTTTCTTTTGCACTTTTTGCAAAAATATTCCATGCTTTTGCAGTCGACAATAATCAGGTAATCTAGGTCAGTGACAAGAAGGTTAGTAATGATAATAGGACTTTGTCGTGGAAATGCCTTGCGAGTCCATCACGCCTTGATCCGAACTCCCATTGGCAAAATCTTTGCAGCAAACCAAATACACATTCATTCTTTGTGTTGAGTTTTGTTTGTGTTCCAATGTTGAAACTTGCGAAGCTCTGTGCAGATCCAAATCGACATTAAAGGAGATTAGCTAATGCGACACCGCGTGTTATTTGCATGCAGTATTCACCCACTATTAAATTGGAATGCCATCTAGGGAAGTGATAGCTACAATAAAGTCTTTTCGAAATCGTGCATTAAAATCTTGAGGAATGCTCCACATGTGATGCCGTCATATTTGGATGCTGACTCTGTAGTATTCCAAAATGGGATATGACTGTATTTTGAATGTGAAGCTGCTCTGATTTGTCAGTGTTCGTGATGAGAATCAAACATTGGTTAGATGCATTGCAAATCCAATCTCCCTCCCTTACCCTACATCCCCACTGACCCTGCCCTGCCCCCACTCCCGAGCAATGAACATTATTATTTCATTTACTTGACATTCTATGTAACCAAGAAAATAATCTTTGACCTCTTACTTTAAATTTTTAAATTGACCTTTGTGAGTTTTGGTTTGGGGAGGATGGTAAGGTGTTGTTTAGTGAAGGTAGTTATATATGTTCTATTATTTATTTATTTTATACAACAAAAATTTTTATTGCTGTTTCAAGCTCGATGTCATATTCCACTATGTAGTTAATAACCTCTCGTCTTGTCCCACCATGTCCCATGCACAATCTGAGTTAGCGCTCATCCGCGTTCTCCCGATCGTGACCGCGACGTGATCGTGACGTGAGCGCAATCGGCATTCAGACTTGAGACTCTGAATTGGCTGCACGCCGTGACTCGCCTCCGCGATCTGAGGAAGCGCCGTTGAAAACCGACGGATTCGCTGACAGTAAGTAGTGGACTCTTCATTGGGAAATTGGCTGCTCCATTCTTATCGCGTATAAATACTTCAATTGAGGATTATCACAGAACTTGTTTTGCCAGCAGTTGTGGCACTATAAATAATATCCGTGTTCCTTGAAACAAACTTTTGGCTTGTGCATATAAACTTCCGGGTGAGGGCACAGGTTGGTAGAATGTTGTAAAAAATATCACCCCCTCCACCCCCCACAACTTTTCAGACAGAATCATATTAGACTAGTTTGCATAAAAAACAAAAAAACAAAAAAAAAGAGAACAACCATGCGGTTTAATGACCCTGCGGCATGCGAAGCGAGAAGTGGGTTAAGCATTTGGGTTTCATGTCCGTCTGTCTGTCGTCTTAGTTAATCCATTGAGAAAAACTTACATTGAATATAATTGAACACAAATTGTACCAGCAATAGTAAGACAAGGTCTGTCAATTCGTCCCGACCGCACACGCGTAGAGAAAGTGAAATCAATTTTGTGACTGCTTGACAATCAAGCAAATTCTGAAAACAATTCCATACAGAAACATCTGTTTTTAAGGATCTATAAATGGACAAAACATGCATGAAGAACAATGTAACGTGTTAAGATCTGCCATGAACCACTATCTGCCATGATCTTCCTGGGAAGGCCACATTTCAACTAAGCTGGCCTCCAAAAGCCAGTCACCGTCTGGGACCCTCTGTCGTGCAAAAGTCCCCCTGTACACCTGAAGCTCCTGACACATACAAAGCGTCATCCGCAGC
Organism: Eptatretus atami; assembly: GCA_035128595.1. Lineage (NCBI taxonomy): Eukaryota > Metazoa > Chordata > Myxini > Myxiniformes > Myxinidae > Eptatretus > Eptatretus atami. Next base: position 158,046,723 of record CM068955.1, read on the forward strand.
CTGATGGGTACTGCTCTCCCTTCTGGGATGGTTGCTCCTGCCGCACCGAGCTGGGCTTCACCTGTGGAAAACCAAGCTTTTAAGGATCTATATGGGATCTGCCGTAATGAAGCTGAGTCTATGGGTCTCTCACTCTCTCAGCACACAGGTCGGTGTCTTTCTTCTTCTAGGCGTCTCCTCTTCCAGCCTTGCCCCCCCTCCCCTCTCTGTCCCACCATATTACCGCAGGCACTCAAGGTCTGCCAAAAAAAACCCCTTCTGTGAAACTGCCGAAATCATGAATATCTGCTCACCTCACTTAAATATCACATGAATATCTGCTCACAGGGCAGCCACCACGTACGGGATTGGCCAAAGCCATCGACCCCCATCTCTTCATACGGAGGAAAAAGCACAGGGTAACCTTCCTGGCTCAGATGCAGTGGTGTATTGTCGTTGTCGGTGCTGAAGGTCGTTCAACAGCGATCTCCTCAGGCTAACTTTGCAGATCTCCTTCGGGTGTGCCTGGAATTGTCCTCTCCTTCAGAGAGGATCATCGTGTCTCTGCTATAATCTAAGCTTCCATGTTGAACATCGTATTGCAGCACTCTCTGAGGTCTGAGACCGGATATGGTTTGAGATCATGTCGGATGCGTGCACCTACTATTGATCGGTTCACTGATGTTGACCACGCCCAAGGAGTTGCTGTTCTGTGTCAATAAGTTTGACGCCATGATATTGAGGTAATAAACACTGTTCAACGCAGCATATTATGCAGAGTGAGATTGAACCCTTGGGTTTTCATTTCCCTGGTTCTTATTTGCCTGAATAAGGCAAGTATCTCACTGTGAGGGAACATCTACGCCACATTACGATCATGTATCTGATTGTGCCCCAAGCGAGATACTCTTCTATACTTCGGGATTTCAATGCATCACTGCACTGATAGGGATGGGATTATGAACATGTGTCTTCATGGGTCTGCAACTGTGAATAGATAGCACCAAGTTCGTTGACTTTGCAAAAGTCCAGACTTAGGTGCTGTCATGGTTCTTACCATCCACAGCCTTATCGCGGACTAGGGAAGGGGGAAAGCGAGGGTGGACAGGGGGATAACAGGACGGAGAATGGGAGGGAGAAGGTTTTCCAATGCTGTGGTGTGGCAAAAGAGTGACCATTGCTCCAGTTTAGGTCACTAGGATGATTACATCAGAACTGTTGGTCTACCGATTCGCCTCAGTTCCTCAATACCGACCGACCACAGGCTTTAGCAACTCTGAAGTTCCGCTTTAAATCCCAGGAGAATGTGCTATCCCTACTATAGGCGGATGTTGATCAAAACTTCAGAAATGAGAAGGGTAGCTGAGAACTTTGCGAACAGGCGCGTGAGATTTGGAGTTCTGGAGTTCTGGTGAATCCTAAAAAATTGTGGAGTGCTTTCAAGCATGAGCCGTCTTTGATTTGCCTGAATGATGTCTTGAACCCGACTGTCAGGCGAAGAAGAACCTTCATTCCCAAGAGACAGTGGATACTTTAGACTGCGAGTACCGACCCAGCCAACCAGAGTAACGAAGATCTGAAGTAAAAGCCCCCTGGTCCGTGACTTTGAGTGGCTGTACTCAAGCCTATCCACCACGCTGTGAATTGGATGTCAGCCGTTGTAACTATCCCTATTGCTGACCCTCCCAATTTAACTGGTAAACACCTTTTTTACGAGGAAACATAGACTGCGGTAACCGCGTTAAAGGAGATAGAGATTCCTGGGGATCTGTGGCACCATCTAACTTCTTGAGGCTGCGTGAAATGCTATGTTCCTTGTTGCATGCATTCTGTGTTCTGCTTTGAACACAGCATCATTAAACTGACTGGAAGAAGCGGCCTTGTTTCCCCTCTCTGAAAGGGAAGGTGATCCAAGTCTGCCAAACGCGACTGAGGTGACTCTGCCTCATGCGGGCCAAATCTTCTGCATCGAAGTAATCCTTGAAAGGGTCTCGACCATCTACTGCAGCACCAGTGCCCAAGCAGTTGCTTTACACCAAGGAGGTCAACTACAAAACTGTATCCTTGCTTTTCGGTTCCTCACGAATTGCAGATGAGAGTTTTGGCAGGCTCTCCCAGCCTGTTTCCCTTGTTCAGCTCGCAAAGCGTTCGATTCATTCGGATGCCCCTCTGAGGAATTCTCCGGTCTACATGGGGCTGCCACCCAAAACTGATCAATCTGAATTTTTAACTATTACTCTCTAACTTTGAGAGTGTACATTGTGTTGTTCCATCTCGCAACTTATTTCCAGTTGTTACTGGAATTTGCCAGGGTGTTACTGCCCCCACACCTTTCAGCACTTGTATGGACTGGATTCTGGAGGATGTCAGAGAGATCCAAGCCTGTGGTCCATCAGGTTTGGGAATGTCAAGAGCTCTCACCCTTGATTTGCAGTTGATGCAGTCATCTTTGCGTGACCTGGATATCGTTATGGGGCCCTCTTGTCGCTGAATGTGCAGTCAGGCCGCTGGATTGCGGATTCCTGGTCCAAAATTAAGACCAGACTTCATTAACATCATGATGCTGCTACCTTAGTCTGTTAACCAGCTTGTGGTAGGATGTTGAGTTCATGTAAGATTCACTTACCTTGGCCAGTGATATCTTATGATCTCCGCTTGTTGTAGCCAAGTCAATCGACGTCTTCGCTTGCGTCTTATTCACTGCGACCATGGGTGTCACTCGACCTGGAAGGCAGGATGAACTCTGAGTTTTAAGCCTTCCTGCTTCCACTTGCCCTACGGATGTAGATTTAGATTCGACGAGGATTTTAGATCGAGACTGAAGACTTAACTCCTTTTTCAACCATTTCTTCGAGCATTCCTTGTTCTCGCTGTCGACTTTGTCCAACAGCATTTGCTGAGAGATACTCAAATGAGATTGGTATAACCTTTATAGATCCGTGAGCATCAGTTTCGGCATGTATAGACATGTGACTCGTTTCCTGATCTTATCCTGATGCTATTGCAGCAGTTATCGCACTCAATGAGAAGGGCATGGGTCAGCACGTCATCCCTGGGGGATGGCCGAACGGAGCCCCTGGGGTGCCGAACAGATGCATGCACGACTGCTGCGCCAGCGCATGCTTCCACCACTGACCTGATCTGACAGAAAAAATGATAAACGCCAATGTAAAGTCACTTGATCGGCATACTGGGCACAAGTCGACCAGGACGCCTGCAATGTGCCGTGAGCATAGAGTCCACCAGCCTCTGGAATTTCCGTTCATTCTTCTACAAAGCATAGTCAACTCGACTCACACCTGTTAGGAGTGGAAAAGCTGCCCGGTGGCGTTCAAAGAATAATCCCTTACAATGCTAGATTGTCCAGTCTGCGGACTGAGAAGCCATGGCATATGGATAACATGCCGTCATGTAGCTCACTCTAGATACCATGCGCGCCCATGTACCACCTCGTGCTTGACCTTAGTTATGCGCTCATCATTCTCTAACACTGTTTGAGAAGTTGCGCTCTCGCCCAACATTCCATCTTCCTCCGGACATAGACGACCCAATCTGAAAGAGCTAGTATGTAACCCTGTGTAAATGACCTCACCACAAATCATCATCGGTTCAGAATGATGTTTTCCGACAAATGTTTCCGAGCAATTAATGATAAACTATAATATTAGTTTTGCCGCGTTTCTAACTATACACTTATGCTATGACATGGACACTTTAGTTAATACACACCTACATAAAATCACCTTAGCATCTTCTGCACATTGTCAAAGAAATTACAGCTATTTGAACGGATGACACATCACTCTAGTGTGTACCAGAAGATAGGAAGCTATCGATATCGCAATTGTTGACTCATTGCCTCGTCTAGACTTAGTAGAATATGATAGAAGCACCATCATCTTATCAGCTATGTGCACTGGCCATTGAAATTCTGACTTCCCATTGGCGCTTTAACCATCTAATTGTGCGTCTTAGACTCAATGTTACACTCTAGTGTTTATGTGGAATCATCAAAAAATCCATGACAACTTAAGGTAACTTGGACTATTTGTCTTCTTTGTATCATATGGCATGTAATTTTATTTGCATTATAGCCCTCAAATTTCATAGCAACTAAATCTCAGATCAGTCATATGTTGCATCCAATAATATTCCTAAGTATTTCCTTCTCCTCGCACGAAGCGAAGTCAAACAGAAGGACAAGAATAAGAGTGAAACCGCCAGGCACATTGCCGAGGGGTCGTTGCACCACGCTGAGCGAATTTCCGCGATAATAGTTCTGCAAATTAGGACCTTAACGTCGCTCCAACCCCCGGTGAACCGTGTCGTTGCTTCTCCCAAACCATCTCCCACATGTGCGGAACCGGAGTGGCACGTTATGCGAGACCAGAGACCGGGTCCTCCAAATCACCATCCGGAAATCCTCGCTCGCCGTTGGTGCAAAAGACCCAACTAAGGTCCTCCCTCCATCTCACTCTTGGCGAAGGCAAGGAAAAAAACAAAAAATGTGAAAGCAGAATAAAACTCGACGCTCTTTTCAAGAAAATCCATCACAGTCCACAGTCAGGTTCACGACCATGAATCTAGTAGCCCTTGTGATTAGCCACCACCCATTTGCCTAAGTTAATCTTATTTATTCCACATTTGAGTAGTAAAAGACATTTTGAAATTTATACAAACAAAATTCTGAATGAGATTTATTCTGCGAATGCTTCAAAAATAAAAACATATTACAACAAGAATAAAAGCAGTTACCCCTTTAAGTTATCAATTGATTTATTGATGATTCCACTCACAATTGAGCAAAACAGATTGCCCCCAATGAGGAAGTAAGAATACCCCAGTTCCACGGCAGCATAGAATGATGTCTTTTCAATTTTTTTCCAATCGTCTGCCATGTCATTTTTCCCAGGAGTGATGCTTCCCCATCCATTCAATGGACAGCAGTTTTTAACGTTAAAATTTATTGAAATGTGAAACCTTTGACCCCCCCCCCCCCCCCCCCACCATATGTTGTAGGCTCAACGTGCTTTGCCTCCGGAAGGAAGATGTGCCGAGGAACCTTGATGAAGCCAATGGAGAGATAATGCGGGACAAGAGCTCAGTGTGAGAGAGAAACGAGAAGCCGAGAAGAGCAGGGTTGGTCTACATTTCAGTATGGTCCACAGCACAATTTGTTTGATTGTGTGTGTGTTGGTGTGTTGTGTGTTGTGTGTTTGGTGTTGTTTATTGGTCGTGATCAATTGATTGTATCTCCGTAATTCAGTTTCAGGAAGGTGGAACAGATCTCCCAGGACTCTATATCCATTTCATTTTGTAAGGATTCGTGATTCACGCGTAAGTTGGAAGTTGTGTTTCTCGGAAATTTTATATCCAACGGCTCTTTTCAGCGAATTGTCACTGAGCCCCCGACACCCCAACTTGGTTTTTGTGCACATCCCCAACCTTAACCACATGTCCGCCCCTCCAACCACACTGACACGACTTATGCAGCCGCGATCGACGAGCGCGCAGCCCAAAAAAAGGTCGAAGGCTCCAGATCTTCGTCCATTATTTGTAACGCACGTCCTTGGCATACGGCGGTCTAGTGAGCGGAAATTGAGGAACGCTTAAAAGCCCGAGGAGAAATGCTGCGTAAAGTCCCCAACAAGTGTCTATGAGTGTTCTGAAAAAGCATACTTCTTTGTGTGTTAAACCCTGAAACGCCAACTGCCAGTTATTATTCGTTCTGGAGGGATTTCGTTAGAGTTATTTGATATGTTTGCTCGTGATAATTTGGAATCTGAAACGATCAATGCGCAACGATAATCAAAAAATTTAACGTTTGGCCAACCCGAGCATCTTTAATTGTACACACAGTAAATTTCTTTGTTATTCACCCTTGAGGATTTTCCATCAAATATTTTGTTGCAAAACGTCCTTTTTTATTTCATACTTACTGCTGTACATTTTTGAGACTTGAACATGCAGTTGGGTTTGGGGTCTGGAAGAGTAACATGTGCCATTCACTCTAACTTCGCCCGCTCACTCCCAGTGTATCATCCGTGTCACACGCTGCATAGCCATTTCGCCAGCCGATCTTTACCAATAAATGTTGTTCCACATAGGTTCTTTCAACAAATCAGGTTTTTCGGTAAATGTCCCAACAATATTTTGCATCCGACGCTATTATTGGGTTCCTATCTATTTAATGAATATACATTTGGGATCCCATATTTACCCTGCGCACACGAAGCGAAAAAGCGGATTAAGCAATGCTCACTGTCATCTGTCTCTCAGATGTCAGTTATGATCAAGGAAGAAGTTATTTCAATGAATGTTATTGGAACACAAATCAAAATTTTTTTTTCATATTATCTTCATTAGCAATTTAGCCTTTGATTCACAAAAGTTGTTAAATAATCCCAATGATCATCATAATCAAAACATAAACTACGGATTAATGCGCAAGTATGTGACCTAAATCGGGTGCAGATGATACCTGATATCGGCATATATGCATGGCGTGTTCAGTTTAACCAAATAGTTTTTTGTTCAGAATGAGCGTGTGAGGCGAGACTATAACACTCCACTGAGCTGCCATTCCAGTTCATTATTGTCATTCAATTCTGGGTACTTATTTGATGTTTTGTCACGTCTGCATATTACCGATTAAAACCGTCTCAAAATTAATATCCAGCAGAGGGAGCTTAGATCAAGATTTGATGCATCATAGCTTCGATAATTTGACTAGCCAGCTTATGGGTCGGATGTATTTTTGAGCAAACTTGATATTGTGCTAACTATCAAGTAATTTCCTTTGCTGATTGCATGAAATTGAAATATTTTGAAGGGTGTTACTTTTGATGCTTAGCACTGGCTGTGGGTTTCTTAAAGAAACTCGTTGGGATGTGAGGGAAAACTTATGGTTTCTCCGGTTAGCCTCTTCAGTTGTAAACCATATGATCTAATGCACTCTTCCACAGGCAATCCAGCTGCACAGTACCTGAGGATAGAATTGGCGTGATGAAAGCAGGCAAGCGAATAAATGCTCCTTTCTACACATCTTCGATTGTCACCTGAAACCCGTCCCTTGTTTGTCAGCTGAAGTCCCGGTTTTCGAAGTGTGCATCTATGTGTATTAATGACAAACTAGCGTTTAGAGGGAATATTACAGTTGGCGTCGCACCCAACACCCCCCCCCCCCCCCCCCACCCCCCCCCCCCCACCCCTTTGTTATGAGAACCGGAAATGACAACAATGTGTAAACCTTTTTCATTCAGGTTTCATTTGCTTGCCTTATGCTTTGCTTTAGAAGAGCAAATTTTACTAGAAAAACTACCCCTTCGTTCGCCACTAACAATGAAGCAGTATACAAATACTGTCTACTCAATAATAAATGTGTATCCTTTGTCTTCATTCTGTACTGCTTTGCAATGTGACTTTGGTCTCGCCAGTGTTTAATTTTGTCTCAACAAATAATTCCTGCCCCTTCACCAACTGCACTTACACTTGATGCTGAAGTGCAACGCCACCATACTTTGTATGCCTGGGTGATTGTCGAGCCACAATGCATGCTTTTATATTCTATACCCCGCCCGTCCCGTGCCCACCGCCAGTGAACTCTCTCAACAAAGTCGTGACTTCCTGACATGCTTCTGAACATGTACCTCAATCGAAGTTTTGTCTGAAAAATCGCTTACTCATGAAGCAAAGTATCTTCCCAAAATTTCTGCCAAGTAATGCAGGCCGGGTGCCTGAATGATCTCCTCTCTCTCCTCTCTCTCTCTCTCTCTCTCTCTCTTCTCTCTCTCTCTCTCTCTCTCTCATCTCGTCTCTCCTCTCTGTGTGTGTCTCTCTGTTCTCTGCTCTCTGTGTCTCTGTGTCTCTGTGTCCTCTCTGTCTCTCTGTCTCTCTGTCTCTTGTCTCTCTGCTCGTCTCGTCTCTCTGTCCTCTGTCTCTCTGTCTCTCTGTCTCTCTGTACTCCTGTCTCTCTTCTCTCTGTTCGTCTCTGTCTCTGTCTCTCTGTCTCTCTGTTCTCTCTGCCTGTCTCTCTGTCTCTCTGTCTCTCTGTCTCTCTGTCTCTCTTCTCTCGTCTCTCTGTCACTCTGTCCTCGTCTCTCTGTCTCTCTGTCTCTCTGTTCTCTGTCCTCTGTCTCTCTGTCTCTCTTCTCTCTGCTCTCGTCCTGTCTCTCTTCTCTCGCTCCTCTTGCTCGTCTCCTCCCCAACACATGTTAAATGTAACGAGTTCTTTTTCTTCTTCTTCTTTTTCCCCCCAATATCCACCTCTATGTAAAGCCGGCTATTTTCCCGATAAATGTAAATAACTACGATGTATCTTTTAATGTCATGTTTTTTTCTGTATAAAACTCGCAAGGAAAGAACTTTATTTATGAACAACCTATCAGCCTGCAAAGGCATCACTCGCAGGTAAAAACAACCCAAACTGCCAGACGTGTCAAAATTGCTTGAAACACAGTCTGCTTTGCTTGACTTGGTATAAGGCCGGTCATTCAATTGCAAGACAATAATTGTTTTTCCAAACATCTTGTATTTAATTTGCTCGTGTACTCTTGCATTGATTTAACAAAATCCCAAACAGTCTGCTGATTCTTAATACCACATGAACCTGATTGTCCTTTCTCTTTTGTTTTTTTAGTATTATCTTGATTCTTGCCCTTAAAATCCATGCCTGATCCAAAGTTTTCATATTAAAATATAATACGTAATTCCAACCCACCCCCCCCTCCCCAAAAAAAACAACTAATTTGAGCATTTGTTAAACATCCATAGCAACATAAAGTGAATGTTAAACAGCTATATGTATTTTTCTCTCAAAGTAGAACGACCAATACTGTATCTAGTCCCAAGAAGGAGCCAGCAAGACTAACACAGACACATATAACCACAATATATTATTACTGCGTAGATAACTAACAAAGCTATTTTTTGAAAGTGTAACCTTAAACTTACAAGCAATTGATTCATTTCCCCAACTGGTCGATCATTAGCTGGGCACGTTTTCATCGAGTTTCATATACAGGCGTCCGTTTCCCCAAAATAAATACTTAAACCATCCAATATAGATTGAAATGAAGATTCATGGATGTTAATTTTTATTATTTTCTATTCTATTACAATGTCAAATCTCTATCGGACTGTCAGGATGACGCAAAGTACGCCACACTTGCCTCTAGGTTTAGCCGAGTTTGAAATCCCGACCACGTATAAACAATGTCACCCTGGCCAAATTCAATATGGCAGGGATCCAATCAGTGTTGTTTGTTGCCCTCGAATGGACGTTGAAACTGCGGTGTCCTGTCTGCTGGCAACTGTTGGTGATGTTAAAAAATCCCACGTGTCCTTCACAAAGAGTTGCGCAATCACCGCACCGTGAAACAAGTTCCAAAAACCGCCCTGACGACTGTGGGAAGCAATGGCAACCCGTCCCATTCTAACCTGCCAAAAAGCTGCTCGGCAGCCAACAATGCTCTGTAATAGAGTATGCACATCAGAAATCCATATTGCTCTATACCATGCCACGATGAGAATGTCAACACAATTCATGGTTTTTGAACCCAGGATTTTTAATATGGAATTGTAATCCTCAAGATAGGAATGTGAAACAGCCAACCGTAAGTTGCTACGATCTATCAAAAGTACGGCTTTATTGGTCTGAAGTACATTCATCGAGCATGTATTACCGATGAACTTGCGTAGCGCTGCATTCATATTTGTTGAAAGTAACCTATTTTCTATTCATTATAATACACCAAAAAAATCACCAACATTTATTACTGTCTATTTTCCCTTTTATTTTGTACGCATTACTATTTTATTTGTTGCGAGTTGGCAACGGTGTCGTTGCCAACACCTTAAGTAGTAAGCAGAGTGGAGAGATGGGTGAGAAGGAGGAAAGTTAAGAGTAAAACATAGTTTAGGCGTTTCAAATTCCATAATCCAGTGTGTGTAATAAGTTAGATGAAATCACTGTGGAAGCATTTGTGCACCAAAAATGCCACTACAATTTGCGGTTTGTCCTTTACCGTATTTGTTGCTTCAAAATTCGATGTAATGCACTGCGCCTAGCTCACGAAGTTTTGAATAAAGTCGGGTACGTGACTTGCCAAAGTAGTATTAATGTAATTGTGTGCTTTCGTACTCGGTTGTTCTTGTTGTCAGTGTCCGTGGAATTGCGTTTCGCATTTCTCTAACGCGTGTATGTCTGTGTTTGTGCATGTCAGTTCGCAGACCTTTCAGAAGACGGCGTTGAAGCTGAATGTAAAGAAAAGGGGTGCACGAGAAGAGGCTAGCATCGCGTCTGACAAGATTCGACATTTCTAAGCAGAAAGCCGCTCCCCCCCGAAGCAAATTGCCTGCGGCAAAGGAGTGACTGCATTGCTGCCAGCGCAGAAATCACAGGGTAAAGGCTGGGATGCCATCAGGCATCAGTCTGAAGGAGAACGTGGTGGAGAACGTTGCATTCAAATGACGCGATTGAGGCATGCCTAACCGTGTGAGAAGGAAGAGAACGATTGTTTCGATGTTAACCCGTCATCTGATGCACAAGAGGGTGTTCACCTTGAAACTTCACTTCTGCACCCACGGCGGTTAGGGCATAAAAGCCCTCGCATCAACGTCATGTTGATTTCATCCATTGTCTCCACTTGTCCTCTGACACAGAACAACACTAACCTTCACCATTCAATACTGTTTTCTCATGCGTTCACTTATGTGTCTCCATGTGGCCTCTCAGCTGTTTAAATGCTATCAGACCCGTTCTACATTTGCTCGAGAACATTGGGTTGTCCTTTAAAAGTGCTGCCAATCTTCATGCCAAACATCCAATTTTCGAGTAGTGGCATTTCCAGCCTGTACGTTCCACAGAGGAAGAAAAAAGAAATAATATATTTTTTTATTGATGATATTGATTTTTAAGTAATAAGCAAAGAACTGAAACATGGTCTTTAATTTCTAAATGTTTTTGAGGATTGCCTGTTAAAAAAAAGAAAGCAAAACCCGTCAGTACCCCCCTAAAAATTCCAGGTAAGACTGCCACAAACGTAATGGAGGAAAGGACGTCGTCAGCACCAATGGATAATGGGCGCAAACTTGCCCTCATCCTCAGAAAGTGAATTTGAAGAATAATTTCTGCGTCACGAATCCCCCAATTACGACGACAGTCAAAATAATATCATGGAAGGTGCTGTCAGCCTGACATGTATAACCAAAGTCGGTGATGAACGTCACGAAGGGCGCGGCTAATCAGCTTAAAAAGCACCAAATAAAAACAAAATTCTTCCTTCAAATATTTATTACAGAAAAGAACGATGAATGTTTAAGTAAGCCATATCTATCCTTAAACCAACATGATTTTGTGATTCTATGACCTTTAATGTCTCTCTTTGTGTGCTAATGGTAAACATTTATTTTTTATTGCATTACTAATTATTGATTTGTAGCGTATATTTATCTTTATTATTTGGCTGGCACACGGCCCTAAGCCCCTAGAGTACACATTCGTCTCCAAGCTGTGTAGCCGGTTGAATCCTGATCCACTCTATAAACTGTCATCCTGTGTTTCACAGAGCCCAGAGTTATTCATTAGTGTTTGTGCCATCCCTGGGGACGATTAAATGGCTGTCCCATCTAGCTGTCATTAGTGTGTGACCTAAAGATCCCTCGGTGTGCTTTGTGAAGCGATGGCGAGCTTCATCCACACATGAACAAATTCTAAATTCTGCTCTAACCTTAGTCAAACATCAGCTGGCCAGCTCGTAGAAAGGCTTGTGGCCCAAAACTTTCCCTTGCCAACCCCCCCATGAATGTGGAATAATTGGGATGTTAAAGAAGAAGATTAATGTTATCGATTAATCGCTATGTATTGTTGTGCGGGGGTCGGTGCGCAAAAACGACCACGAGGTGGGGAATGTTTGCGTGCGTCTGCCCCACCAAAATCCCCGGATTGTTAGCGCATGCCTCGTAAACTCACGAGCCGGCGGGTCGTAACTGACCGTGCGCGCCCAATAGCTCACCGCGTAGCGTAGGGTCTATTTGTTCTTGATAACCAATTACCTAGATTAACTACGCGCGATTTTACTACCGGGAAACCACGCCCTCGCACGTCGTGCTTCGATCCGGGTGTATCTACCGACTGCGGTTGAGAGGTTCCAAACTACCACTACAACTCCGGTTCGGGTCAGCGAGACGGAAACTGCCAAAGCCGTGCCGGCTGGAATGACGGATTATCGGGATAAAACCCCGCCTAAACTCAGATCCGAACCATGCTGCGACAAATTCAAGAAGGGACGTGAAAATACACTGGGCATTTCTAACGAATTTATTTACATATAATGAAGACACAAAGGCAAGACAACACAGATAGCAAGAAGTATTTACAATATCCAAAAACACTATTCATTCTACTAAAGATGGGCCACAAGCAGACACACAAACAAAATGCAAAGAAAACCCAGGTGTTTATTGACCCCGCCAGCCTATGGAGAAGACAAGCTGGGCCAGAGTTCGGGGTGTACCTGACCTCGTGAAAGCGTTGCCTCCGTGATGCGCACACTGACAATGGTCGCTATGTTCGTCCCCGTCGCACGTGGGACTCGATTTCGTGTGGAGCTCGGTGTGAATGGCCGGTGTCCACAATGAGGGCTCGGGGTCACTTCCCTTCCTCGTATAGTAGGCCAGCAGAACATCGTTCGCGCCTCACGCCACACAAAACTCTCAAAAGAATTATTAAAAACTGCAGACCAAAAGACTCTCAGAACCCAAAAAAGACTCTCCAAGACCTCAAAAGACCCTCCAAAGACCCAAAAAAAGACCACACCTGCCTCCAAGAGTGCTTGGAATTAGACCTCCCTCCAGCGGGGAGCCTTGAACTAACCACACCTCGCTGTCCGCCTCTATTGAACCAGTCCTACGGCCCACCTCCGGGTGGCCTTGGCCCCTGCCGGGAAACCCCCACCATCCTCCACCGGGCCCCACACTCGACGAGTACATGTGCAATGCCTGCAACGCCCCTGCGGAAACCCCAGCCAGTCTTCACCCGCGTTCCATATTTGACGAGATAACAGTATCAATTGTTGCACAGGCCTTCGTTTAAGAGTTACAAACGTTGTGGAAGAACTTGTGTGAAGCGGCAAGGAATGGCTGCAAGACCCCTGCCTTGCGCAAGTTCAGAAGTGCTGTAGACACGGTGTGTAGTGGATCTGATGGGGAATCAATGTTGTGGTTGTTCGTTGAGGTTCATTGTGTAAAGATTTAATAACCGAACTAAAAAGAAATCGCAACGCCACCCTTTGATTCTCCCACTAGACAAAAGAAGGGATCTGACACACACATACTAACGACATAACTGACTTTTGGGACATCTGTATGTGATGCAAATGTTTCCAGACCGTAACACTACCCCCCCCCCTGTATAGACTCACCTCATCAGTGAAATTTTCGTGTGGCATGCAGGTGTAGGTTCTCCCCGAGGCGTTTTACCTACGATCCTGAGTGACATTTGGAATACATTGTCCCAAAATAAATAAACCAGTGCGTTGTGTACAACTAGCTGACCCACTCGACAAACAAACACAGCAAAGTTTAACATGTGGCGAGTGACAGCAGCACGATGCGTCAACGTCTTTGGCTTCAAAGTCCTTGATTGTCGTTGAATTCTTCTTTTTATTTTTTCCTTTACTTCAGCGCGAGGGCAACTCACCCAAACACGCCGCCATACGCCGTTCTTCACAGCCATTTAACGGCTATGCAACAATATCTCCGGGCTGCTCAGTGCAGCTCCCTTCCATATGAACTGGCCTTCATGCAACAACAAGGAGATATCCGGGCTCAAATGCAGTCCCGTCGGAATGCGGCTGCCTGCGGCATCCTTGCAAAAACACTTCCAGAGATGGCCCTGCGAGCACATGGTGAGAGGTAGGAATGACATGCGAAAGCAAACAAAGCATGGGCAGGTATGGAGCAAGCAAGCAGCAAAGCATGGCCATGGCAAACGCAGACCAGCAAGAGATGCAGTACAACAGCGAGGTCGGCCACGAAGCGGCTGCCCGTCTGTCTCGTGGTTGTGAGGAGTGTGGTGGCTCTGGCCGCGTTCTGAAATCGGGCTCTAGCTACCCTACAGTCTCCTCCCCAAAGCCAATAACCCTATCGTCCTGTGCCATATCTATCCCCCACCCCCATTAGCTATGCAACAAAAACAAACGAAAATTTAGACTTTTTAATTATTATTTATTAAGTTATTTTAAAAATAAGAGTATACTCGCTTTAGCCCCACTGCCATCGTCCCTCCTCTTACGTCTCTTGTTGCTGACCTGTCCTCGAACCGTCTATCAACCACGAAATCCCTAGAATCCTTTTGAGGATATTGAGAGAAAGACAAACCAAAAGTGAATGTCTCGTAGACCCAAAGCAAGCCTCAGAATACACTCCCTCATTTCACGCATAACTTTCAAGGCGAGATCCAGCCAGAGTAACCTTAGGACAACCGCAAATGCCGAGCAGTATGAATGATGCGAAGGAAGGGGACAAACTAATTCCTCATCTATCCTGACATTTATTAACGTTAATCTCATCCCCGGGCTTTCAACACGCCTGTCGTCTTTAAGTTGTAAACTATGGTCTACTAGAAACCATGATTCCCGCGCCTGTGTTGGTTTCGATTAATTTGGGCCTGGCCCGCAAATTTTCTCTCATGCTCTTGCACAATTTCGTGGCTGGGCAGCGTGGCTCAATTGGCAGGGATTCCCATCTGCCGAACTCAAACTATATGGCACCCCCGGGTCGCTACGGCTGTCTCCGAGCCTACCTACTCCGTATGAAC
>CM068955.1:158061799-158080370 GCA_035128595.1 Eptatretus atami
CTCCTTCCTCTTCCTCTCTCGTTCTCCTCTCTCTCTCTCTCTCTCTCCCCTCCCCCTCTCCCTCCCTCTCTCCTCCTCCACCCTCTCTCTCTCCACCCTCTTCTCCACCCTCTCTCTCTCCTCCTCTCTCGTCTCTTCTCTCTCTCTCTCTCCTCCTCTCTGTCTCTCTCTCTCTCTCTCTCCTCTCTCTTCTCTTCTCTCCTCCACTCGCTCCCTCCATCCTTCTCTCTCCCCCCTCCTCTCTCACTCTCTCTCGCCCCTCTTTTTCTCTCTTCTCCTCACCTCTCCTCCCCTCCTCTCTCTTTCTCTCTCTGTCTCCTCTCTCTCCCTCTGTTCTCTGTCTCTCTCTCTGTCCTCTTGTCCATCTGAATTCTCTGTCCTCCTGTTCCTGTCTCGTCCTCCTCCTTCTCTCGTCTCTTCTCTGTCTCTGTCTCGTCTCCTCTCATGTCTCTGTCTCTCGTCCTCGTCTCTGTCTCTCTGTCTCTCTCCTCTGTCTCTGTCCTGTTCTCTGTCTCTCTTTCCTGTCTCTGTCTCTGTCTCTACTCGCTCGCTCTCTCTCGCTCTCTCCTCTCTGATGTCTCTCTCCTCTGTCTTGTCTCTCTCCTCTTCCTCGCTCTGTCCTCCTGTGTCTCTCTCTCTCGTCCTCTGTCTCCTCTCTCTCTTCTTTCTCTCTTCTCTCCCTGCTCTCTCTTCTCTTGTCTCTCCCTCTCTTTGTCTCTCTCTCTCTGTCTCTCTCTCTCTCTCTCCCTCTCTTCTCTCTCCTCTGCTCTCACTCATCAATGTAGCAGGGTTGAAATCAACATCGCAGAGCATGCAATCCACGATTGTTAGCGTCAAATTCTATTTCTCCATTATATTGAGCCGTGGCAATGCTATCCAGAAACAATAAGGTTTGTTCCGAAAATGCCCAAAATCCATGCAAAAGCGGTGGCTTTTTTTTCTTTTGCACTTTTTGCAAAAATATTCCATGCTTTTGCAGTCGACAATAATCAGGTAATCTAGGTCAGTGACAAGAAGGTTAGTAATGATAATAGGACTTTGTCGTGGAAATGCCTTGCGAGTCCATCACGCCTTGATCCGAACTCCCATTGGCAAAATCTTTGCAGCAAACCAAATACACATTCATTCTTTGTGTTGAGTTTTGTTTGTGTTCCAATGTTGAAACTTGCGAAGCTCTGTGCAGATCCAAATCGACATTAAAGGAGATTAGCTAATGCGACACCGCGTGTTATTTGCATGCAGTATTCACCCACTATTAAATTGGAATGCCATCTAGGGAAGTGATAGCTACAATAAAGTCTTTTCGAAATCGTGCATTAAAATCTTGAGGAATGCTCCACATGTGATGCCGTCATATTTGGATGCTGACTCTGTAGTATTCCAAAATGGGATATGACTGTATTTTGAATGTGAAGCTGCTCTGATTTGTCAGTGTTCGTGATGAGAATCAAACATTGGTTAGATGCATTGCAAATCCAATCTCCCTCCCTTACCCTACATCCCCACTGACCCTGCCCTGCCCCCACTCCCGAGCAATGAACATTATTATTTCATTTACTTGACATTCTATGTAACCAAGAAAATAATCTTTGACCTCTTACTTTAAATTTTTAAATTGACCTTTGTGAGTTTTGGTTTGGGGAGGATGGTAAGGTGTTGTTTAGTGAAGGTAGTTATATATGTTCTATTATTTATTTATTTTATACAACAAAAATTTTTATTGCTGTTTCAAGCTCGATGTCATATTCCACTATGTAGTTAATAACCTCTCGTCTTGTCCCACCATGTCCCATGCACAATCTGAGTTAGCGCTCATCCGCGTTCTCCCGATCGTGACCGCGACGTGATCGTGACGTGAGCGCAATCGGCATTCAGACTTGAGACTCTGAATTGGCTGCACGCCGTGACTCGCCTCCGCGATCTGAGGAAGCGCCGTTGAAAACCGACGGATTCGCTGACAGTAAGTAGTGGACTCTTCATTGGGAAATTGGCTGCTCCATTCTTATCGCGTATAAATACTTCAATTGAGGATTATCACAGAACTTGTTTTGCCAGCAGTTGTGGCACTATAAATAATATCCGTGTTCCTTGAAACAAACTTTTGGCTTGTGCATATAAACTTCCGGGTGAGGGCACAGGTTGGTAGAATGTTGTAAAAAATATCACCCCCTCCACCCCCCACAACTTTTCAGACAGAATCATATTAGACTAGTTTGCATAAAAAACAAAAAAACAAAAAAAAAGAGAACAACCATGCGGTTTAATGACCCTGCGGCATGCGAAGCGAGAAGTGGGTTAAGCATTTGGGTTTCATGTCCGTCTGTCTGTCGTCTTAGTTAATCCATTGAGAAAAACTTACATTGAATATAATTGAACACAAATTGTACCAGCAATAGTAAGACAAGGTCTGTCAATTCGTCCCGACCGCACACGCGTAGAGAAAGTGAAATCAATTTTGTGACTGCTTGACAATCAAGCAAATTCTGAAAACAATTCCATACAGAAACATCTGTTTTTAAGGATCTATAAATGGACAAAACATGCATGAAGAACAATGTAACGTGTTAAGATCTGCCATGAACCACTATCTGCCATGATCTTCCTGGGAAGGCCACATTTCAACTAAGCTGGCCTCCAAAAGCCAGTCACCGTCTGGGACCCTCTGTCGTGCAAAAGTCCCCCTGTACACCTGAAGCTCCTGACACATACAAAGCGTCATCCGCAGCCTGATGGGTACTGCTCTCCCTTCTGGGATGGTTGCTCCTGCCGCACCGAGCTGGGCTTCACCTGTGGAAAACCAAGCTTTTAAGGATCTATATGGGATCTGCCGTAATGAAGCTGAGTCTATGGGTCTCTCACTCTCTCAGCACACAGGTCGGTGTCTTTCTTCTTCTAGGCGTCTCCTCTTCCAGCCTTGCCCCCCCTCCCCTCTCTGTCCCACCATATTACCGCAGGCACTCAAGGTCTGCCAAAAAAAACCCCTTCTGTGAAACTGCCGAAATCATGAATATCTGCTCACCTCACTTAAATATCACATGAATATCTGCTCACAGGGCAGCCACCACGTACGGGATTGGCCAAAGCCATCGACCCCCATCTCTTCATACGGAGGAAAAAGCACAGGGTAACCTTCCTGGCTCAGATGCAGTGGTGTATTGTCGTTGTCGGTGCTGAAGGTCGTTCAACAGCGATCTCCTCAGGCTAACTTTGCAGATCTCCTTCGGGTGTGCCTGGAATTGTCCTCTCCTTCAGAGAGGATCATCGTGTCTCTGCTATAATCTAAGCTTCCATGTTGAACATCGTATTGCAGCACTCTCTGAGGTCTGAGACCGGATATGGTTTGAGATCATGTCGGATGCGTGCACCTACTATTGATCGGTTCACTGATGTTGACCACGCCCAAGGAGTTGCTGTTCTGTGTCAATAAGTTTGACGCCATGATATTGAGGTAATAAACACTGTTCAACGCAGCATATTATGCAGAGTGAGATTGAACCCTTGGGTTTTCATTTCCCTGGTTCTTATTTGCCTGAATAAGGCAAGTATCTCACTGTGAGGGAACATCTACGCCACATTACGATCATGTATCTGATTGTGCCCCAAGCGAGATACTCTTCTATACTTCGGGATTTCAATGCATCACTGCACTGATAGGGATGGGATTATGAACATGTGTCTTCATGGGTCTGCAACTGTGAATAGATAGCACCAAGTTCGTTGACTTTGCAAAAGTCCAGACTTAGGTGCTGTCATGGTTCTTACCATCCACAGCCTTATCGCGGACTAGGGAAGGGGGAAAGCGAGGGTGGACAGGGGGATAACAGGACGGAGAATGGGAGGGAGAAGGTTTTCCAATGCTGTGGTGTGGCAAAAGAGTGACCATTGCTCCAGTTTAGGTCACTAGGATGATTACATCAGAACTGTTGGTCTACCGATTCGCCTCAGTTCCTCAATACCGACCGACCACAGGCTTTAGCAACTCTGAAGTTCCGCTTTAAATCCCAGGAGAATGTGCTATCCCTACTATAGGCGGATGTTGATCAAAACTTCAGAAATGAGAAGGGTAGCTGAGAACTTTGCGAACAGGCGCGTGAGATTTGGAGTTCTGGAGTTCTGGTGAATCCTAAAAAATTGTGGAGTGCTTTCAAGCATGAGCCGTCTTTGATTTGCCTGAATGATGTCTTGAACCCGACTGTCAGGCGAAGAAGAACCTTCATTCCCAAGAGACAGTGGATACTTTAGACTGCGAGTACCGACCCAGCCAACCAGAGTAACGAAGATCTGAAGTAAAAGCCCCCTGGTCCGTGACTTTGAGTGGCTGTACTCAAGCCTATCCACCACGCTGTGAATTGGATGTCAGCCGTTGTAACTATCCCTATTGCTGACCCTCCCAATTTAACTGGTAAACACCTTTTTTACGAGGAAACATAGACTGCGGTAACCGCGTTAAAGGAGATAGAGATTCCTGGGGATCTGTGGCACCATCTAACTTCTTGAGGCTGCGTGAAATGCTATGTTCCTTGTTGCATGCATTCTGTGTTCTGCTTTGAACACAGCATCATTAAACTGACTGGAAGAAGCGGCCTTGTTTCCCCTCTCTGAAAGGGAAGGTGATCCAAGTCTGCCAAACGCGACTGAGGTGACTCTGCCTCATGCGGGCCAAATCTTCTGCATCGAAGTAATCCTTGAAAGGGTCTCGACCATCTACTGCAGCACCAGTGCCCAAGCAGTTGCTTTACACCAAGGAGGTCAACTACAAAACTGTATCCTTGCTTTTCGGTTCCTCACGAATTGCAGATGAGAGTTTTGGCAGGCTCTCCCAGCCTGTTTCCCTTGTTCAGCTCGCAAAGCGTTCGATTCATTCGGATGCCCCTCTGAGGAATTCTCCGGTCTACATGGGGCTGCCACCCAAAACTGATCAATCTGAATTTTTAACTATTACTCTCTAACTTTGAGAGTGTACATTGTGTTGTTCCATCTCGCAACTTATTTCCAGTTGTTACTGGAATTTGCCAGGGTGTTACTGCCCCCACACCTTTCAGCACTTGTATGGACTGGATTCTGGAGGATGTCAGAGAGATCCAAGCCTGTGGTCCATCAGGTTTGGGAATGTCAAGAGCTCTCACCCTTGATTTGCAGTTGATGCAGTCATCTTTGCGTGACCTGGATATCGTTATGGGGCCCTCTTGTCGCTGAATGTGCAGTCAGGCCGCTGGATTGCGGATTCCTGGTCCAAAATTAAGACCAGACTTCATTAACATCATGATGCTGCTACCTTAGTCTGTTAACCAGCTTGTGGTAGGATGTTGAGTTCATGTAAGATTCACTTACCTTGGCCAGTGATATCTTATGATCTCCGCTTGTTGTAGCCAAGTCAATCGACGTCTTCGCTTGCGTCTTATTCACTGCGACCATGGGTGTCACTCGACCTGGAAGGCAGGATGAACTCTGAGTTTTAAGCCTTCCTGCTTCCACTTGCCCTACGGATGTAGATTTAGATTCGACGAGGATTTTAGATCGAGACTGAAGACTTAACTCCTTTTTCAACCATTTCTTCGAGCATTCCTTGTTCTCGCTGTCGACTTTGTCCAACAGCATTTGCTGAGAGATACTCAAATGAGATTGGTATAACCTTTATAGATCCGTGAGCATCAGTTTCGGCATGTATAGACATGTGACTCGTTTCCTGATCTTATCCTGATGCTATTGCAGCAGTTATCGCACTCAATGAGAAGGGCATGGGTCAGCACGTCATCCCTGGGGGATGGCCGAACGGAGCCCCTGGGGTGCCGAACAGATGCATGCACGACTGCTGCGCCAGCGCATGCTTCCACCACTGACCTGATCTGACAGAAAAAATGATAAACGCCAATGTAAAGTCACTTGATCGGCATACTGGGCACAAGTCGACCAGGACGCCTGCAATGTGCCGTGAGCATAGAGTCCACCAGCCTCTGGAATTTCCGTTCATTCTTCTACAAAGCATAGTCAACTCGACTCACACCTGTTAGGAGTGGAAAAGCTGCCCGGTGGCGTTCAAAGAATAATCCCTTACAATGCTAGATTGTCCAGTCTGCGGACTGAGAAGCCATGGCATATGGATAACATGCCGTCATGTAGCTCACTCTAGATACCATGCGCGCCCATGTACCACCTCGTGCTTGACCTTAGTTATGCGCTCATCATTCTCTAACACTGTTTGAGAAGTTGCGCTCTCGCCCAACATTCCATCTTCCTCCGGACATAGACGACCCAATCTGAAAGAGCTAGTATGTAACCCTGTGTAAATGACCTCACCACAAATCATCATCGGTTCAGAATGATGTTTTCCGACAAATGTTTCCGAGCAATTAATGATAAACTATAATATTAGTTTTGCCGCGTTTCTAACTATACACTTATGCTATGACATGGACACTTTAGTTAATACACACCTACATAAAATCACCTTAGCATCTTCTGCACATTGTCAAAGAAATTACAGCTATTTGAACGGATGACACATCACTCTAGTGTGTACCAGAAGATAGGAAGCTATCGATATCGCAATTGTTGACTCATTGCCTCGTCTAGACTTAGTAGAATATGATAGAAGCACCATCATCTTATCAGCTATGTGCACTGGCCATTGAAATTCTGACTTCCCATTGGCGCTTTAACCATCTAATTGTGCGTCTTAGACTCAATGTTACACTCTAGTGTTTATGTGGAATCATCAAAAAATCCATGACAACTTAAGGTAACTTGGACTATTTGTCTTCTTTGTATCATATGGCATGTAATTTTATTTGCATTATAGCCCTCAAATTTCATAGCAACTAAATCTCAGATCAGTCATATGTTGCATCCAATAATATTCCTAAGTATTTCCTTCTCCTCGCACGAAGCGAAGTCAAACAGAAGGACAAGAATAAGAGTGAAACCGCCAGGCACATTGCCGAGGGGTCGTTGCACCACGCTGAGCGAATTTCCGCGATAATAGTTCTGCAAATTAGGACCTTAACGTCGCTCCAACCCCCGGTGAACCGTGTCGTTGCTTCTCCCAAACCATCTCCCACATGTGCGGAACCGGAGTGGCACGTTATGCGAGACCAGAGACCGGGTCCTCCAAATCACCATCCGGAAATCCTCGCTCGCCGTTGGTGCAAAAGACCCAACTAAGGTCCTCCCTCCATCTCACTCTTGGCGAAGGCAAGGAAAAAAACAAAAAATGTGAAAGCAGAATAAAACTCGACGCTCTTTTCAAGAAAATCCATCACAGTCCACAGTCAGGTTCACGACCATGAATCTAGTAGCCCTTGTGATTAGCCACCACCCATTTGCCTAAGTTAATCTTATTTATTCCACATTTGAGTAGTAAAAGACATTTTGAAATTTATACAAACAAAATTCTGAATGAGATTTATTCTGCGAATGCTTCAAAAATAAAAACATATTACAACAAGAATAAAAGCAGTTACCCCTTTAAGTTATCAATTGATTTATTGATGATTCCACTCACAATTGAGCAAAACAGATTGCCCCCAATGAGGAAGTAAGAATACCCCAGTTCCACGGCAGCATAGAATGATGTCTTTTCAATTTTTTTCCAATCGTCTGCCATGTCATTTTTCCCAGGAGTGATGCTTCCCCATCCATTCAATGGACAGCAGTTTTTAACGTTAAAATTTATTGAAATGTGAAACCTTTGACCCCCCCCCCCCCCCCCCCACCATATGTTGTAGGCTCAACGTGCTTTGCCTCCGGAAGGAAGATGTGCCGAGGAACCTTGATGAAGCCAATGGAGAGATAATGCGGGACAAGAGCTCAGTGTGAGAGAGAAACGAGAAGCCGAGAAGAGCAGGGTTGGTCTACATTTCAGTATGGTCCACAGCACAATTTGTTTGATTGTGTGTGTGTTGGTGTGTTGTGTGTTGTGTGTTTGGTGTTGTTTATTGGTCGTGATCAATTGATTGTATCTCCGTAATTCAGTTTCAGGAAGGTGGAACAGATCTCCCAGGACTCTATATCCATTTCATTTTGTAAGGATTCGTGATTCACGCGTAAGTTGGAAGTTGTGTTTCTCGGAAATTTTATATCCAACGGCTCTTTTCAGCGAATTGTCACTGAGCCCCCGACACCCCAACTTGGTTTTTGTGCACATCCCCAACCTTAACCACATGTCCGCCCCTCCAACCACACTGACACGACTTATGCAGCCGCGATCGACGAGCGCGCAGCCCAAAAAAAGGTCGAAGGCTCCAGATCTTCGTCCATTATTTGTAACGCACGTCCTTGGCATACGGCGGTCTAGTGAGCGGAAATTGAGGAACGCTTAAAAGCCCGAGGAGAAATGCTGCGTAAAGTCCCCAACAAGTGTCTATGAGTGTTCTGAAAAAGCATACTTCTTTGTGTGTTAAACCCTGAAACGCCAACTGCCAGTTATTATTCGTTCTGGAGGGATTTCGTTAGAGTTATTTGATATGTTTGCTCGTGATAATTTGGAATCTGAAACGATCAATGCGCAACGATAATCAAAAAATTTAACGTTTGGCCAACCCGAGCATCTTTAATTGTACACACAGTAAATTTCTTTGTTATTCACCCTTGAGGATTTTCCATCAAATATTTTGTTGCAAAACGTCCTTTTTTATTTCATACTTACTGCTGTACATTTTTGAGACTTGAACATGCAGTTGGGTTTGGGGTCTGGAAGAGTAACATGTGCCATTCACTCTAACTTCGCCCGCTCACTCCCAGTGTATCATCCGTGTCACACGCTGCATAGCCATTTCGCCAGCCGATCTTTACCAATAAATGTTGTTCCACATAGGTTCTTTCAACAAATCAGGTTTTTCGGTAAATGTCCCAACAATATTTTGCATCCGACGCTATTATTGGGTTCCTATCTATTTAATGAATATACATTTGGGATCCCATATTTACCCTGCGCACACGAAGCGAAAAAGCGGATTAAGCAATGCTCACTGTCATCTGTCTCTCAGATGTCAGTTATGATCAAGGAAGAAGTTATTTCAATGAATGTTATTGGAACACAAATCAAAATTTTTTTTTCATATTATCTTCATTAGCAATTTAGCCTTTGATTCACAAAAGTTGTTAAATAATCCCAATGATCATCATAATCAAAACATAAACTACGGATTAATGCGCAAGTATGTGACCTAAATCGGGTGCAGATGATACCTGATATCGGCATATATGCATGGCGTGTTCAGTTTAACCAAATAGTTTTTTGTTCAGAATGAGCGTGTGAGGCGAGACTATAACACTCCACTGAGCTGCCATTCCAGTTCATTATTGTCATTCAATTCTGGGTACTTATTTGATGTTTTGTCACGTCTGCATATTACCGATTAAAACCGTCTCAAAATTAATATCCAGCAGAGGGAGCTTAGATCAAGATTTGATGCATCATAGCTTCGATAATTTGACTAGCCAGCTTATGGGTCGGATGTATTTTTGAGCAAACTTGATATTGTGCTAACTATCAAGTAATTTCCTTTGCTGATTGCATGAAATTGAAATATTTTGAAGGGTGTTACTTTTGATGCTTAGCACTGGCTGTGGGTTTCTTAAAGAAACTCGTTGGGATGTGAGGGAAAACTTATGGTTTCTCCGGTTAGCCTCTTCAGTTGTAAACCATATGATCTAATGCACTCTTCCACAGGCAATCCAGCTGCACAGTACCTGAGGATAGAATTGGCGTGATGAAAGCAGGCAAGCGAATAAATGCTCCTTTCTACACATCTTCGATTGTCACCTGAAACCCGTCCCTTGTTTGTCAGCTGAAGTCCCGGTTTTCGAAGTGTGCATCTATGTGTATTAATGACAAACTAGCGTTTAGAGGGAATATTACAGTTGGCGTCGCACCCAACACCCCCCCCCCCCCCCCCCACCCCCCCCCCCCCACCCCTTTGTTATGAGAACCGGAAATGACAACAATGTGTAAACCTTTTTCATTCAGGTTTCATTTGCTTGCCTTATGCTTTGCTTTAGAAGAGCAAATTTTACTAGAAAAACTACCCCTTCGTTCGCCACTAACAATGAAGCAGTATACAAATACTGTCTACTCAATAATAAATGTGTATCCTTTGTCTTCATTCTGTACTGCTTTGCAATGTGACTTTGGTCTCGCCAGTGTTTAATTTTGTCTCAACAAATAATTCCTGCCCCTTCACCAACTGCACTTACACTTGATGCTGAAGTGCAACGCCACCATACTTTGTATGCCTGGGTGATTGTCGAGCCACAATGCATGCTTTTATATTCTATACCCCGCCCGTCCCGTGCCCACCGCCAGTGAACTCTCTCAACAAAGTCGTGACTTCCTGACATGCTTCTGAACATGTACCTCAATCGAAGTTTTGTCTGAAAAATCGCTTACTCATGAAGCAAAGTATCTTCCCAAAATTTCTGCCAAGTAATGCAGGCCGGGTGCCTGAATGATCTCCTCTCTCTCCTCTCTCTCTCTCTCTCTCTCTCTCTTCTCTCTCTCTCTCTCTCTCTCTCATCTCGTCTCTCCTCTCTGTGTGTGTCTCTCTGTTCTCTGCTCTCTGTGTCTCTGTGTCTCTGTGTCCTCTCTGTCTCTCTGTCTCTCTGTCTCTTGTCTCTCTGCTCGTCTCGTCTCTCTGTCCTCTGTCTCTCTGTCTCTCTGTCTCTCTGTACTCCTGTCTCTCTTCTCTCTGTTCGTCTCTGTCTCTGTCTCTCTGTCTCTCTGTTCTCTCTGCCTGTCTCTCTGTCTCTCTGTCTCTCTGTCTCTCTGTCTCTCTTCTCTCGTCTCTCTGTCACTCTGTCCTCGTCTCTCTGTCTCTCTGTCTCTCTGTTCTCTGTCCTCTGTCTCTCTGTCTCTCTTCTCTCTGTCTCTCTGTCTCTCTGTCTCTCGCTCCTCTGCTCTCTCCCCCCAAACATGTTAAATGTAACTGATCTTTTTTCTTCTCTTTTTCCCCCCAATACCACCTCTATGTAAAGCCGGCTATTTTCCGATAAATGTAAATAACTACGATGTATCTTTTAATGTCATTTTTTTTCTGATAAAACTCCGCAAAGGAAAAACTTTATTTATGAACAACCTATCAGCCTAGCAAGCATCACTCGCAGGTAAAAACAACCCAAACTGCCAAGACGTGTCAAAAAGCTTGAAAACACAGTCTGCTTTGCTTGACTTGGTATAAGGCGGTCATTCAATTGCAAGACAATAATTGTTTTTCAACAGTCTTGTGATTTTTAATTTGCCGTGTACTCTTGCATTGCATTACAAAATCCCAACAGTCTGCTTGATTACTTAATACCACATACCTGATTTCCGTTCTCTTGTTTTGTTTATTATTATCTTGATTCTTGCCCTTAAAATCCATGCCTGACTCCAAGTTTTCATATTGAAAAAGATAATATGTAATTTCCAACCCCCACCCTCCCCCTCCCCAAATAAAAACAACTAATTTGAGCATTTGTTAAACATCCATAGCAACATTAAAGTGAATGTTAAACATGCTATATGTATTTTCTTCTCAAAGTGAGAAGACCAATTACGTATCGTATCCCAAGAAGGAAGCCCAAGACATAACACAGACACTTAACAAGATATATTATTACTGAAGTCACTAACAAAAGCTATTTTATTGAAAGTTAACCTTAACATACAAGCAATGGATGATTTCCCCAACTTCGATCATTAGCTGGGCACTGTTTTCATCGAGTTCATATACAGGCGTCCGTTCCCCAAAATAATACTAAACCCATCCAATTATAATTAATTGAAGAATTCAGGAGGTTAATTTTATTATTATTCTATCTATTACAAGTCAAAGTCTCTATCGACTGTCAGGATGACCAAAAGTTACGCACACTTGCTCTAACTGTTGTAGCCTGAGTTTGAATCCCGACCCGCTATAAACAAAAATGTCACCCTGGATATTCATATCAGGTGATCATCAGGTTGTTGTCCCTCGAATGGACGTGTCAAACTGGGTGTCCTGTCTGCTGGCACTGTTGGTGATGTTAAAAATCCACGTGTCCTTCACAAAGAGTGTCCGACAATCACCGCACCGTGAAACAAGTTCCAAAAAGCCGCCCTACGACTGTGGGGAAGCCAATGGCAACCCGTCCCATTCTAACCTTGCCAAAAAGCTGCTCGGCAGCAACAATTGCTCTGTAATAGAGTATCACATCAGAAATCCATATGCTCTATATACCATGCAGATGAGAGATGTCAACAAACAATTCATGGGTTTTTTGAACCCAGGATTTTATAATGAAGTAATCCTCAAATAGGAATGTGAAACAGCCAACCGTAAGTTTGCGTACGATCTATCAAAAGTACGGCTTTATTGGTCTGAAGTACGTTCATCGAGCATGTATTACATGAACGGCGTAGCGCTGCATTCATATTTTTGAAAGTAACCTATTTTCATATTCATTATAATACACCAAAAAAATCACCAACATTTATTACTGTCTATTTTCCCTTTTATTTTTGTACGGGCATTACTATTTTATTTGTTGCGAGTTGCAAACGGGTGTCGTTGCCAACACCTTTAAGTAGTAAGCAGAGTGGAAGATGGGTGAGAAGATGGAAAGTAAAGTAAACATAGTTTAGGGGTTTCAAATTCCATAATCCAGTGTGTGTAATAATTAGATGAATCATTGAGCATTTGTGCACCAAAAATGCCACTACAATTTGTCGCGTTTTGTCCTTTACCGTATTGTTGCTTCAAAATCATGTAATGCACTGCGCCTAGGCTCACGAATTTTGAATTAAAATCGGGTACGTGACTTGCCAAAGTATATTAATGTAATTGTGTGCTTTCTACTCGGGTTGGTTCTTTGTATGTCAAGTGTCCGTGGAATTGCGTTTCGCATTTCTCTATACGGCGTGTATGTCTGTGTTGTGCATGTCAGTTCGCAAGACCTTTCAGAAACGGCGTTGAACTGATTGTAAATGAAAAGGCGGATGCCACGCAGAGAGACTAAGCATCGCTCTAGACAAGATTCGACCATTCTAAGCAGAAAAGCCTGCTCCCCCCCGAAAGCAAATTGCCTGCCAAAGGAGTGCTGATTCTGCAGCTGCAGAAGAATCACAGGGTAAGGCTGGCATGCCATCAGGCATCATGTCTGAAGTAGAACTGGTGGAGAACGTTCATTCAAACTGACCGATGAGGCTATTGCTAACCTTGTGAGAAGGAAGAAAGCCATTGTTTCGATGTTAACCGTCATCTAGCAGCAAGAGGGTGTTCACCTTGAAACTTCACTTCTTGCACCCACGGCGGTTAGCATACCTCGACATCAACGTCATGTTCTGATTCATCCATTGTCTCCACTTTGTCCTCTGACACAGAACAACACTAACCTTCACCAGCAAGACTGTTTTCTCATTCGTTCACCGTTATGTGTCTCCATGTGGCCTCTCAGCTGTTTAAATGCTATCAGACCCGTTTCTACATTTTGCTCGGAACATTGGGTTGGTCCTTTAAAAGTGCTGCAATCTTCATGCAAACACCCAGATTTTCAGAGTAAGTGGATTTCACCTGATAGTTCCACAGAGGAAGAAAAAAGAAATAATATATTTTTTTTATTGATGATATTGATTTTTAATAATAAGAAAAGAACTGAAACATGGTTTCTTTAATTCTAATATGTTTTTTGAGGATTGCCTGTTAAAAAAAAGAAGCAAACCCGTCAGGTACCCCCCTAAAAATTCCAGTAAGACTGCCAACAAACGTAATTGAGGGAAAGACGTCTGTCAGCACGCAAGGATAATGGCGCACAACTGCCTCATCTCTCAGAAAGTGATTTGAAGAATAATTTTCTCGTCACGAATCCCCCAGATTACGAGACAGTCCAAAATCAATATAAGGAAGTGCTGTCAACCGTACATGTATAACCAAAGTCGGGATGACGTCACGAAGGGCGCGGCAATCGAGCGAAAAAGGGCACCAAATAAAAACAAAATTCTTCCTTTCAAATATTATATTACAGAAAAAGAACATGAAGTTTAAGTAAGCCATATCTATCCTTAAACCAAACATGATTTTGTGATTCTATGACCTTTAATGTCTCTCTTTTGTGCTAATGGTAACAATTTAGTTTTTTATTGCATTTACTTAATCTTTATTGACTTGTAGCGTATATTTATCTTTATTGATTTGGACGCTGCACACGCCCTAGCCCCTAGAGTACCACATTTCGTCTCCAAGCTGTGTAGCCGTGTTGAATCTGATCCATCTATAAACTGTCATCCTGGTGTTTCACAAGCAGAGTTATTCATTAGTGTTGTGCCATCCCTCGGATGACGATTAATGTGTCCAATCTAGCTTGTCATTAGTTGTGACCTAAAGATCCCTCGGTGTGCTTTGTGAACGATGGCGAGCTTCATCCGCCACATGAACAAATTCTAAATTTCTGCTCTAACCTTAGTCAAACATCAGCTGGCCAGCTCGTAGTGAAAGCTTTGGCCAAAACTTCCCTGTCAAACCCCCCATGAATGTGAATAATGTGGATGTTAAAGAAGAAAAAATGTTTATCGATTAATCGCTATTATTGTGTGGGCGGGGGTCGGCTGAGCAGAAAACGACCACGAGGTGGGGAAATCGTTTGCGGCGTCTCCCCACGCAAACATCCCCGAGTTGTACCATCGCCTCGGGATAAACTCACGACCGGCGGTCGTAACTGACCGTGGCGCCCAATAGCTCACCGCGTAGCGATAGGGTCTATTGTCGATAACCCAATTTACCTAATTAACTACGGCGATTTTACTACCAGGAAACCACGCCCTCGCACGTCTTGCTCGAGCCGGGTTGTACTCTACCACTGCGTAGAGTCCAAACTACCGACTACAACTCCGGTTCGGTCAGCAGACGAAAACTGCCAAAGCCGTGCGGCTGGAAATGAACGGTTATCGGGATAAAACCCCGCCTAAACTCAGATCCGAACCATGCGGCGACAAATTCAAGAAGGGACGGAAAATACACTGGGCATTCTAACGATTTTATTTACATTACATGAAGACACAAGCAAGACAACGCGAAGGATAGCAAGAAGTATTTACAATATCCAAAAACACTTATTCATTCTACTAAATGGGCCACAAGCAGACACACAAACAAAATGAAAGAAAACCAGGTGTTTATGACCCTCGCCAGCCATGGAGAAGACAAGCTGGGCCAGAGTTCGGGGTGTACCTGACCTCGGAGGGAAGCGTTGCTCCGTATGCGCACACTGACAATGTCGCTTGGTTGTCCCCGTCGCACTGGGACTCGATTTCGTGTGAGCTCGGTGGTGAATGGCCGGTGTCCATCATGAGGGCTCGGGGTCACTTCCCTTCCTCGTAAGAGGGCCAGCAGCAACATCGTTCGCCGCCTCAACGCCCACCAAAACTCTTCAAAAGAATTATTTTAAAAAGACTCTGCCAAGACCCCAAAAAAGACTCTCCAAACCCCAAAAAAGACTCTCCAAGACCTCAGAAAGACCCTCCAAAGACCCAAAAAAAGACCCACCTGCCCCAGAGAGTGCTTTGGGAATTTATGACCTCCCTCCAGCGGAGGGGCCTTGATATGAACCACACCTCGCTTCCGCCTTCTATGACCAGTCCTACGGCCCACCTTTCCGGGTGGCCTTGAGCCCCTGCGGGAGAACCCCAGCCACTCCTCCACGCGGGCCCCACACTCGACGAGTAATGTGTCAATCCTGCCAACGCCCCTGCTGGAAACCCCAGCCATTCTTCCACCCGCGTTCATATTTGACGAGATAACAGTATCAATTTTCACAGGCCTCGTTTAAGAGTTACAACGTTTGTGGAAGAACTTTGTGAACGGCAAGAATGGCTGCAAGACCCTGCCTTGCAGTCAGATGCTTGTAGACACGGGTGTAGTGGATCTGATGGGGAATCAATGTTGTTGGTTGTTCTGTTGGAGGTTCATGTGTAAAGATTTAATAACCGAACTAAAAAGAAATCGCAACGCCACGCCTTTGATTCTCCCACTAGACAAAAGAAGGGATCGACACACACATAACTTTAACACAAACTGACTTTTGGGACATCTGTATGTGATGCAAATGGTTTCCAACCGTAATACTACCCCCCCCCCCTTGTATAGACTCATCATCAGTGAAATTTTCGTTGTGGCATGCAGGTAGTTCTCCCCGAGCGTTTTACCTACGATCCCTGAGTGTACATTTGAATACATTGTCCCAAAAATAAATAAACCAGTGCTTGTGTGACAACTAGCAGACCCACTCGACAAACTAAACACACAAAGTTTAACATTTGTGGTGATGACGCAGCACGATGCGTCAACGTCTTTAGGCCTTTCAAAGTCCTTGATTTCGTTGAATTCTTCTTTTTATTTTTTGCCTTTTATTCAGCTGCTGGAGGGCAACTCACCCAAACACGCCGCCATACGCCCGTCTCACAGCCATTTAACGTATGCAACAAGATCTCCGCGGCTGCTCAGTGCAGTCCCTTCCATATTGAACTGCCTTCATGCAACAACAAGAGATATCGGGGTGCTCAAATGCATCCCATCGGAATGCGGCTGCCTGCACGGCATCCTTGCAAAAACACTTCCAGAGATGGCCCTGCGAGCACATGTGGAGGTGGAATGACATTCGAAAGCAAAACAAAGCATGGGCAGTATGGAGGCAAGGCAAGCAGGCAAAGCATGCCATGGCAAACGCAACCAGGCAAAGATGCAGTTTACAACAGAGGTCGGCCACGAAGCTGGCTGCCCGGTCTGTCTCGTGATGTTGGAGGAGTGTGTGGCTCTGGCGCTTCTGAAAACGCTTGCTACCCTACAGTCTCCCCCAACCTACCCTATGCCTGTCTTTAGTCCATACCCACCCCCATTAGCTTGCAACAAAGCAACAAACGAAAATTTAGACTTTTAATTTTATTTATTTAAAGTTATTTTAAAAAATAATTACTGTTTGCCCCTTTACGCCATGTCGCCCCTCTTACGTCTTTGTTGGCTGACCTGTCCTGACCGTCTATCCCCAATTCCTAAATCCTTTTTGAGGATTGAGGAAAGACAACTGAATGTTCTCGAGCCCAATGCAGCCTCAGAATAACTCCCTCATTTCAGCCAATTCAAGCGCAGTCCAGCGGCTAGGAACAGCCGAAGATGAATGATGCGAAGGGGGGACACGTTTCCTATCTATCCTGCATATTAACGTTAATCTATCCCCGGGCTTTTCAACACGCCTGTCTCTTAAAGTTTAAACTATTGGTTCTAGAAACCATGATTCCCGTCGCCTTGTGTTGGTTTCGATTAATTTGCCTGGCCCGCAAATTTCTCCATGCTCGTTGCACAATTTCGTGCTGGCAGCGTACTTGCCTCAATGCAGGATTCCCATCCGCCGAACTCAAACTATATCACCCCCCGGTCGCTACGGCTTCTCCGACCTACCTACTCCGTATGAACGTGGGGAAGCCCCTGCAATCCCCTTACAATGCCCACGTCCATTTTTGTGCTCCGGTCCCGTTTCCGTGTGGCGCCCGTCCCATTACACTAACTCTGTCCCTTACCTATGGCCTACTCGGCCGACTACTTCGTTCCCAGGGGCCCTCTACTCATGCCACATTTCCACACCATCTTCCCAGCGGTCAATAACTCCTGCACCCTACAAAAAGGTTTCTGCCTTCGTCAACACCAACAACAAACCGACTTCCGTTTTTGGTTATATGTAACTAACCAAACGTAAACTAACATACACAACCCGGGTTCCCTGGTGTATTCACTCCGCCCCCAAATCATTCACATTCATTTGCACCATGCTTTCCACATTCACTCCACTCACACTCGGGCCCGCTGACCCACATTCACTCATTGTACATTTTTCTCTTGTGTTTTTTTACACACTCCAATACTGACATTCTGCTCGCTACGTCCCCCTAACTAGCTCGTGCCCCTCGTCATCCCTTATACTAATGCACGTTCCATTTAATTATATTACTAAGCTACGTCCCCACTACACGTTCCATGTCTGTCCAAGTCTCCAATCCATTCCTAATTCTAAACTAAATTCCCTCTAACTGATCCCACCAGGCCCCATGGAGGACTGCTTATACCCCATGAGGCTGGTCTATCTAACGCTAAACCCATCCACCAACTAATGCTCCTTTGCCCACAATGCGGATGTTCGCTACATCCTGGCCGGGGATCGGGTACTCGTGCAAAGGCTCGGTAGGCCTTGCATCGCCAGGGCGGCGGTTTACAATTTGCTCGTCCCTTTCGTTCGGGCGATACATGGGACCGTAACGTCACCCCATCGATCGCACCATGCGCTCGCTTTCGAGCCATCCACCATATGAGCCGTGCGTTTCTCACCTGGCCCTCGTGCTGTGCGATTCCCGGTGACGTCACTCTCACACGAACTGCTCTGCGAAGCTTGCCATGCAGACGGAACTGGCTGTGTCGTCCCCGAGACTCGCTCCGCGTGTCCCGCAAATTCCACTCGCTGCGCGCAGCACGTGGGCCTCTGTACACGTGCTCACATGGGGCCACATGCTTTCCAAATTCACACAATTGCCGCCATTTTAGCCGTCCACATGGTGGTTTCGTACCAATCACGGGAC
>CM068955.1:158080395-158099384 GCA_035128595.1 Eptatretus atami
CTCCTTCCTCTTCCTCTCTCGTTCTCCTCTCTCTCTCTCTCTCTCTCCCCTCCCCCTCTCCCTCCCTCTCTCCTCCTCCACCCTCTCTCTCTCCACCCTCTTCTCCACCCTCTCTCTCTCCTCCTCTCTCGTCTCTTCTCTCTCTCTCTCTCCTCCTCTCTGTCTCTCTCTCTCTCTCTCTCCTCTCTCTTCTCTTCTCTCCTCCACTCGCTCCCTCCATCCTTCTCTCTCCCCCCTCCTCTCTCACTCTCTCTCGCCCCTCTTTTTCTCTCTTCTCCTCACCTCTCCTCCCCTCCTCTCTCTTTCTCTCTCTGTCTCCTCTCTCTCCCTCTGTTCTCTGTCTCTCTCTCTGTCCTCTTGTCCATCTGAATTCTCTGTCCTCCTGTTCCTGTCTCGTCCTCCTCCTTCTCTCGTCTCTTCTCTGTCTCTGTCTCGTCTCCTCTCATGTCTCTGTCTCTCGTCCTCGTCTCTGTCTCTCTGTCTCTCTCCTCTGTCTCTGTCCTGTTCTCTGTCTCTCTTTCCTGTCTCTGTCTCTGTCTCTACTCGCTCGCTCTCTCTCGCTCTCTCCTCTCTGATGTCTCTCTCCTCTGTCTTGTCTCTCTCCTCTTCCTCGCTCTGTCCTCCTGTGTCTCTCTCTCTCGTCCTCTGTCTCCTCTCTCTCTTCTTTCTCTCTTCTCTCCCTGCTCTCTCTTCTCTTGTCTCTCCCTCTCTTTGTCTCTCTCTCTCTGTCTCTCTCTCTCTCTCTCCCTCTCTTCTCTCTCCTCTGCTCTCACTCATCAATGTAGCAGGGTTGAAATCAACATCGCAGAGCATGCAATCCACGATTGTTAGCGTCAAATTCTATTTCTCCATTATATTGAGCCGTGGCAATGCTATCCAGAAACAATAAGGTTTGTTCCGAAAATGCCCAAAATCCATGCAAAAGCGGTGGCTTTTTTTTCTTTTGCACTTTTTGCAAAAATATTCCATGCTTTTGCAGTCGACAATAATCAGGTAATCTAGGTCAGTGACAAGAAGGTTAGTAATGATAATAGGACTTTGTCGTGGAAATGCCTTGCGAGTCCATCACGCCTTGATCCGAACTCCCATTGGCAAAATCTTTGCAGCAAACCAAATACACATTCATTCTTTGTGTTGAGTTTTGTTTGTGTTCCAATGTTGAAACTTGCGAAGCTCTGTGCAGATCCAAATCGACATTAAAGGAGATTAGCTAATGCGACACCGCGTGTTATTTGCATGCAGTATTCACCCACTATTAAATTGGAATGCCATCTAGGGAAGTGATAGCTACAATAAAGTCTTTTCGAAATCGTGCATTAAAATCTTGAGGAATGCTCCACATGTGATGCCGTCATATTTGGATGCTGACTCTGTAGTATTCCAAAATGGGATATGACTGTATTTTGAATGTGAAGCTGCTCTGATTTGTCAGTGTTCGTGATGAGAATCAAACATTGGTTAGATGCATTGCAAATCCAATCTCCCTCCCTTACCCTACATCCCCACTGACCCTGCCCTGCCCCCACTCCCGAGCAATGAACATTATTATTTCATTTACTTGACATTCTATGTAACCAAGAAAATAATCTTTGACCTCTTACTTTAAATTTTTAAATTGACCTTTGTGAGTTTTGGTTTGGGGAGGATGGTAAGGTGTTGTTTAGTGAAGGTAGTTATATATGTTCTATTATTTATTTATTTTATACAACAAAAATTTTTATTGCTGTTTCAAGCTCGATGTCATATTCCACTATGTAGTTAATAACCTCTCGTCTTGTCCCACCATGTCCCATGCACAATCTGAGTTAGCGCTCATCCGCGTTCTCCCGATCGTGACCGCGACGTGATCGTGACGTGAGCGCAATCGGCATTCAGACTTGAGACTCTGAATTGGCTGCACGCCGTGACTCGCCTCCGCGATCTGAGGAAGCGCCGTTGAAAACCGACGGATTCGCTGACAGTAAGTAGTGGACTCTTCATTGGGAAATTGGCTGCTCCATTCTTATCGCGTATAAATACTTCAATTGAGGATTATCACAGAACTTGTTTTGCCAGCAGTTGTGGCACTATAAATAATATCCGTGTTCCTTGAAACAAACTTTTGGCTTGTGCATATAAACTTCCGGGTGAGGGCACAGGTTGGTAGAATGTTGTAAAAAATATCACCCCCTCCACCCCCCACAACTTTTCAGACAGAATCATATTAGACTAGTTTGCATAAAAAACAAAAAAACAAAAAAAAAGAGAACAACCATGCGGTTTAATGACCCTGCGGCATGCGAAGCGAGAAGTGGGTTAAGCATTTGGGTTTCATGTCCGTCTGTCTGTCGTCTTAGTTAATCCATTGAGAAAAACTTACATTGAATATAATTGAACACAAATTGTACCAGCAATAGTAAGACAAGGTCTGTCAATTCGTCCCGACCGCACACGCGTAGAGAAAGTGAAATCAATTTTGTGACTGCTTGACAATCAAGCAAATTCTGAAAACAATTCCATACAGAAACATCTGTTTTTAAGGATCTATAAATGGACAAAACATGCATGAAGAACAATGTAACGTGTTAAGATCTGCCATGAACCACTATCTGCCATGATCTTCCTGGGAAGGCCACATTTCAACTAAGCTGGCCTCCAAAAGCCAGTCACCGTCTGGGACCCTCTGTCGTGCAAAAGTCCCCCTGTACACCTGAAGCTCCTGACACATACAAAGCGTCATCCGCAGCCTGATGGGTACTGCTCTCCCTTCTGGGATGGTTGCTCCTGCCGCACCGAGCTGGGCTTCACCTGTGGAAAACCAAGCTTTTAAGGATCTATATGGGATCTGCCGTAATGAAGCTGAGTCTATGGGTCTCTCACTCTCTCAGCACACAGGTCGGTGTCTTTCTTCTTCTAGGCGTCTCCTCTTCCAGCCTTGCCCCCCCTCCCCTCTCTGTCCCACCATATTACCGCAGGCACTCAAGGTCTGCCAAAAAAAACCCCTTCTGTGAAACTGCCGAAATCATGAATATCTGCTCACCTCACTTAAATATCACATGAATATCTGCTCACAGGGCAGCCACCACGTACGGGATTGGCCAAAGCCATCGACCCCCATCTCTTCATACGGAGGAAAAAGCACAGGGTAACCTTCCTGGCTCAGATGCAGTGGTGTATTGTCGTTGTCGGTGCTGAAGGTCGTTCAACAGCGATCTCCTCAGGCTAACTTTGCAGATCTCCTTCGGGTGTGCCTGGAATTGTCCTCTCCTTCAGAGAGGATCATCGTGTCTCTGCTATAATCTAAGCTTCCATGTTGAACATCGTATTGCAGCACTCTCTGAGGTCTGAGACCGGATATGGTTTGAGATCATGTCGGATGCGTGCACCTACTATTGATCGGTTCACTGATGTTGACCACGCCCAAGGAGTTGCTGTTCTGTGTCAATAAGTTTGACGCCATGATATTGAGGTAATAAACACTGTTCAACGCAGCATATTATGCAGAGTGAGATTGAACCCTTGGGTTTTCATTTCCCTGGTTCTTATTTGCCTGAATAAGGCAAGTATCTCACTGTGAGGGAACATCTACGCCACATTACGATCATGTATCTGATTGTGCCCCAAGCGAGATACTCTTCTATACTTCGGGATTTCAATGCATCACTGCACTGATAGGGATGGGATTATGAACATGTGTCTTCATGGGTCTGCAACTGTGAATAGATAGCACCAAGTTCGTTGACTTTGCAAAAGTCCAGACTTAGGTGCTGTCATGGTTCTTACCATCCACAGCCTTATCGCGGACTAGGGAAGGGGGAAAGCGAGGGTGGACAGGGGGATAACAGGACGGAGAATGGGAGGGAGAAGGTTTTCCAATGCTGTGGTGTGGCAAAAGAGTGACCATTGCTCCAGTTTAGGTCACTAGGATGATTACATCAGAACTGTTGGTCTACCGATTCGCCTCAGTTCCTCAATACCGACCGACCACAGGCTTTAGCAACTCTGAAGTTCCGCTTTAAATCCCAGGAGAATGTGCTATCCCTACTATAGGCGGATGTTGATCAAAACTTCAGAAATGAGAAGGGTAGCTGAGAACTTTGCGAACAGGCGCGTGAGATTTGGAGTTCTGGAGTTCTGGTGAATCCTAAAAAATTGTGGAGTGCTTTCAAGCATGAGCCGTCTTTGATTTGCCTGAATGATGTCTTGAACCCGACTGTCAGGCGAAGAAGAACCTTCATTCCCAAGAGACAGTGGATACTTTAGACTGCGAGTACCGACCCAGCCAACCAGAGTAACGAAGATCTGAAGTAAAAGCCCCCTGGTCCGTGACTTTGAGTGGCTGTACTCAAGCCTATCCACCACGCTGTGAATTGGATGTCAGCCGTTGTAACTATCCCTATTGCTGACCCTCCCAATTTAACTGGTAAACACCTTTTTTACGAGGAAACATAGACTGCGGTAACCGCGTTAAAGGAGATAGAGATTCCTGGGGATCTGTGGCACCATCTAACTTCTTGAGGCTGCGTGAAATGCTATGTTCCTTGTTGCATGCATTCTGTGTTCTGCTTTGAACACAGCATCATTAAACTGACTGGAAGAAGCGGCCTTGTTTCCCCTCTCTGAAAGGGAAGGTGATCCAAGTCTGCCAAACGCGACTGAGGTGACTCTGCCTCATGCGGGCCAAATCTTCTGCATCGAAGTAATCCTTGAAAGGGTCTCGACCATCTACTGCAGCACCAGTGCCCAAGCAGTTGCTTTACACCAAGGAGGTCAACTACAAAACTGTATCCTTGCTTTTCGGTTCCTCACGAATTGCAGATGAGAGTTTTGGCAGGCTCTCCCAGCCTGTTTCCCTTGTTCAGCTCGCAAAGCGTTCGATTCATTCGGATGCCCCTCTGAGGAATTCTCCGGTCTACATGGGGCTGCCACCCAAAACTGATCAATCTGAATTTTTAACTATTACTCTCTAACTTTGAGAGTGTACATTGTGTTGTTCCATCTCGCAACTTATTTCCAGTTGTTACTGGAATTTGCCAGGGTGTTACTGCCCCCACACCTTTCAGCACTTGTATGGACTGGATTCTGGAGGATGTCAGAGAGATCCAAGCCTGTGGTCCATCAGGTTTGGGAATGTCAAGAGCTCTCACCCTTGATTTGCAGTTGATGCAGTCATCTTTGCGTGACCTGGATATCGTTATGGGGCCCTCTTGTCGCTGAATGTGCAGTCAGGCCGCTGGATTGCGGATTCCTGGTCCAAAATTAAGACCAGACTTCATTAACATCATGATGCTGCTACCTTAGTCTGTTAACCAGCTTGTGGTAGGATGTTGAGTTCATGTAAGATTCACTTACCTTGGCCAGTGATATCTTATGATCTCCGCTTGTTGTAGCCAAGTCAATCGACGTCTTCGCTTGCGTCTTATTCACTGCGACCATGGGTGTCACTCGACCTGGAAGGCAGGATGAACTCTGAGTTTTAAGCCTTCCTGCTTCCACTTGCCCTACGGATGTAGATTTAGATTCGACGAGGATTTTAGATCGAGACTGAAGACTTAACTCCTTTTTCAACCATTTCTTCGAGCATTCCTTGTTCTCGCTGTCGACTTTGTCCAACAGCATTTGCTGAGAGATACTCAAATGAGATTGGTATAACCTTTATAGATCCGTGAGCATCAGTTTCGGCATGTATAGACATGTGACTCGTTTCCTGATCTTATCCTGATGCTATTGCAGCAGTTATCGCACTCAATGAGAAGGGCATGGGTCAGCACGTCATCCCTGGGGGATGGCCGAACGGAGCCCCTGGGGTGCCGAACAGATGCATGCACGACTGCTGCGCCAGCGCATGCTTCCACCACTGACCTGATCTGACAGAAAAAATGATAAACGCCAATGTAAAGTCACTTGATCGGCATACTGGGCACAAGTCGACCAGGACGCCTGCAATGTGCCGTGAGCATAGAGTCCACCAGCCTCTGGAATTTCCGTTCATTCTTCTACAAAGCATAGTCAACTCGACTCACACCTGTTAGGAGTGGAAAAGCTGCCCGGTGGCGTTCAAAGAATAATCCCTTACAATGCTAGATTGTCCAGTCTGCGGACTGAGAAGCCATGGCATATGGATAACATGCCGTCATGTAGCTCACTCTAGATACCATGCGCGCCCATGTACCACCTCGTGCTTGACCTTAGTTATGCGCTCATCATTCTCTAACACTGTTTGAGAAGTTGCGCTCTCGCCCAACATTCCATCTTCCTCCGGACATAGACGACCCAATCTGAAAGAGCTAGTATGTAACCCTGTGTAAATGACCTCACCACAAATCATCATCGGTTCAGAATGATGTTTTCCGACAAATGTTTCCGAGCAATTAATGATAAACTATAATATTAGTTTTGCCGCGTTTCTAACTATACACTTATGCTATGACATGGACACTTTAGTTAATACACACCTACATAAAATCACCTTAGCATCTTCTGCACATTGTCAAAGAAATTACAGCTATTTGAACGGATGACACATCACTCTAGTGTGTACCAGAAGATAGGAAGCTATCGATATCGCAATTGTTGACTCATTGCCTCGTCTAGACTTAGTAGAATATGATAGAAGCACCATCATCTTATCAGCTATGTGCACTGGCCATTGAAATTCTGACTTCCCATTGGCGCTTTAACCATCTAATTGTGCGTCTTAGACTCAATGTTACACTCTAGTGTTTATGTGGAATCATCAAAAAATCCATGACAACTTAAGGTAACTTGGACTATTTGTCTTCTTTGTATCATATGGCATGTAATTTTATTTGCATTATAGCCCTCAAATTTCATAGCAACTAAATCTCAGATCAGTCATATGTTGCATCCAATAATATTCCTAAGTATTTCCTTCTCCTCGCACGAAGCGAAGTCAAACAGAAGGACAAGAATAAGAGTGAAACCGCCAGGCACATTGCCGAGGGGTCGTTGCACCACGCTGAGCGAATTTCCGCGATAATAGTTCTGCAAATTA
The DNA here is from genome assembly GCA_035128595.1 of Eptatretus atami. NCBI lineage: Eukaryota > Metazoa > Chordata > Myxini > Myxiniformes > Myxinidae > Eptatretus > Eptatretus atami. The sequence goes on from CM068955.1 coordinate 158,087,390, forward strand.
GGACCTTAACGTCGCTCCAACCCCCGGTGAACCGTGTCGTTGCTTCTCCCAAACCATCTCCCACATGTGCGGAACCGGAGTGGCACGTTATGCGAGACCAGAGACCGGGTCCTCCAAATCACCATCCGGAAATCCTCGCTCGCCGTTGGTGCAAAAGACCCAACTAAGGTCCTCCCTCCATCTCACTCTTGGCGAAGGCAAGGAAAAAAACAAAAAATGTGAAAGCAGAATAAAACTCGACGCTCTTTTCAAGAAAATCCATCACAGTCCACAGTCAGGTTCACGACCATGAATCTAGTAGCCCTTGTGATTAGCCACCACCCATTTGCCTAAGTTAATCTTATTTATTCCACATTTGAGTAGTAAAAGACATTTTGAAATTTATACAAACAAAATTCTGAATGAGATTTATTCTGCGAATGCTTCAAAAATAAAAACATATTACAACAAGAATAAAAGCAGTTACCCCTTTAAGTTATCAATTGATTTATTGATGATTCCACTCACAATTGAGCAAAACAGATTGCCCCCAATGAGGAAGTAAGAATACCCCAGTTCCACGGCAGCATAGAATGATGTCTTTTCAATTTTTTTCCAATCGTCTGCCATGTCATTTTTCCCAGGAGTGATGCTTCCCCATCCATTCAATGGACAGCAGTTTTTAACGTTAAAATTTATTGAAATGTGAAACCTTTGACCCCCCCCCCCCCCCCCCCACCATATGTTGTAGGCTCAACGTGCTTTGCCTCCGGAAGGAAGATGTGCCGAGGAACCTTGATGAAGCCAATGGAGAGATAATGCGGGACAAGAGCTCAGTGTGAGAGAGAAACGAGAAGCCGAGAAGAGCAGGGTTGGTCTACATTTCAGTATGGTCCACAGCACAATTTGTTTGATTGTGTGTGTGTTGGTGTGTTGTGTGTTGTGTGTTTGGTGTTGTTTATTGGTCGTGATCAATTGATTGTATCTCCGTAATTCAGTTTCAGGAAGGTGGAACAGATCTCCCAGGACTCTATATCCATTTCATTTTGTAAGGATTCGTGATTCACGCGTAAGTTGGAAGTTGTGTTTCTCGGAAATTTTATATCCAACGGCTCTTTTCAGCGAATTGTCACTGAGCCCCCGACACCCCAACTTGGTTTTTGTGCACATCCCCAACCTTAACCACATGTCCGCCCCTCCAACCACACTGACACGACTTATGCAGCCGCGATCGACGAGCGCGCAGCCCAAAAAAAGGTCGAAGGCTCCAGATCTTCGTCCATTATTTGTAACGCACGTCCTTGGCATACGGCGGTCTAGTGAGCGGAAATTGAGGAACGCTTAAAAGCCCGAGGAGAAATGCTGCGTAAAGTCCCCAACAAGTGTCTATGAGTGTTCTGAAAAAGCATACTTCTTTGTGTGTTAAACCCTGAAACGCCAACTGCCAGTTATTATTCGTTCTGGAGGGATTTCGTTAGAGTTATTTGATATGTTTGCTCGTGATAATTTGGAATCTGAAACGATCAATGCGCAACGATAATCAAAAAATTTAACGTTTGGCCAACCCGAGCATCTTTAATTGTACACACAGTAAATTTCTTTGTTATTCACCCTTGAGGATTTTCCATCAAATATTTTGTTGCAAAACGTCCTTTTTTATTTCATACTTACTGCTGTACATTTTTGAGACTTGAACATGCAGTTGGGTTTGGGGTCTGGAAGAGTAACATGTGCCATTCACTCTAACTTCGCCCGCTCACTCCCAGTGTATCATCCGTGTCACACGCTGCATAGCCATTTCGCCAGCCGATCTTTACCAATAAATGTTGTTCCACATAGGTTCTTTCAACAAATCAGGTTTTTCGGTAAATGTCCCAACAATATTTTGCATCCGACGCTATTATTGGGTTCCTATCTATTTAATGAATATACATTTGGGATCCCATATTTACCCTGCGCACACGAAGCGAAAAAGCGGATTAAGCAATGCTCACTGTCATCTGTCTCTCAGATGTCAGTTATGATCAAGGAAGAAGTTATTTCAATGAATGTTATTGGAACACAAATCAAAATTTTTTTTTCATATTATCTTCATTAGCAATTTAGCCTTTGATTCACAAAAGTTGTTAAATAATCCCAATGATCATCATAATCAAAACATAAACTACGGATTAATGCGCAAGTATGTGACCTAAATCGGGTGCAGATGATACCTGATATCGGCATATATGCATGGCGTGTTCAGTTTAACCAAATAGTTTTTTGTTCAGAATGAGCGTGTGAGGCGAGACTATAACACTCCACTGAGCTGCCATTCCAGTTCATTATTGTCATTCAATTCTGGGTACTTATTTGATGTTTTGTCACGTCTGCATATTACCGATTAAAACCGTCTCAAAATTAATATCCAGCAGAGGGAGCTTAGATCAAGATTTGATGCATCATAGCTTCGATAATTTGACTAGCCAGCTTATGGGTCGGATGTATTTTTGAGCAAACTTGATATTGTGCTAACTATCAAGTAATTTCCTTTGCTGATTGCATGAAATTGAAATATTTTGAAGGGTGTTACTTTTGATGCTTAGCACTGGCTGTGGGTTTCTTAAAGAAACTCGTTGGGATGTGAGGGAAAACTTATGGTTTCTCCGGTTAGCCTCTTCAGTTGTAAACCATATGATCTAATGCACTCTTCCACAGGCAATCCAGCTGCACAGTACCTGAGGATAGAATTGGCGTGATGAAAGCAGGCAAGCGAATAAATGCTCCTTTCTACACATCTTCGATTGTCACCTGAAACCCGTCCCTTGTTTGTCAGCTGAAGTCCCGGTTTTCGAAGTGTGCATCTATGTGTATTAATGACAAACTAGCGTTTAGAGGGAATATTACAGTTGGCGTCGCACCCAACACCCCCCCCCCCCCCCCCCACCCCCCCCCCCCCACCCCTTTGTTATGAGAACCGGAAATGACAACAATGTGTAAACCTTTTTCATTCAGGTTTCATTTGCTTGCCTTATGCTTTGCTTTAGAAGAGCAAATTTTACTAGAAAAACTACCCCTTCGTTCGCCACTAACAATGAAGCAGTATACAAATACTGTCTACTCAATAATAAATGTGTATCCTTTGTCTTCATTCTGTACTGCTTTGCAATGTGACTTTGGTCTCGCCAGTGTTTAATTTTGTCTCAACAAATAATTCCTGCCCCTTCACCAACTGCACTTACACTTGATGCTGAAGTGCAACGCCACCATACTTTGTATGCCTGGGTGATTGTCGAGCCACAATGCATGCTTTTATATTCTATACCCCGCCCGTCCCGTGCCCACCGCCAGTGAACTCTCTCAACAAAGTCGTGACTTCCTGACATGCTTCTGAACATGTACCTCAATCGAAGTTTTGTCTGAAAAATCGCTTACTCATGAAGCAAAGTATCTTCCCAAAATTTCTGCCAAGTAATGCAGGCCGGGTGCCTGAATGATCTCCTCTCTCTCCTCTCTCTCTCTCTCTCTCTCTCTCTTCTCTCTCTCTCTCTCTCTCTCTCATCTCGTCTCTCCTCTCTGTGTGTGTCTCTCTGTTCTCTGCTCTCTGTGTCTCTGTGTCTCTGTGTCCTCTCTGTCTCTCTGTCTCTCTGTCTCTTGTCTCTCTGCTCGTCTCGTCTCTCTGTCCTCTGTCTCTCTGTCTCTCTGTCTCTCTGTACTCCTGTCTCTCTTCTCTCTGTTCGTCTCTGTCTCTGTCTCTCTGTCTCTCTGTTCTCTCTGCCTGTCTCTCTGTCTCTCTGTCTCTCTGTCTCTCTGTCTCTCTTCTCTCGTCTCTCTGTCACTCTGTCCTCGTCTCTCTGTCTCTCTGTCTCTCTGTTCTCTGTCCTCTGTCTCTCTGTCTCTCTTCTCTCTGTCTCTCTGTCTCTCTGTCTCTCGCTCCTCTGCTCTCTCCCCCCAAACATGTTAAATGTAACTGATCTTTTTTCTTCTCTTTTTCCCCCCAATACCACCTCTATGTAAAGCCGGCTATTTTCCGATAAATGTAAATAACTACGATGTATCTTTTAATGTCATTTTTTTTCTGATAAAACTCCGCAAAGGAAAAACTTTATTTATGAACAACCTATCAGCCTAGCAAGCATCACTCGCAGGTAAAAACAACCCAAACTGCCAAGACGTGTCAAAAAGCTTGAAAACACAGTCTGCTTTGCTTGACTTGGTATAAGGCGGTCATTCAATTGCAAGACAATAATTGTTTTTCAACAGTCTTGTGATTTTTAATTTGCCGTGTACTCTTGCATTGCATTACAAAATCCCAACAGTCTGCTTGATTACTTAATACCACATACCTGATTTCCGTTCTCTTGTTTTGTTTATTATTATCTTGATTCTTGCCCTTAAAATCCATGCCTGACTCCAAGTTTTCATATTGAAAAAGATAATATGTAATTTCCAACCCCCACCCTCCCCCTCCCCAAATAAAAACAACTAATTTGAGCATTTGTTAAACATCCATAGCAACATTAAAGTGAATGTTAAACATGCTATATGTATTTTCTTCTCAAAGTGAGAAGACCAATTACGTATCGTATCCCAAGAAGGAAGCCCAAGACATAACACAGACACTTAACAAGATATATTATTACTGAAGTCACTAACAAAAGCTATTTTATTGAAAGTTAACCTTAACATACAAGCAATGGATGATTTCCCCAACTTCGATCATTAGCTGGGCACTGTTTTCATCGAGTTCATATACAGGCGTCCGTTCCCCAAAATAATACTAAACCCATCCAATTATAATTAATTGAAGAATTCAGGAGGTTAATTTTATTATTATTCTATCTATTACAAGTCAAAGTCTCTATCGACTGTCAGGATGACCAAAAGTTACGCACACTTGCTCTAACTGTTGTAGCCTGAGTTTGAATCCCGACCCGCTATAAACAAAAATGTCACCCTGGATATTCATATCAGGTGATCATCAGGTTGTTGTCCCTCGAATGGACGTGTCAAACTGGGTGTCCTGTCTGCTGGCACTGTTGGTGATGTTAAAAATCCACGTGTCCTTCACAAAGAGTGTCCGACAATCACCGCACCGTGAAACAAGTTCCAAAAAGCCGCCCTACGACTGTGGGGAAGCCAATGGCAACCCGTCCCATTCTAACCTTGCCAAAAAGCTGCTCGGCAGCAACAATTGCTCTGTAATAGAGTATCACATCAGAAATCCATATGCTCTATATACCATGCAGATGAGAGATGTCAACAAACAATTCATGGGTTTTTTGAACCCAGGATTTTATAATGAAGTAATCCTCAAATAGGAATGTGAAACAGCCAACCGTAAGTTTGCGTACGATCTATCAAAAGTACGGCTTTATTGGTCTGAAGTACGTTCATCGAGCATGTATTACATGAACGGCGTAGCGCTGCATTCATATTTTTGAAAGTAACCTATTTTCATATTCATTATAATACACCAAAAAAATCACCAACATTTATTACTGTCTATTTTCCCTTTTATTTTTGTACGGGCATTACTATTTTATTTGTTGCGAGTTGCAAACGGGTGTCGTTGCCAACACCTTTAAGTAGTAAGCAGAGTGGAAGATGGGTGAGAAGATGGAAAGTAAAGTAAACATAGTTTAGGGGTTTCAAATTCCATAATCCAGTGTGTGTAATAATTAGATGAATCATTGAGCATTTGTGCACCAAAAATGCCACTACAATTTGTCGCGTTTTGTCCTTTACCGTATTGTTGCTTCAAAATCATGTAATGCACTGCGCCTAGGCTCACGAATTTTGAATTAAAATCGGGTACGTGACTTGCCAAAGTATATTAATGTAATTGTGTGCTTTCTACTCGGGTTGGTTCTTTGTATGTCAAGTGTCCGTGGAATTGCGTTTCGCATTTCTCTATACGGCGTGTATGTCTGTGTTGTGCATGTCAGTTCGCAAGACCTTTCAGAAACGGCGTTGAACTGATTGTAAATGAAAAGGCGGATGCCACGCAGAGAGACTAAGCATCGCTCTAGACAAGATTCGACCATTCTAAGCAGAAAAGCCTGCTCCCCCCCGAAAGCAAATTGCCTGCCAAAGGAGTGCTGATTCTGCAGCTGCAGAAGAATCACAGGGTAAGGCTGGCATGCCATCAGGCATCATGTCTGAAGTAGAACTGGTGGAGAACGTTCATTCAAACTGACCGATGAGGCTATTGCTAACCTTGTGAGAAGGAAGAAAGCCATTGTTTCGATGTTAACCGTCATCTAGCAGCAAGAGGGTGTTCACCTTGAAACTTCACTTCTTGCACCCACGGCGGTTAGCATACCTCGACATCAACGTCATGTTCTGATTCATCCATTGTCTCCACTTTGTCCTCTGACACAGAACAACACTAACCTTCACCAGCAAGACTGTTTTCTCATTCGTTCACCGTTATGTGTCTCCATGTGGCCTCTCAGCTGTTTAAATGCTATCAGACCCGTTTCTACATTTTGCTCGGAACATTGGGTTGGTCCTTTAAAAGTGCTGCAATCTTCATGCAAACACCCAGATTTTCAGAGTAAGTGGATTTCACCTGATAGTTCCACAGAGGAAGAAAAAAGAAATAATATATTTTTTTTATTGATGATATTGATTTTTAATAATAAGAAAAGAACTGAAACATGGTTTCTTTAATTCTAATATGTTTTTTGAGGATTGCCTGTTAAAAAAAAGAAGCAAACCCGTCAGGTACCCCCCTAAAAATTCCAGTAAGACTGCCAACAAACGTAATTGAGGGAAAGACGTCTGTCAGCACGCAAGGATAATGGCGCACAACTGCCTCATCTCTCAGAAAGTGATTTGAAGAATAATTTTCTCGTCACGAATCCCCCAGATTACGAGACAGTCCAAAATCAATATAAGGAAGTGCTGTCAACCGTACATGTATAACCAAAGTCGGGATGACGTCACGAAGGGCGCGGCAATCGAGCGAAAAAGGGCACCAAATAAAAACAAAATTCTTCCTTTCAAATATTATATTACAGAAAAAGAACATGAAGTTTAAGTAAGCCATATCTATCCTTAAACCAAACATGATTTTGTGATTCTATGACCTTTAATGTCTCTCTTTTGTGCTAATGGTAACAATTTAGTTTTTTATTGCATTTACTTAATCTTTATTGACTTGTAGCGTATATTTATCTTTATTGATTTGGACGCTGCACACGCCCTAGCCCCTAGAGTACCACATTTCGTCTCCAAGCTGTGTAGCCGTGTTGAATCTGATCCATCTATAAACTGTCATCCTGGTGTTTCACAAGCAGAGTTATTCATTAGTGTTGTGCCATCCCTCGGATGACGATTAATGTGTCCAATCTAGCTTGTCATTAGTTGTGACCTAAAGATCCCTCGGTGTGCTTTGTGAACGATGGCGAGCTTCATCCGCCACATGAACAAATTCTAAATTTCTGCTCTAACCTTAGTCAAACATCAGCTGGCCAGCTCGTAGTGAAAGCTTTGGCCAAAACTTCCCTGTCAAACCCCCCATGAATGTGAATAATGTGGATGTTAAAGAAGAAAAAATGTTTATCGATTAATCGCTATTATTGTGTGGGCGGGGGTCGGCTGAGCAGAAAACGACCACGAGGTGGGGAAATCGTTTGCGGCGTCTCCCCACGCAAACATCCCCGAGTTGTACCATCGCCTCGGGATAAACTCACGACCGGCGGTCGTAACTGACCGTGGCGCCCAATAGCTCACCGCGTAGCGATAGGGTCTATTGTCGATAACCCAATTTACCTAATTAACTACGGCGATTTTACTACCAGGAAACCACGCCCTCGCACGTCTTGCTCGAGCCGGGTTGTACTCTACCACTGCGTAGAGTCCAAACTACCGACTACAACTCCGGTTCGGTCAGCAGACGAAAACTGCCAAAGCCGTGCGGCTGGAAATGAACGGTTATCGGGATAAAACCCCGCCTAAACTCAGATCCGAACCATGCGGCGACAAATTCAAGAAGGGACGGAAAATACACTGGGCATTCTAACGATTTTATTTACATTACATGAAGACACAAGCAAGACAACGCGAAGGATAGCAAGAAGTATTTACAATATCCAAAAACACTTATTCATTCTACTAAATGGGCCACAAGCAGACACACAAACAAAATGAAAGAAAACCAGGTGTTTATGACCCTCGCCAGCCATGGAGAAGACAAGCTGGGCCAGAGTTCGGGGTGTACCTGACCTCGGAGGGAAGCGTTGCTCCGTATGCGCACACTGACAATGTCGCTTGGTTGTCCCCGTCGCACTGGGACTCGATTTCGTGTGAGCTCGGTGGTGAATGGCCGGTGTCCATCATGAGGGCTCGGGGTCACTTCCCTTCCTCGTAAGAGGGCCAGCAGCAACATCGTTCGCCGCCTCAACGCCCACCAAAACTCTTCAAAAGAATTATTTTAAAAAGACTCTGCCAAGACCCCAAAAAAGACTCTCCAAACCCCAAAAAAGACTCTCCAAGACCTCAGAAAGACCCTCCAAAGACCCAAAAAAAGACCCACCTGCCCCAGAGAGTGCTTTGGGAATTTATGACCTCCCTCCAGCGGAGGGGCCTTGATATGAACCACACCTCGCTTCCGCCTTCTATGACCAGTCCTACGGCCCACCTTTCCGGGTGGCCTTGAGCCCCTGCGGGAGAACCCCAGCCACTCCTCCACGCGGGCCCCACACTCGACGAGTAATGTGTCAATCCTGCCAACGCCCCTGCTGGAAACCCCAGCCATTCTTCCACCCGCGTTCATATTTGACGAGATAACAGTATCAATTTTCACAGGCCTCGTTTAAGAGTTACAACGTTTGTGGAAGAACTTTGTGAACGGCAAGAATGGCTGCAAGACCCTGCCTTGCAGTCAGATGCTTGTAGACACGGGTGTAGTGGATCTGATGGGGAATCAATGTTGTTGGTTGTTCTGTTGGAGGTTCATGTGTAAAGATTTAATAACCGAACTAAAAAGAAATCGCAACGCCACGCCTTTGATTCTCCCACTAGACAAAAGAAGGGATCGACACACACATAACTTTAACACAAACTGACTTTTGGGACATCTGTATGTGATGCAAATGGTTTCCAACCGTAATACTACCCCCCCCCCCTTGTATAGACTCATCATCAGTGAAATTTTCGTTGTGGCATGCAGGTAGTTCTCCCCGAGCGTTTTACCTACGATCCCTGAGTGTACATTTGAATACATTGTCCCAAAAATAAATAAACCAGTGCTTGTGTGACAACTAGCAGACCCACTCGACAAACTAAACACACAAAGTTTAACATTTGTGGTGATGACGCAGCACGATGCGTCAACGTCTTTAGGCCTTTCAAAGTCCTTGATTTCGTTGAATTCTTCTTTTTATTTTTTGCCTTTTATTCAGCTGCTGGAGGGCAACTCACCCAAACACGCCGCCATACGCCCGTCTCACAGCCATTTAACGTATGCAACAAGATCTCCGCGGCTGCTCAGTGCAGTCCCTTCCATATTGAACTGCCTTCATGCAACAACAAGAGATATCGGGGTGCTCAAATGCATCCCATCGGAATGCGGCTGCCTGCACGGCATCCTTGCAAAAACACTTCCAGAGATGGCCCTGCGAGCACATGTGGAGGTGGAATGACATTCGAAAGCAAAACAAAGCATGGGCAGTATGGAGGCAAGGCAAGCAGGCAAAGCATGCCATGGCAAACGCAACCAGGCAAAGATGCAGTTTACAACAGAGGTCGGCCACGAAGCTGGCTGCCCGGTCTGTCTCGTGATGTTGGAGGAGTGTGTGGCTCTGGCGCTTCTGAAAACGCTTGCTACCCTACAGTCTCCCCCAACCTACCCTATGCCTGTCTTTAGTCCATACCCACCCCCATTAGCTTGCAACAAAGCAACAAACGAAAATTTAGACTTTTAATTTTATTTATTTAAAGTTATTTTAAAAAATAATTACTGTTTGCCCCTTTACGCCATGTCGCCCCTCTTACGTCTTTGTTGGCTGACCTGTCCTGACCGTCTATCCCCAATTCCTAAATCCTTTTTGAGGATTGAGGAAAGACAACTGAATGTTCTCGAGCCCAATGCAGCCTCAGAATAACTCCCTCATTTCAGCCAATTCAAGCGCAGTCCAGCGGCTAGGAACAGCCGAAGATGAATGATGCGAAGGGGGGACACGTTTCCTATCTATCCTGCATATTAACGTTAATCTATCCCCGGGCTTTTCAACACGCCTGTCTCTTAAAGTTTAAACTATTGGTTCTAGAAACCATGATTCCCGTCGCCTTGTGTTGGTTTCGATTAATTTGCCTGGCCCGCAAATTTCTCCATGCTCGTTGCACAATTTCGTGCTGGCAGCGTACTTGCCTCAATGCAGGATTCCCATCCGCCGAACTCAAACTATATCACCCCCCGGTCGCTACGGCTTCTCCGACCTACCTACTCCGTATGAACGTGGGGAAGCCCCTGCAATCCCCTTACAATGCCCACGTCCATTTTTGTGCTCCGGTCCCGTTTCCGTGTGGCGCCCGTCCCATTACACTAACTCTGTCCCTTACCTATGGCCTACTCGGCCGACTACTTCGTTCCCAGGGGCCCTCTACTCATGCCACATTTCCACACCATCTTCCCAGCGGTCAATAACTCCTGCACCCTACAAAAAGGTTTCTGCCTTCGTCAACACCAACAACAAACCGACTTCCGTTTTTGGTTATATGTAACTAACCAAACGTAAACTAACATACACAACCCGGGTTCCCTGGTGTATTCACTCCGCCCCCAAATCATTCAATTTGCACCAGGCTTTTCCACTACTTTCACTCCACTCAACACATCGGCCCCTGACCCACATTCACTCATTGTACATTGCTCTGGTTTTTTACACACTCCATACTGACATTCTTGCCTCGCTACTCCCTCCTAACTAGCTCGTCCCCTCGTCATCCCTTATACTAATGCACTTTCCAGTTTAATTATATTACTAACTACTCCCCACACCTTCCATGTCTTCCAAAGTTCCTCCAATCCATTCCTAATGCAAACTAAATTCCCTTAACTGATCCCACCAGCCCATGAGGACTGCTTACCCCCATACTGGTCTTATCTAACCTTAACCAGTACCACCAACTAATGCTCCTTTGCCCACAATGCGGATGTCGCTACATCCTGCCGGAATCGGTACTCGTGCAAAGGCTCGGGTAGCCTGCATCGCCAGCGCGGCGGTTACCAATTTGCTCGTCCTTCATTCGGCGATTACATGACCCGTAACTCCACCCATCGATCGCACCAGCGCTCCTTGTCGAGCCATCCCCATATGACGGGCGTTTCTCACCTGTCCCTCGTGCTGTCATTCCGGTGACGTCACTCTCACACAACTGCTCTGCCGAGAGCTTCAATGCAACGAACTGCGTGCTCGTCCCCGGACTCCTCCGGCGTGTCCCGCAAATCCACTCGCTGCGCGCCCAGCACGTGGCCTCTTACACTGCTCACATGGCACATGCTTTCAAATTCACACAATGCCGCATTAGCCTCCCACATGGTGGTTTCGTACCAATCACGCGGACGCTTCAACGCCGCTCCCATCACGAGTCGTGCTGCGCCTGGCCATTTGCAAAACCACGAACGGACCTCGCAGCACGTCCCGCGGATTGGCGCTTTTCCAAATATTCCGTGCCGGCCCATGAGCTCGCCTTTCCCGTCCGTTACACGACCCACGTCTCCTGTCTGGGTCGGTCCATGTCCCATCTCCTCATATGCACTCACACATTCCATGTCATTGGTGTCACTCAGGTCAGGTTAGATCTGTGACCTGCTACAGGTACCATGTAAACCTGTACTAACCTGTTCCATGGTCGGGTTGTCAGCGACTAAACCGTCTCCCCCACCGGGTTTTTTGGTGAAGAGGGTGTTTGGATATGGATACCCAGCAGGATTAAAAACAAAACCTGTCATAGGGTGGAGGAGCTCCTTGTGAGCCAATGGCCATCCATATCTCGTGCCCAACTGTGTCTGCGGACGTCCTCCTGC
>CM068955.1:158111541-158122272 GCA_035128595.1 Eptatretus atami
GTGGGTGCCTGGAATGTCCTATCCCAAGAGAGGATGATCACCTGTCTCTGTTACACATCTGAGCTCAAGCGTTGGACATCGTTATTGCAGCACTCTCTGAGGTTCGGGACCGATTGCAGCGAGATAATGGTGGGTGGTTACACCTACTATTGGTCTGGTCGCTTCGATGGTTACCATACTCAATGAGTTGCTGTGGCTGTGTCCAAAGCTTACCCCAATGATAATTGAGGTAACACCGTCAATGAGCGTATTATGAGACGAAGGATTCGTCACTCCTTAGGTGTCATTTCCCTGGTCTCTGCTCTATGCTCCGACTGAGGCGAGTGATCTCACTGTGAAGGATGCATTCTACGCCACGCTTGAGTCTGTGGCTTGATCAGTGCCCCAGACGAGATACACTTCTCGTCTTGGGGGATTTCAATGCATCGACTGAACTGATAGGGATGGTTATGACACTTGTTGGCCCATGGTCAGGAACTATGAACCAGAATAGCACTAAGTTCCTTGACTTTGCAAGAAGTCATGGACTTAGGGTGGCTGGTTTATGGTTTCAGCGCCCACAAGCTCATCGCTGCACTTTGTTATTCCAACGCTGGCAGGGTGGCAAAGGAGATTGACCATGTCCTCGTTAATGGTCGCTTGTGAGGATGATCCAGAACTGCCAGGGTCTCCGGATGCTCAGTCCTCAATCTCAACTTGCCACGACCAGTCTGTGCAGCAACTCAAGCTGCCACCTTAAATCACGGGAGAGTTACGATCCCAGGCGCTGGATGTTGTGGTGAGATGGCGATTTGCGAACAGGCTGTGTGGACATTTTGGGGTCGTGCTTTGGGGGGAGGTCCTGAATGTTGTGGAGGCCTTCAAGACCACCGTCCTTGATGTTGCCGGGATGTCTTGGAACTCACTGCAGGGCAAAGAAGAATTTTGTCTCTCAGCGGCACTGGATACCATTGACCAGAGTCGCAGGGCAGGTCTGAATGGCAGAGCTGAGCTGTTTCAGGAGCTGAGGCGTAAAACTGTACGTGCACTAAGGGTGACAAGGAGGCCGATGTGCGAGGAATCTGTGAGGGGTAGAGCATCACCTGTGACAGGTGATTCTCGTCCCGCTTACAGGGGAATTCGCGCATTGCGTTCATCCAAGCCCATCCCTCGGAGCACTGCAGTGAGAGCAGAGCGTGGTAGGCTCTTGACAGAGAGTCTTGAAGTGAAGGCCCGCTGGGCCGGTTACTTTGAGCGGTTGTACCAGGCTGATCCCACAGCTGTCGAGTTGGACGTCAAGGTGTTACAATCCCTGTTGCTGACCCTCCAATCAACTGTTGGTCCAGCTTCGCTTGTGGAAACACAGGCTGCGGTGAACCAGTTGAAATGGGGTAAAGCTGCAGGCTGATGGCATCCATGCTGAACTTCTCAGGCCTGGTGGAAATGCTGCACTCGTGTCGTGCATGCAGTTTTTGGCTCTGCCTGGAACACAGGCATCATCCCAACTGATTGGGAGAGGGCCTTGTTGTCCCTCTCTGGAAAGGGAAGGGTGATCGCCAGACTGCAACAACTACCGAGGGGTGACGCTGCTCTCAGTGCCGGGGCAAGGTCTTTGCTCAGATAATTCTTGATAGGGTCGCCACCATCTGCTTGAGCACCAGCATCCAGAGCAGTCAGGCTTTACACAAAGAGGTCAACGATTGACCGTATCTTGCTCTTCGGGTCCTCACCGAACGCAGACGAGAGTTTCGGCAGGGGCTGCTTGCAGCCTATGTTGATCTCTGATAAAGCGTTCGATTCAGTGAACGGGATGCCCTCTGGAGGATTCTTGGTCTTCGTGGGGTGCCACCAAAACTTGATCGAACTGATGTCTGAACTCTACTCTGGTACTGAGAGTGCTGTGAAAATGTGGTGGTACCATCTTCTGACTTATTTCCAGTTGTTACTGGAGTTCGTCAGGGGTGTGTACTAGCCCCCACACTTTTCAGCATTTGTTTGGACTGGATTCTTGGGAGGATGTCGGAGAGATCAAGCTGCGGTGCATCGTTTGGGAATGTCAAGATCTCGGACCTTGATTTCGCAGATGATGCAGTCATCTTTGCGGAGACTTTAGATATCCTTTTGGGGCCCTCGAGGTGCTTGAATGAGAAGTCGGACGCTGGCATTACCGTTTATTGGGTCAAAACTAAGATCCAGGCTTTTCAATGACATCTTGGATGCTGCTGTCCTGTCTGTGTCTGTTTGTGTGAGGATGTGTAGGGTCTGTGGAGATTCACTTACCTTGGCAGTGATATTCATGTCTCTGCTGGCTGTTGAGTCAGAGGTCACTAGACGTCTGGTCGGGCCTGGGGAGTCATGGATTCACTGGATCATGGGGTGTGCGCTGCCGCGTACCTGTGCGGGAGGACGAAAGTCCGAGTCTTTCAGGTCCTTGGTGCTTCCAGTCTTGCTCTATGGATGCGAGACTTGGACTCTGACCAAGGATCTGAGAGGGGGACTTAATTCCTTTGCGTACCAGGTCTCTTCGGAGAATCCTTGGCTCTCGCTGGTCGGATTTTGTGTCCAACGAGCGGTTGCTGAGAGAGACTCTGATGAGATTTGTTACCTGCAATATTCCGTGAGCATCAGCTGCGGCTGTATGGACATGTGGCTCGTTTTCCTGATGCTTGATCCTGCTCACCAGATTCTCTCAGCGAGGGAGGTCTCGGAGTGGAGGAGGCCAATGGGCCGATCACATGCCTCGTGGTTGCAGCAGGTTGACCGGCATCTCAAGGAGATGGGGATGGGCCTGCATCTGCCTGGGGGATGGCCAGACGGAGGCCCCTGGAGTACCGGTGGAAGTGACGCAGCGACGCGCGTTCTGGCACATGCTCCCATACCTACCTGATCTGGTGTCACTCGCGCGTTCTAACACACACTCTGCGGACATTCACATCGGGGGCTCCCGGGATTCTATCCCCCCGAGCTCGCATGTGCTCTTTTCGCATTCATGCAACGGCTCCACCTCGTACGCCTTACCTTACCGGACTCACCTCGTCATGGTCTGCCTCGAGGGAGCATACCGTCTCTCCTCGTTCCTGTGGGAGGTTAATCTCACCATCGCCACTCGGTCCCAGTTACATTCGCCAAGCTTAACCTCAATGTTCCCTACCTTCCCCTCTATCTGTGTTTGCTCCTCTTTTACTTTATTTAATTTCGTCTTTTACTCTTCTATCTCGCTTGCGTCTCTGTTAATCCCTCCTTTCACTATGCCAAAACCTCTTCTGTCTCGTCCTCATGTTTCTTCAATCGCTCCTCAAATTCTTGGCTCTCCGTCTCGCCCCTCGTCCCATCTCTTTTACCATTTCCGTAATTTCCTCATGTCTCATTTTCCACCCTTCCTTTACGGCTTCCAATTCCCCCTTCGCTGCCTGCTGGCCTTGTTTTAAATTTTGTATCGTGGCCATGTTTTTCCCAATCTCTGCTTTTAATTGCCTTTGTCCTTTTTTAATTTCATCCCCTGTCCGAGTTTATCCACCTTTCGCCCAACCGTCGTTATCCTATCCGTCACTTCTTCCTTACCCGTTTCCATTGCGGACCAAACACCTTTCACACTCCCTTTCAACTCGGTCATTTCCCCTCGTACTGTACCGATCTCATCCGCCATTTTCCGTCCATGGTCTGCATTTCAACCTTTACCTTTGCTATCTCCGCCTTCATTTCTTCCTGTCCCGCCTTCATTTCTTCCTGACCCGCTTTCAGCATTTGCATATTCACATCCATTCGGTTTTCCATGTTAATTCCCATGCTCTGCATTTCACCTCTCAGTGTTTGCACATCGCCTCTCAGTGCTTGACTTATCATCTCCACCATCTGCTCATGTCAAGTGGCCTCGGCGGAGCCGATCCACCACGATCGGGCGCAGATTCAACAGGATCGTTCGGTCCTCCGTGGGGGAAATTTGATGTAGGGGGTGCTCATGCACTGCCGCTGCCGCCCCAATGCTACCTCTGGGTCTGATCGCAGGGAAAGGTCTTCCTGCCTCGTGTTGTCCTGGGCCATGGATTTTCTTACAATGTTTCAGAACCCACCTGTACCAGTCCGTCTTGCGTCCGCCATGGTCGTGCTGAGAATTAAATAAAATTTCGATAGCTCTTCATTTTGGAGGGAAAAGGGGGGGGGGGGGGTTCTAAGCACACCCCTGGTCGAATCCCGTAAATTTCTCTATGGAGGCGGAGGTTCGTATCTGCACTCCTGACACCAAACTGTTGTGTTTGGTGTCCTGTAAATTTCTTGTGGGGGCGGAGGGATTTGAATCCCGCTCCTGAACACCAAACTGTTGTGGATTCGAACCCCGCAAATTTTCTATGGAGGCGGAGGGTTGTATCCCACTCCTGACACCAAACTGTTGTGGGCCGGGGGTCGGTGGCGAGACGACCACTAGGTGGGGGAGGTTTGCATCGTCTCCACCAAACTCCCCAGAATTGTAGGCCGTCGCTCGGATAACTCCACGAGCCGGCAGTTCGTTTAACCGACCGTGGTCGCCAAATCTCAACCGCGTAGCGTAGGGTCTATTTGTCTATAACCAATTTACCTAATTAACTACGTGATTTCGACTACCGGGGAAACCACGCCCTCGGCACGTCTTGCTCGAGCCGGGTACTACCAACTGGGTAGAGTTCCAACTACCGTATACCAACTCCGGTTCGGGTGCAGCCGAGCGGAAACTGCCAAAGCTGTGCCGGCTGGAATGAACGGATTGTCGGGGATAAAACCCCGCCTAAACTCAGATCCGAACCATGCTGGACCAATTCAAGAAGGGACGGAAACGAACTGGGAACATTTCTAACAATTTTTATTTACAGTAAATGAAGGACACCAAGGCAAGACTTAACGCGAATACGCAAGAAGTATTTACAATGATCAAAAACACTTATTCAGTTCTACTTAAAGATGGCCCACACACAGACCACACACACACACACAAAACACCACACACACCACACACACAAAATGAAAAGAAACGCAGAGTCTTTATTGGACCCTCGCAGCCGTGGAGAGAGACAAGCTGGGGCCCAGAGTTCGGTGGTGTACCTGACCATCGGAGGGAAGGGCGTGCTCCGCGGTGTGGCACCTGACAATGGTCGCTGGTTTGGTCCCCAGTCGCACGTGTGGGGACTCGAGGTTTGTGGTGGAGCTCGGCTGGTGAATGGCCGGGGTCCACGGAGGGAGTCGGGGTCACTCTTCCCTTCCTCGTAGAGGGCCGCAGAGACACATGCACCACCTCGACGCCCACCAAAAACTCTTCAAAATAACTTTAAAGACTCTCCAAGCCCCAAAAAGACCTCCACAGACCCCCAAAAGACCTCCAAGACCCCCACAAATACCACACTGCCTCAGAGAGTGCTCGGGAATTATAGACCTCCCTCAGCGGGGAGGATCCTTGTGTAACACACCTCGCTGTTCACCTCTGATTGGACAGGTCCTACGGCCCACCTTTCGGCGGGGCCTTGGCCCCTGCCGGGAAACCCCAGCCACTCCTCCATGCAGGCGACACTCGACGAGTAACAGTATCAAGCTGCAGTGCCCCTGCCGGGAAACCCCAGCCAGTCTTCCACGCGGGTTCATACTTGACGAGTAACAGTATCAATGTTGCACAGGCATCGTGCAAGAGTTACAACGTTTGTGGAAGGAACATTGGTGGAAGTGGCAAGGAACGGCTGCAAGACCCTGCCTTGGCAAGTCAAGAGTGCTTGTAGAGCGGGTGGGTAGTGATCGTGATAGGGAATGGAATGGTTGTTGGTTGTTCGTTGGAGGGTTCGTTGGATGTAAAGATTTAATAACCTAACTAAAAATAAATCGCAACGCACGCCTTTGATTCTCCCACTAGACAAAGGAAAGGGATCTGACTACACGCATACTTAAACTTAATGACATAACTGACTTTTGGGACATCTGTGTGTTGAATGCAAATGGTTTCCAGATCCGTAACAATATATTTGTAGCATTTATCGGTCTTTATTGATTTGAAGTATATTTAACATTTGATCGGTTTATTGGTCAGGTTTTATTCCTTCTTTTCTTTGGTGGGAGGGGAGGGGGTGGGGTGACAAGGACCTCCCATGTTGTTTTGAGTTAGCTTGTTTGCTTTCCGCCACACGTCTTTGGTCCACATCTGATCGACTACTGGGCTCGGATGGGCATTTTTCTGTCTTTTTTTCTTTTTTCTTTTTTGCCCTCAACCAATGCATGTGCCTGCATCTTGCTCTGCAGATTTCCTTTTGTGTTTCTCTCTCCTCCTCCTCCCCCTTCCTTTGCAGCGTTGTATCTCTTGTCTCCAGCTCCATTATGTTGTCAAGAGCTTCTCGCCTCTCGTCCTTTCTCACAATTACCTCTTTACTTGTGACACCCTCCCTCGGTGCTTTAGTGCAGTCGGGAAGGAATAACATTTGATAGCGAGCTGCAGTCAGATGACGCGACCTTTTTCACATTAGCCTTGCAATGCTTTCAGAGCTTTCGCCACCAACCAGCATGGATCTGTTTGCTGCAGCTGAAATGTCTGCCAAGCTTTGCAGAAGCAGACTTGCTGAGGTTTCGGAAATGATTTATGATGTCCTGTTTCACTGATTCCAAGAAAAAGTTGAACATTTGTGTGTACAGGAATTTTTATTTTTTAATTCTTTTTAAAATTGATCTCTCTCCAAAGCATTTGCTAATTGTTTCGTCTCTGAAACGTTTTCTTAACTCGGTGTTTCTCTTTATTTGACGCTATTAGAGCTGATAGCCTCGCACAGCGTCTGCTGTGTCCCAGCTTCACGTGCCCCATCAAGCGGAAGCTAACTGATAAAAACACTTATCGGTGTTTCCATCCGTTGGTCAGAATTGCAATGCAGCAGCTAATCGGTTCTTGATCTCAATTCTTTTTATTTTTTATTTTTATTTCTTGTCTTCTTCAAATAAACCTCATTTTGATATTTGAAGCCTGCTACCTCAGGCATTTTTGCTGATCTGATTCTGCTTTTGAATTTTCTGATGGTCCTTGTAGACTACAACCCTTGTTTTTGGTGGTGCTGGCAGTGTTGGTTGAGCCAGCCTGTCTTTTTGCACTTAAGAGCTAAACTTCTCCTGCCACGTTTCATGCTGCTCTTTTTGTGATATTTTTGCAGCAGTTTCAACCAGGTTATTATGTGTGGCAGTTTTAATGGGTTTAGAGCGTGAAATTGCATTCTTTGATGGAATCACTTTGACTTTCTGTTAGGCTAATCCAAACTTTTGACGTGTACCCCTTTTATCCAAAGCTTTTGAGGTGTGCGTGGAATTGCCATTGTGGTGGTTTCCATTTTCTGCGACGGTCCATGAATATTTCTTTGTATAATGTGAACTAATTTGTCATTGCAGTTTTCTTTTTTGAAAAAGTAATCCTCTCTCCAGCATCTTTTTAAAATTCATTTAATTTTATTATTACCTCGGTCACTGAAGGTGGAAGGAGGTTATGTTTTCACCCCTGTCTGTCTGTTTGTCTGTTTGTCTGTCTGTCTGTCTGTCTGTGAGCAGGATATTTCAAAAAGTTGTGGATGGATTTGGACGAAACTTGGGCAGGTTGGGTGTGCGACCGGGACAAATTGATTCGATTTTGGTTCAGGTCCGGATGCAGATCCGGCCTATCAGTGGGATATAAAATGTAATCTGTTCAGCCTGATGGAGGCGTGTGCTCTCCACAGAACGCCATTCTAGTTCTTCATTGAACCATTGGGAAATGAGATGACCCCATGACCTTGATATGCAACTTCAGCGAGCAAGCTCGGTTTCTGTGAACCCACGGGGCCTCTCTCATAGTCTCGTTGGATGAGAATTGGATTATGTTTCATTAAACTTGATTATGTTGTTCTCACTTGTCAAATAATCTTTGTCTTGTTGTCACAGCAAGAACCAAATGACTTTGCAAGGAGATTGGAAACAGCATGAGCAAGAAAGGGCAATTGAAGAAACGGCTAAACGAGGTAGGGAAATCTGGTTTCCTCATTGATGTTGTGTATGAATGGCACGGATAGGTAGCGGTTGAGATTGTGCTGGTAATTTATACTGGAATCACCAGACTAAATTCTCATTGTCAAAAGTACAAGTTGGTTCCGGATGAGTGGACATGGTGTGGGTCGCTTGGTTATTCTGACTTGTCATAAGCAGGTTCATGTGCCATGCTGTGATATTATTTAGTAGGGTACCAAGCCGACAAGATTGGGTAACCTATTGTTTTTCTTTTGTTTATTTTTTTTTCCACCACCAGCAATTTACGGGTTTTTTCGCTTTAAAATTCATTTTCTCGGCAACCGTAAATCCGATCGACACGGAATGTTCAGCATAGTATGTATCTTTTTTAATAGCATACTTACTTGATAAGTATGATGTCATAGGTCATGTGGTACGAGCGCCATCTTTGAAAAACCTGAAAAAAATTTGGACCTCTGTATCTCTGAAACTGAGCAATGGAAAAAAATTAAACTTGGCACATGTTAAGAACTCCCGATGGGGAACAGGAGTGATTGTTGGTGACGTCATTGGTGAAGTGGTCTCCCGGTGAAAATTCGACAGGGAGAACGCTGCATCGGAAAAATTTGAAATTTCTCGAGCATCATATACGCAACAACTCACCGTCGAAAAAAAATATTACGACGTCATAGGTCACTTGGTTCGGCAGCCATATTGCTTTGAAAAAAAATTTAAATAAATCTTCTTCTCTAGAACGGCAGGACAGATTGAGGCGAAACTTTATGCACACTTTCCCCAAGACATCCTTTTACAAGGTTGTTAATTTCTAATTGATAGGTCACATGGTTTGGTGGCCATATTGAATTTACCCTAAAACCTTCAAACATCTTCTTCAGAACAGCTGGTCAGATCAAGGGGAAACTTCACAAACATGTTCTCCATGGGTCGGGGATATAAGTTTGTTAATGAATAATTATTGATAGGTTACATGGTTTAGCAGCCATATTGGATTGAAGAAAAATATTAAATGATATTTTCTCTGGAACCACATAATCTCTCGAAGCGAAACTTTGCAACTACCATTTAACGCCATGGCTACATGCATGGTAAAAATTATGACGCCAAAAGTTACATGGTTTGGTGGCCATCTTGGATAGAAAAATGCACCTCATCCAATTAACACGAAACTTCACAAGCGTGATCCACTGCTTCATTAGAGGGAGAATATAAATCTACGATGTAATCGGTCACATGGTATGGCAGACATATTGGATTGAAAAAAAATTAATTAATGTCTTCTCTGAAATTGCTGAACAGATCAAGGCAACTTTCCAGGTATGACCGCCTATCCACGATGAACAAAAAGTTCCCACCTCCTTTTGATGTAGGTCACACGGTTTGGCAGCCATATTGGATTGAAGGAAAAATATATTCAATAATGTTTACTCTGGAACCACTGCATCAATCGATGTGAATCTTCACAGTTATGATGCAGCAGTCCTGTGGAAAGAAGGTTATAAATTTCAACTCGATTGGCCACTTGGTTTGGCAGCCATATTGGATTGAAGGAAATATATTGAATAATATTTACTCTGGAACTGCTGCATCAATAAATGTGAAACTTCACAATTATAATCTAGCCGACATGGGGAACATATGTTTTAAATTTCAACCCATTTGGCCACAAGGTCTGGCAGCCAGAATGATTTAATTATTTTAATCTGAGAACTTCTAGAATTTTTTTTTTCGCCCCACAAGGCTCACTAGGCTGCGCCTGCATGTGTTTGAGGGTACAAGAGTAGCAATTCAATTGATACCGATGATGGCCCCAGGAAAAATGGTCAACTGTGTGCATAAATGGATGGAACATGGCCTGTTTCTCAGTGCATAACTTGTGAATCCCGCATCATTGAGAAACGTGTGGGGCCTCATTAGATTCAGGGGAATCCCACTGACGGTGTCCACATTTATTACTTTGTGTTCAGGTTATTTAAACACCAATTCAATTGCTACCGACTATGCATTCAGGAAAAAGGGCTAACTGCTTACGTAACAAAATAGATTGAACGCGGCGTGTTACTGGGTCCATAACTCATCAATCCCGCATAGTCGAGAGACGTCGTGTGGGGGCTTCGTATTACTCGGGGAGTTCCGGTTTACCCTGTGGACTGCGGTGACATTCCCACACATTTATTGCTTCGTGTTCAGGTAATTTAAATGCCAATTCAATGATACCGACAATGTCCCCAGGAAAGAGGGCGAACAGCATACGTAATAAATAGATTGAACACTTCGTGTTACCTTGGTTCCGTAATGCGTCAGTTCCATGTTGTATCGAAGCCCCTCCATCCCCTCCCTTACCTCAAATGGCCGCACTGCTGATACCGCACGTGAAAATGGTGAATGCCAAGACTCGGTGTTTGCATCAAAATCTTGTGTCCAAAACCCTTCGCTTTCTGTACCCAGTCGCACCCAACTGCCCCTGGACTATGAATCCTTTTCTTCTGACAAAGTCGAGAGTTTACTGTCAAACCTCGACTCAGTTTCTGCAACCGGTCCAGACGGCATCAGCCCACTTGGCCTAAAAACCTGTTTCTCTGCTCTTGCTCACCCTCTCTCTGTTCTGTCTGTTCTATTCACCCTCTCATTTGCTCTAGGACATCTGCCATCTGCTTGGAAATCAGCAAACGCTGCCGCTCTGCATAAAAACAGTGCAAAAACAGATCCCTGCAACTACAGACCAATTGGCCTTCTCAATCATCAGCAAGGTTATGGAATCCATCATCG
>CM068955.1:158123647-158140338 GCA_035128595.1 Eptatretus atami
TCCTTCAATACTGACCCACCAGCTTGTAGCAACTCTAAAGCTGCACCTTAACCGGGAGAATGGTACCATCCCAGCTAGCTGGATGTTGGCAAGCTCAAGGATAGAGGGCAGCTGAGGAGTTTGCGAAAGGCTGTTGGACATACTTTGGGGGTCTGGGTGGTTTGGCGGGGGTCCTGAGTGTTTGTGGAGTGCCCTGCAAGACCACCGTCCGTTGATGTTGCCGGTTGATGTTCTTTGGAACTCACTGCAGGGCAAGAAGAATTTTTGTCTTTCAAGGGACACTGGATACCATTGGACCAGAGTCGCAGGCGCAGGCTTGAATGGCAGAGCTGAGCTGTGTTCAGGAGCTGAGGCGTTTAAAAACTGTACGTGCACTTAAGGGTGGAACAAAGAGGCCGATGGCGAGGAATCTTGAAGGGGGAGAGCATTCACTGTTGACAGAGTGATTCTCGTCCCGCTTACGCGGAATTCGCGCATTGCGTTCATCCAAGGCCCATCCCTCGGAGCACTGCAGTGAGAGCAGAGTGGTAGGCTCTTGACAGAGAGTCTCTGAAGTGAAGGCCCGTGGCGTTACTTTGAGCGGTTGACCAGGCTTGAATCCCACCAGCTGTCGAGTTGGACGTCAAGGTTTACAATCCCTGTTCTGGACCCTCAATTCAACTGTGGGTCCACCTTGTTGTGGAAACCACAGGCTGCGGCTGAACCAGTTGAAATGGGGTAAAGCTGAGGATTCTGTGGCATCCATGCTGAACTTCTCAGGCTGATGGTGGAAATGCTGCACTCGTGTCGTTGCGATGCAGTTTTTGCTCTGCCTGGACACAAGGATCATCCAACTGATTGGGAGAGGGGCCTCTTGTCCCTCTCTGGAAACGGGAAGGGTGATCGCCAAGACTGCAACAACTACCGAGGGGTGACCGCTGCTCTCCAGTGCCGGGGCAAGGTCTTTGCTAGATAATTCTTGATAGGGTTCGCACCATCTGCTTGAGCACCGCAGCATTCCAGAGCAGTTCAGGCTTTTCCACCAAAGAGGTCAACCGATTGACCGTAACCTTGCTTTCGGGTCTCACCGAACGCAGACGAGAGTTTCGGCAGGGCTGCTGCAGCCTATGTTGATCTCTGTAACGTTCGATTCAGTGAAACGGGAGCCCTCTGGGGGAGTCTTGGTCTTGTGGGGTGCCCAACCAAAACTTGATCGAAACTGATGTCTGAACTCTACTTTGGTACTGAGGGTGCTGTGAAATGTGGTGGTACCATTCTCTGATCTTATTTTCCAGTTGTTACTGGAGTTCTTCAGGGGTGTGTACTAGCCCCACACTTTCAGGCATTTGTTTGTGACTGGATCTTGGGAGGATGTCGGAGAGATCAAGCTGCGTGCATCGTTTCGATGTCAAGTCTCGGACCTTGATTTCGCAGAGTGATGCGTCATCTTTGCGGGAGACTTAGATATCCTTTGGGGCCCTCGAGGTGCTGAATGAGAAGTCGGAGCAGTGGCATTACCGGTTTATTGGTTCAAAACTAAGATTCCAGGCTTCAATACATCTTGGTGCTGCGTCCTGTCTGGTCTTGTTGTGGTGTGAGATGTGAGGGTGGGGATCACTTACTTGCAGTGATATTCATGCTCTGCTGGGCTGTTGAGTCAGAGGTCACTGACGTCTGGCGGGCCTTGGGATCATGGATTCACTGGGATCGATGGGGTGCGCTGCCGGACCTGTGCGGTGGCGAGGACAAAGTCGAGTCTTCAGGTCCGTTGGTGCTTCCAGTCTTGCTCTATTGGGATGCGAGACTTGGACTCTGACCCAAGGATCTGAGATGGGGGACCTTATTCCTTTTGTACCAGTCTCTTCGGAATCCTGTGGGCTCTCGCTGGTCGGATTTTGTGCGTTCCAGCGAGCGCGTTGCTGAGAGAGACTCTGATGAGATTTTAACCTGCGTATTCCGTGGCATCAGCTGCGGCTTATGGACATTGGCTCGTTTTCCTGGTGCATGATCCTGCTCACCAGATTCTCTCAGCGAGGGGTCTCGTTGAGTGGAGAGGCATGGGCCGATCACGTGTTCTCTGTGGTTGCAGGGCAGGTTGACCTGCATCTCAAGGAGTATGGGGATGGGCCTGCATATGCCTGGGGGATGGCCAGACGGAGGCCCTGAAGTACCGGTGGAAAGTGGACGCTAGCGACGCGCGTTCTGGCACATTGCTCCCATACCTACCTGACCTGGTGTCAATCGCGACGTTCTAACACCACACTCTGGGGACATTCAATCGGGGCCCTTGGGGTTTCTTATACCCCCGAGCTCGCATGTGCTCTTTCGCATTCATTGCAACGGTCCACCCTGCATACGGCCCTTACCCTTACCGGACTCACTCGTCATGGTCTGCCTCGAGGGAGGCATACCGTCTGCTCCTCGTTCCTGTGGGAGGTGAATCTCACCATCGCACTCGGTCCCAGTTACATTCGCCAGCTTAACCTCAGTATGTTCCCTACCTTCCCTCGTATCTGTGTTTGCTCCTCTTTTACTTTATTTTAATTCGTCTTTTACTCATCTATCTCGGCTATGCGTCTTCTGTTAATCCCTCCTCACTATGCCAAAACCCTCTTCTGTTCGTCCTCATGTTTTCTTCGAATCGCTCTCAATTCTTGGCTCTCCGTCTCGCCCCTCCATCCCATCTCTTTACCATTTCGTAATTCCTTCATGTCTCATTTTCCACCCTTCCTTACGGCTTTCCAATTCCCCCTTCGCTGCCTGCTGGCCTTGTTTTAATTTTGTATACGTGGCCATGTTTTCCCATCTCGTGTTAATTGCCTTTGTCCTTATTTCCTTTCATCCCTTCCGGTTTATCCACCGTTCGCCAACCGTCGTTATCCTATCCGTCACTTTCGTCCTTACCTTTCCATTGCGGACAAAACCTCCCCCTTCACACTCCCTTTCAACTCGGTCATTTCCCCTCGCTACGTGTACCGATTCATCGCCATTTTCCGTCCATGTGTCTGCATTTCAACCGTTTTACCTTCTGCTATCTCGCCTTCATTTCTTCCTGTCCCGGCCTTTCATTTCTTCTGACCCGGCTTTACAGCATTGCATATTCACATCCATTGCGGTTTTCCTGTTAATTCCCAGCCTCTGCATTTCACCTCTCAGTGTTTGACATCGCCTCTCAGTGCTTGACTTTATCATCTCCACCATCGGCTCATGTCAGTGGCCTCGGCGGAGCCGATCCACCACGATCGGGCGCAATACAACATGGACGTTCGGTCCTCCGTGGGGGAAATTTTGATGTAGGGGGTGCTCATGCACTGCCGCTGCACTCCCCCAATGCTACCTCTGGGTCGATCACAGGGAAAGGTCTTCCTGCCCTCGTGTTGTCCTGGACCATGGATTCTTCTTACAATGTTTCAGAAACCCACTGTACCAGTCCGTCTTGAGTCCGCCATTGGTCGTGCTGAGAATTAAATAAAATTTCGATTTAGCTCTTCATTTTGGAGGGAAAAGGGAGGGGGGGGGGTTTTCTAAAGCAACCCCTGTCGAATCCTAAAATTTCTCTTATGGAGGCGGGGGGTTCGTATCTGCACTCCTGACACCAAACTGTTGTGTTTGGTGTCCTGTAAATTTTCTTGGGGGGATGAGTGGATTCGGAATCCCGCTCCTGAATCACCAGACTGTTGTGGATTCGAACCCCGCAAATTTCTATGGAGGCGGAGGGTTTGTATCCCACTCCTGACACCAAACTGTTGTGGGCGGGGTCGTGGCGAGAAGCACTAGGTGGGGAGGTTTGGCATCGTCTCCACAAACTCCCCAGAATTGTAGGCCGGTCGCTCGGGATAACTCCACGAAGCCGGCTAGTTCGTTTAACCGACCGTGGTCGCCAATCTCAACGCGTAGCGTAGGGTCTATTTGTCTATAACCATTTACCTAATTAACTACGTGATTTCGACTACCGGAACCACGCCTGCCGTCTTGCTCGAAGCCGGTTATACCAACTTGGGTAGGTTCCACTTACCGTATTACCAACTTCCGGTTCGGGTGCAGGCGAGCGGAACTGCCAAAGCTGTGCCGGCTGGAATGAACGGGCTTGTCGCGGGTAAAACCCCGCCTAAACTCAGATCCGAACCATGCTGGACCCAATTCAGAAGGGACGGAAACGACTTGGGAAACATTCTAACATTTGATTTACAGTAAATTGAAGACACCAGGCAAGACTTAACCGAATACGCAATAAGTATTTACAATGATCCAAAAAACACTTATTCAGTTCTACTTAAAGATGGGCCCACACACCAGACCCACACACACACACAAAATGAAAGAACGCAGAGTTCTTTATTGGGACCCTCGCAGGCCCGTGGAGAGAGAACAAGCTGGGGCCCAGAGTTCGGTGGTGTTACCTGAACCCATCGGGAGGGCGTGCTCCGCGTGTGGCACCTGACCAATGGTCGCTGGTTTTGGTCCCCAGGTCGCACGTGTGAGGATCGAGGTTTGTGGTGGAGCCTCGGCTGGTGAATGGCGGGTCCACGGAGGGAGTCGGGGTCACTCTTCCCCTTCCTCGTAGAGGGCAGCAGAGACACATGCACCACCTCGACGGCCCACCAAAAACTTCTTCAAAAATAAACATTTAAAAGACTCTCCAGACCCCAAAAAGACGCTCCAAGACCCCCAAAAACCCTCCAAGACCCCCAAAATACCACCTACCGTCAGAGAGGTTGCTCGGGGATTTATAGCTCCCCAGCGGGGGAGGATCCTTGGTAAACACACCTCGCTGTCCTACCTTGATTGGACAGGTCCTACGGCCCACCTTTCGGGGCGGGGCCATGGCCCCTGCCGGGAAACCACCAGCCACTCCTCATGCAGGCGGCACTCGACGAGTAACAGTATCAATGCTGCAGTGGCCCTAGCCGGGAACCCCAGCCAGTCTTCCATGCGGGTTCATACTTGACGAGTAACAGTATCAATGCTTTGCACGTGCCATCGTGCAAGAGTTACAACGTTTTGGAAGGAACACTTGGTGAGTGGCAAGGAACGGCTGCCAAGACCCTGCCTTGGCAAGTAGAGTGCTTGTAGACAGCGGCGTGGGTTAGTGGATTCGTGTAGGGAATGGAATGGTTGTTGGTTGTTCGTTGGAGGGTATCGTTTGGATGAAAGATTTAATAACCTAACTAAAAATAATTCGGCAACGCACGCTTTGATTCTCCCCACTAGACAAAAGGAAAGGGATCTGACGACACGCAATACTTATGACATAACTGATTTTGGGGAATTCTGTGTGTTGAATGCAAATGGTTTCCAGATCGTAAACGAATATATATTTGTACATTTATCGGTCTTTATTGATTTGAGTATATTTACATTTTGATCGGTTTATTGTCAGGTTTTATTCCTTCTTTTCTTTGTGGGAGGGAGGGGGTGGGTGCAAGGACCCCCCATGTGTTTTGGTTAGCTTGTTTGCTTTCCGCCACACGTCTTATGAGTCCCAATTCTGATCGACTACTAGGCTCGGGATGGATTTTTCTGTCTTTTTTCTTTTTCTTTTTTGCCCTACCAATGCATGATGCTGCATCTTGCTCTGCAGATCTTGTGTTTTCATATCTCCTCCTCCTCCCCCCATATCTTTGGGCGGGGCCCCCCCAGGACGGTTTTTATGTATCTCTTTGTCTCAGCTCCATTATGTTAAATTCCTCTCGTCCTTCCCTCTTTACTTGGACACCCTCCCTCGGTGCTTAGTGCTCGGGAAGCATAACATTGGATAGCGAGGCTGCAGTCAGATGACGCGACCTTTCACATTAGCCTTGCAATGCTCCAGAGCTTTCGCCACAACCAGCATGGATCTGTTTGCTGCAGCTGAAATGTCTGCCAAGCTTTGCAGAAGCAACTTGTGAGGTTTCGAAATGATTTATGATGGTCCTGTTTCACTGATTCCAAGAAAAAAGTTGAACATTTGTGTGTACAGGGAATTTTTATTTTTAATTCTTTTTTAAAAATTGATCTCCTCCAAAGCATTTGCTAATTGTTTCGTCTCTAAAACGTTTTCTTAACTCGGTGTTTCTCTTTATTTTGACGCTATTAGGCTGATAGCCTCGCACAGCGTTGCTGTGTCCCAGCTTTCACGTGCCCCATCAATGCGGAGCAACTGATAAAAACACTTATCGGTGTTCCATCCGTTGGTCAGGAATTGCAATGCAGCAGCTAATCGGTTCTTGAATTCAATTCTTTTTATTTTTATATTTTATTTTCTTGTCTTCTTCAATAAACCTCCTTTTGATAATTTGAAGCTGCTACCTCAGCATTTTTGCTGAATCTGATCTGCTTTTGGAATTTTCTGATTGGTCCTTGTAGACTACAACCCTTGTTTTTGGTGGTGCTGGCCAGTGTTGTGAGCCAGCCTGTCTTTTTGCCTTAAGAGCTAAACTTCTCCTGCCACGTTTATGCTGCCTCTTTTTGTGATATTTTTGCAGGCAGTTTCAACCAGGTTATTATGCTGTGGCAGTTTTAATGGGTTTAGAGCGTGAAATTGCATTCTTTTGATGATTCACTTTGACTTTCGTTAGGCTATCCAAACTTTTTGACGTGTACCCCTTTATCCAAAGCTTTGAGCGTGTGCGTATGGAATTGCCATCTGTGGATGGTTTATCCATTTCTGCGACGGTCCATGATATTTCTTGTATAATGTGAACTAATTTGTCATTGCAGTTTTCTTTTTGAAAAGTAATCCTCTCTCCAGATCTTTTAAATTTCATTTAATTTTATTATACCCGGTCACTGAAGGTGGAAGGAGGTTATGTTTTCACCCCTGTCTGTCTGTTTGTTTGTTGTCTGTCTGCTGTCTGTCTGTTGAGCAGGATATTCAAAAAGTTGTTGGATGGATTTGGACGGAAACTTGGGCAGGGTTGGCGTGTGCGACCGGGACAATTGATTCGATTTTTGGTTCAGGTCCGGAATGCAGATCCGGCCTATCGTGGGGATTATAAATGTTAATCTGTTCAGCCCCGATGGAGGCGTGCTGCTCTCACAGTAACGCCATTCTAGTTCTTCATTGAACCATTGGGAAAATGAGCATGACCCCATGACCTTGATATGCAAGACTTCAAGTCGAGCAAGCTCAGGTTTCTGTGAACCCACGGTGGCTCTTCATAGTCTCGTTGGCATGAGAATATAAGAATTATTTTCAAATTAACTTGATTTATGATTGTTCTCACTTGTCAAATAATCTTTGTTTGTTGTCACAGCAAACCAAATGGACTTTGCAAGGAGTTGGAAAACAGCATGCGCAAGAAGGGCAATTGAAGAAAACGGCTAAACGAGGTTTAGGGAATCTGGTTTCCTCATTGATGTTGTGTATGAATGGGCACGGAATAGGGGTAGCGGTTTGAGATTGTGGCTGGTAATTTATTACCTTGGAATCAACCAGACTAAATTCTCAATTTGTCAAAAGTACGAAGTTGTTCCGGATGATGGACCATGGTGTGGGTCGCTTGGTTATTCTGACTTGTCATAAGCAGGTTCAATGTGCCATGCTGCTGTATTATTAGTAGGGTACCAACGACAAAGATTGGGGTAACCTAATTGTTTTTCTTTTGTTTATTTTTTTTTCCACCACCAGCAATTTACGGGTTTTTTCGCGTTTAAAATTCATTTTTCGGCAACCGTAAATCCGATCGACACGAATGTTCAAGCATAGTGTGTAGGTTTCTTTTTTAATAGCATACTTACTTGATAAGTATGATGTCATAGGTCATGTGGTACGGCGCCATCTTTGAAACTGAAAAAAATTTGGACCTCTGTATCTCTGAAACTGAGCATGGAAAAAAATAAACTTGGCACATTTAAGAACTCCCCGATGGGGAACAAGGAGTGATTGTTGGTGACGTGCATTGTGAAGTGGTTCTCCCGGTGAAAATTCGACAGCGAGAGAACGCTGCATCGGAAAAAATTTTGAAAATTTCTCGAGCTCATTTATACGCAACAACTCACCGTCGAAAAAAATATTACGACGTCAAGCGTCACTTGGTTCCGGCAGCCATATTGCTTTGAAAAAATGTATAAAATAAATCTTCTTCTCTAGAACGGCCAGGACAGATTTGAGGCGAAACTTTACTGCACACTTTCCCCAAGACATCCTTTTACTCAAGGTTGTTAATTTCTAATGATAGGTCACATGTTTGGTGGCCATATTGAATTTACCCTAAAACCCTTTCAAACATCTGTCTTCAGAACAGCGGTCAGATTCAAGGGAACTTCAACAAACATGTTCTCCATGGGTCGGGATATAAGTTGTTAATGAATAATGTATGATTAGGTTACATGTTAGCAGCCATATTGGATGTGAAAGAAAAATATTAAATGATATTTTCTCATGGAAACCACATTAATCCGCAAGCGGAAACTTTGCAAACTTACCATTTTAACGCCATGGCTACATGCATGTAAAAAAATATGACGCCAAAAGTTACATTGGTTTGGTTGGCCATCTGGATAGAAAAATGCACCTTCATCCAATTAACACGAAAACTTTCCAAGCGTATTCCACGCTTCATTAGAGGGAGAATATAAATCTACGATTGTAATCGGGTTCACATGGTATGGCAGACATATTGGATGATCAAAAAAAACTTAATTAATGTCTTCTTAAATTGCTGAACAGCATCAAGGCAACTTTTTCCAGGTATGACCGCCTATCACGATGAACAAGTTCACCTCCTTTTGGATGTAGGTCACACGGATTTGGCAGCATATTGGATTGAAGCGAAAAATATTCAATAATGTTTACTCTGGAACCACGCATCAATCGATGTGATCTTCACAGTTATGATGCAGCAGGTCCTGTGGAAAGAAGGTTATAAATTTCAACTCGATTGGCCCACTTGGTTTTGCAGCCATTATTGGATTGAGGAAATATATTGGAATAATATTTACTCTGGAAACTGCTGCGAATCAATAAATGTGAAACTTCACAATTTATAATCTAGCCGACATGCGGAAAACATATGTTTAAATGTCAAACCATTTGGCCACAAGGTCTGCAGCCAGAAATGATTTAATTATTTTAATCTGAGAACTTACTAGAATTTTATTTTTTCGCCCCACAAGGGCTTCACTAGGCTGCCGCCGGCATGTGTCTTGAGGGTACAGCAGTAGCAATTCAATTATCCGATGATGGCCCCAGGAAATGGTCAACTGTGTGCATAATGATTGCGAACATGGCCTGTTCTCAGTGCATAACTTGGTGATCCCGCATCATGTAAACTATGTGTGGGCCTCATTAGATTCAGGGGAATCCCACTGCGTGTCCACATTTATTTAACTTATGTGATTCAGTTACTTTAAACACCAATTCAATTGCTACGACTATGGCATTCAGGAAAAAGGGCTAGATGCTTACGAACAAAATAGATTGACGCGGCGTACTGGGTCCATAACTCATATCAAATTCCCGCATAGTCGGAAACAATGTGTGGAGGCATTCGTATTACCGGGGAGCTTCCGTTTACCCTGTGGATTCGGTGACATTCCCACAATTTATTGCTTACGTGTCAGTAATTTAAAAATGCCAATTTCAATTGATTAACCGACAATTGTCCCCAGGAAAGGGTGAGCGAAACAGCATAGTAATAAATAGATTGAACACTTCGTGTTACTCGGTGCCGTTAATGCGTCAGTTCCCATGCTTGTATCGAACCCCTCCATCCCCTCCGCTTACCTCAATGGCGCGCACTGCTGATACCGACGGTGTAAAATGGTGAATTGCCAAGACTCGGCTGTCTTGCATCAAAATCTTGTGTCCAAACCCTTCGCTTTCTGTACCAGATCGCACCCAACTGCCCCTGACTATGAATCTTTTCTTCTGACCAAAGTCGAGATTTACTGTCAACCTCGACTCAGTTTTCTGCAACCGGTCCAGACTGGCATCAGCCCACTTGGCCTAAAAACCGTTTCTCTGGCTCTGCTCACTCCTTCTCTGTTCTTGTCTGTTCTTATTCAGCCCTCTCATTTGCTCTAGGAATCATGCCATCTGCTTGGCAATCAGCATACGCTGCCGCTCTGCCATAAAAACAGTGCAAAACGAGCCTGCAACTACAGGACCACAATTGGCCTTCTTCATCATTCGCAAGGTTACTGGGATCCAGCATCGCTTCAGAATATTAAAATCTTTCCTCTTCTCCCAATGGCTTTGATTTGCCGATCATCAATTGATTTCAGACCAGGTCACTCTACCCTAGATTATGCCTGCTTCACTCTCGCCATCAAATGGATGGAGGTAACTCCAATGCCAGACATGAAATCAGAGCCATATCCTGGACATATCGTGTGCTTTTGACACAGTCTGCTGGCACCTCTTGCCCCTGCTGACCAATACTCTTCCTATTAGTATCCAAGGCCATCTCACTCATGGCTTCTGCTGACTTTCTCGCTGTCGCAAGCCAACGTGTGCGCTTGAATGGTTCTTTCATCCCCTCTTCTGTCCAGACTGGAGCTCCTGTCAATGTCAGCGTTCTGGCCCTGTTCTTATCTGGTTTCGTCGATTGATCTCTCCGACTCTGGTGGAAAATCCTCTTTATCTCTTTGCCCGATGACTCCACCCTCTGCCGTTACCATCTGTCATCCTCAATACGGCAAGCAGCGAGCTTCTTCGCTCTCTTGCAGATTTGATAAATCACAAACTGGTCCAACACGTGGAATATGGCTTTCAATCCTGACAAATCTCACACTCACTTGTCATCTCCGAAGACCTTTAAGACCCCCCCCGCCTCCCCCATCTACTTTCTCAACAGATCCTCTGGAAGAAGTCCTTCATTCAAGCTTCTGGGTCACACTTTCTACCATATTTTTGCGGGGAAAGCACCATTTCCAACCTGGCCTCCCAAAGCCAGTCGCCGACTGGGAATCCTATCCGTCGTGCAAAGGACCTCCTCGGCCACCCCTGAGCTCCGCCAACATAAAAGCTTTCGTCCGCAGCCTATGGAGTATCTGTCTCCCCTCTGGCTGGTGTCTCCTGCTCCCACTTTCTCGGCTTCGACGCTGTGGAAAGCCAAGGGATATTCCGCTATCATTTGGATCTCCCTGCGATGAGGCTGAGTCTTGGGCCTCTCAATCTCTCACCGCAGGAGGTCAGTGTCTTTCTGTCTTCAACCGGTCTCCTCTCCGGTCTCGCCCTCCCTGCTCTGTCTGCACACTGTCCCCACCATATTTAAGCAGGGCGCTTCAAGGTAACGCCAACAACCCCCTTGCTGTAAAACTATTCAAAATCACAAATCACTGCTCACCTCACTCTTTCATTCCTCTTTTTCCCCCACTTTGAACAAACTCCCACACTATCTTCCAATCCCATTCTTCCCTCTCAGGCCTTCAAAAGCCAATTCACCACCACCTCTATCTTCCCCATTCCAAAACCTCGATGCTTTTTCCACCCCGATATCCGACCCCAAACCCACTCCATCAATTCCTGGCTTTCCTTCCTGAAAGTCCCTGTAGCTGTCCATCTTTGTATACCCCGTGTCCCCGCCCCATCCCTCTCCCCTACACAGATCTCTCTGAATAGTCTTATGTTTCCCTGCCCCATTCCAATCTCCCTTCCATAGATCTCCCAATGGTCTTTGTTCCCCACTGTTTTGTCCTTCCCTCTCCCGCCCTTCTTGTCTCATGCCTCCCTTGCTGTGCGCGTTTATGTGTTCGCTCTCATATGAGCCTCCAACAAGGCCTACAAAAAAAAAAGACAGACGTCTTGTGTACCGTCATCACTGCCAGCAGTAAATAGTGGAGTTCTTGTTTTGGGTTTGTTTTTTATTGCTGTGCTGTTACCTCAATGATTACATGTTGAGCAGAAATGATTGCTGATGTTGCATATGGAAACAGTTTATCATTCACATTTGTAATTTATTTCCAAATCTTCCAAGAGCATACCAGCACAGACGTCTTGATGCTATGAAGGCGACAAACAGAGCGCAGGCCGAGCGATGTTATGAGTTTAATTGGCGAGCTTTATTGCTGGCTAGATCTTTTTATTTTTTTACGAACATTGCATTGAGGTTTGATAGCAAAATTATTAGTCCTCTTCCGGTTTCACCAGAGGGGACGATAGCTTTGCTCTCCGTCTGTGTCCGTCTATCCCACGTGTGGTTTTTCAGGCTTTTTCCCCGTACCCTATCAAACATATTCAACTGAAACTTGGTACATTGGCTTTGTTATGATAAGTTTCAGGAAAAGTTAGGAGTTTCAGGGCGTTTCGTCGATTTTTCCACAGAGTTATGCCCTTTGTGGACATAGAAAATATCACATCGGTGGGGGACATGCCCAGTACACCCTCAAATATCACAGGGGTTATGTTCCAGGAAAATGCCTCAGTAGTGGAAACCAAGGGTCAATGGGAAAAGGGGGTTGGGCTTTGAGAAAATTGAGAGGAAGATCAGTGGCAGCTGGAAATAAACATATCACAATGGAAATGAACATGTAAAATAAATATAAAGCATGTCAACATTGAAATAAACCAATGTCACCCTTAGGGTGACCCGAGAGCGAGGTTATGTTTTTCACCCCCTCTCTGCTTGTCTGTTCTTGTCTGCTTTGTATACAGTGTATCTCAAAAGTTTGGTGGAGGAGTCCGGATTTTCGAAATTTTTGTGGTCAGGTTGTGGTGTTGATTGAAGGGACAAACCTGATTAAGTTGTTGGTTGAGATCTGGATCCGGATTTGCGACTAGTTTTTTGTAGTTTCTTTCACCATTGAGAGAAAGGACCAAAAGCATATTGTAACTGTACAGCATGATATTTCAAAATGTATTGGGCCCGATTTTTTCTTCGGATCAGGATCATTGTGATTAGTCACCTATTGCCATATATAGTCAGTTTCTGATATATGAGCATTTTTTGGCAAGATATGTTTAGTCAGCTTGTTATGTTTTTTTTTATTTTATTTACTTTATTTTTTCTGTCTGTATCACGTATAAAACATTCCTGCAGAGCACATTCATCATTGGAAATTTTTGTTACTTCGCCATATCAGATGGCCTATCAGAGCGTCCCTTTCAGTGGATAAAATTTTGAAAGGTCAAGGTAAGCGTCAAGTTCATTTGTCGCAATCAGGGGAGTGCGATCGAAACCCCTTATTTTTTGAGTAATTTTGATCGGAATCGTCTTCAAACTTCATGGATAAGTTTCATGGCTCTGGCGCTCAGTTAATTATATTTTTTGGGTGGCTTAGATTGGCCGTTGACCTTCATTATGTTTTTTTATTTTATATTATTTATTTTTTTTTTGTCTGTAATCACGCTATTAAATAACTCTGCAGAGCAAGTTAATCATTTGGAATTTTTGTAATTCGCTATCAGAGGCCTATAGAGTGGTCCCTTTCAGCGCATAAATTTTGAAGGTCAAGGTCAAGGTCAGACGGTCACTCTTGTCGCAAATCAGGGAGTCGACGAAACCCTTATTTTGTGAGTAATTTTGATCGCGAATACGCTTCAATGTTACATGGGAATATGCGGTGTCTGGCGCTCAGTGTTGATATATTTTGGGGAGACTGAGGTGGCGGATGGCCTGACCTTCATATGTTTTTTTTTTTTGTTAATTTTTTTGTCTGTTTAATCACGGGATAATCACTCTTGCAGCAGAGCACAGTTATCATTGGAAATTTTTGTAAAACTTCGGCATATCAAGAAGGCCTATTAGAGGTTCCCTACAAAAGTGCGGGATAAAATTGTTGAGTCAAGGGTCAACAGGTCAGGTCACTTGTCGCAAATCCAGGGAGTCGACGAAACCCATTTTGTATTGAGTAATGTTGTTCGGATCTCTTCAACTTATGGTGAATATAGTTCATTGGTCTGGCGCTCGCTGGATTATTTTGTGGGGCGATTGGCCTTGACTCTTCATGGGTTTAGACCGCCCTATATGGTTCAAATATTTGACCCAAGGTCAAATTTTCAAGTGTTTAGGAACCATATCGTGTTAGTACCTCAAATTGATAACACTGCTGGAAGTGCTTTCTAGATATGTCAAGCTTGAGGACTAATGCCGTCCATTTAGGTGACGTTATGATGGCAAGCATTCTTTTTCAGTTAGAACGATTCTCATGGAATCTCTCTAGGCAGATTACTCAAGGAGTCGCTCCGTGTGGATAGCAGCTCTGTCTCACTCTAGTGTGACCTTAAAGAAGTCACCGTGGTCACCTTTTGCAAGTACGACGGTCACCCTAAGGGTGACATTTGGTTTATTTCAATGTTGACATGCTTTTTAATTTATTTTACATGTTCATTTCCCATTGTGATATGTTTATTTCCAGCTGCCATGATCTTCTCTCAATTTTCTCGAGCAACCCCTTTTCCCATTGCCCTTGGTTTCCATTACTGAAGCTTTCTGGAACATACCCCTGTGATTTTTGAGGGTTGTACTGGCATGTCCCCCACCGATGTGATATTTTTCTATGGTTCACAAGGGATCAAACTCTTGTGGAAAAAATCGACGAAACGCCCTGAACTCCTAACTTTTCCTGAAACCTTTCATCATAACAAAGCCAGTTACAAGTTTCAGTTTGAATATGTTTTGATAGGGTAGGAGGAAAAAGCCTGAAAAACCACACGTGGGATAGTACGGGCACGAGACGGAGAGCAAAGCTATCGTCCCCTCTGGTGAACCGGAAGAGGACTAATAATTTTGCTATCAAACTCAATGTATCGTAAAAAAAAAAAGTTAGCCAGCAATAAAGCTTCCGCCAATTAAACTCAACCGGTCGGGCCTGCGCGGTCTGTTTGTCGCCTTCATAGCTCGGACGCTCTGTGCTGGTATCGCTCTTGGGAAGATTCTGGAAATAAATTACAATGTAGATGATACTGTTTCCATGAGCAACTCACAATCATTCTCTGTCAATGTTATTCATTGTAATCAGAGGTTACCAGCACAGCAAAAAAAAACCAAATCAGAGAACTGCCACTATTTACTGCTGGCAGTGATGACCGGGTACCAAGACGTCTGGCTTTTTTTTTTGTTAGGCCTTGTGAGGCTCTATTGAGAGCGACACACTAACGCACAGAGGGAGGATGACAAGAAGGGGGGAGAGGAGGCCAAACAGTGGGGAACAAAGACATTGGGAGAGATCTATGGAAGGGAGAGGGATGGGCGGGGAACAAAACATTAGGAGATCTGTGTAAGGGGAGGGCATGGGCGGGAACACGGGGTATACAAGATGGACACTACAGGGACTTTCAGGAGGAAAAGCAGGGAATTTGATGGATGTGGTATTGGGTGGATTATCGGGGGTGGAAAAGATCGTAGGTTTTGGATGGGGAAGATAAGAGGTTGGTGAGTGAATTGCCGTTTTTAAGGGCTGGAGGGAAGAATGGGATTTTGAGTTGTGGGAGTTTGTTCCAAGGTGGGGGAAAAGAGGAATGAAAGAGTGAAGGTGAGCAGTTGATTGTTTGATTTTGATAGTTTTACCAGAAGGGTTGTTGGCGTCGTACCTTGGCGCCCTGCTTAAATATGTGGGGACATGTCGCAGACAGAGCAGGGGGGTGGCCGCGAGAGGAGGCGTTTGAAGACGGGACACTGACCTGCCTGCGGTGAGAGATTGAGAGGCCCAAGACCTCAGCCTCAGGCGGGAGAAACAATGATCCGAAATGCCTTGGTTTCACGGGCAAGCGTGAGGGAAAGGTGGGAGCAGAGCACCAGCCCGGGGGAGACAGTACTCCATCAGGCTGCGGACGAAAGCTTTTATGTTGGCAGGCGCTCAGGTGGGTCCGGAGGAGGTCTTTGGCACGACGGAGGATTCCCAGTCGCTGGCTCGATGGCTTTTGGCAGTCAGTTGGAAATGTGGCTTCCCTGCAATCATGTTAGAGTCGTGCCAGAAGCTTGAATGAAAGGACTTCTTCCAGAGGATTTGTTGAGAAAGTAGATGGGGGGGGGGGGGGGGTTCTATACGGTCCTTTCGGAGAGAGACAAGTGAGTGTGAGATTTGTCAGGATTGAACGCATTCCACGTGTGGACCGTTTGTGAATTTATCAATTCCAGAGTGCGAAGAGCTGGCTGCTTGCGTCTGAGGATGACAGATGGTACGGCAGAGTGTGAGTCATCGGCAAAGAGATAAGAGGATTTTCCACAGAGTCGGGAAGTCATCGACGAAAACCAGATAAGAAACGGCCCAGAAATGACTTGAGGAGCTTCTCGTTGGACAGGAGCAGGGGTGAAAGAACTCCATTTCAAGCACACGGTTTGCTGCGACAGGGAGAGAGTCATGAGAGCCATGAGTGGAGATGGCCTTGGATACTAGGAAGAGTTTTGTCAGCAGGGCAGGTTGCACGACTGTGTCAAAAGCACACGATATGTCCAGGGTATGGCTCTGATTTTGTTCTGGCATTGAGTTACCTATCCATTGATGGGGAGAGTGAAGCAGCTCATATCTAGGGTAGAGTTGACTGTTGAATCAAATTGATGATCGGAAATCAAGCATTGGAGAAGAGGAAAGATTTAATATCTGAAGCGATGATGGTTCCATAACCTTGCTGATGATGAGGAAGGCCAATTTGGTTGTAGTTGCAGGGATCTGTTTTTGCACTGTTTTTATGGCGAGCGGCAGCGTTTGTTGCTGTTTCAAGAAGATGGCAGAGTCCTAGAGCAAATGAGAGGTGAATAGAACAGACAGAACAGAGAGGGGTGAGCAAGAGCAAGAAACAGGTTTTTAGCGCGTGGCTGATGACCGTTGACCGTTGCGAATGGTGAGGA
>CM068955.1:158154760-158171605 GCA_035128595.1 Eptatretus atami
TGGAAAGGAAACGTGTGAGCCTCATAGATTCAAGGGGAATCCCACTGACGGTGTCCACATTATTACTTTGTTCAGGTTATAAACACCAATCAAATTGCTACCGACTATGCATTCAGGAAATAAGGGCATAACTGCTTACGTAACAAAATAGATTGACCGTCGTGTTACGTCATAACTCATCGAATCCGGCATAGTCGAGAGACGTTGTGGGCTTCGTGATTACTCGGGGAGTTCCGGTTACCCTGTGACTTGCGTGACATTTCCACACATTTGCTTCGTGTTCAGGTAATTAAATGCCAATTCAATGATACCGACAATGTCCCAGAAAGAGGTGCGAACAGCATAGTAATAATAAGATTGAACACTTCGTGTAAACCTGTCCGTAATGCGTCATGTTCCATGTTTATCGAGCCCATCCCCTCCCTTACCTCAAATGGCCGCACTGCTGATGACGCACGTGAAAATGGTGAAATTTTTTGGCCAAGAACTCGGTGTTGCATCAAAATCTGTTCCAAAAACCTTCTCGCTTTGTACCAGCTCGCACCCAACTCCCCTGGACTATTAGAATCCTTTCTTCTCGACCAGTCGAGAGTTACTGTCAAGCCCGAATCAGTTTCTGCAACCGGTCCAGACGCATCAGACCACTTGGCTAAAAACCTGTTTCTCTGCTCTTGACTCACCCCTCTCTTTTTCTGTCTGTTTCTATTCACCCTCTCATTCTCTAGGACATCTGCCATCTGCATTGGAAATCAGCAACGCTTGCCGCTCTGCTAAAACATGGCAAAAACCGACCCTGCAACTACAGACCAATGGCCTTCTCAATCATCAGCAAGTTATGAGAATCCATCATCGCTCGATATTAAATCTTCCTCTTCTCAATGGCTTGATTTTCCGATCATCCATTTGATTTAGACCAGGTCACTCTCCTAGTATTGCTGCTCAGCTTCCCATTCAATTGGATTGCGAGGATTACTCAATCCCGACATTGAAACTCAGAGCCATTATCCTGGACATATCGTGTGCTTTGACACAGGTTCTGCACCCTGCCCTGCTGACCAAAACCTTCCTATGTTGTATCCTAAGGCATCTCCACTCATGCTCTCTGACTTTCTCTCCTGTCGCGCCAACGTGTGGCTTGAAAAGGAGTCTTTCATCCCCTTTCCTGTCCAGACGAGCCCTCAAGTCAGCGTTCTGGCCCCATGTTCTTTATCTGGTTTCGTCGATGAGTCCTCTCCGACTCTGTGGAAAAACCTCTTTATCTCTTGCGATGACTCCACCCCTGCCGTACCAATCTGTCATCCCTCAGATCGCAGCACAGCTTCTTCGCTCTCGGAGATTTGGATAAAATCACAAACTGGTCCAACACGTGGAATATGGCTTCAATCCTGACAAATCTCACACTCACTTGTCTTCCGAAAGACCGTTTAGACCCCCCCCCTCCCCCATACTACTTCTCAACAATCCTCTGAAGAAGTCCTTCATTCAAGCTTTGGGTCACACTTTCTAACCATGATTTTGCGGGAAAGCCACATTTCCAACCTGGCCTCCAAAGCCAGTCGCGACTGGAATCCTCCGTCTGCAAAGACTCCTGCCCCCTGAGCTTCCTGCCAACATAAAAAGCTTTCGTCCGCAGCCTGATGTTAGTACTGCTCTCCCCCCTCTGGTGGTGCTTCTGCCTCCCCCTTTCTCGGCTTCACGCTGTGAAACCAAGCATTTCGGATCATTGCGTATCTTCCCGCGATGAGCTGAGTCTTTGGGCCTCTCAATCTCCACGCAGCAGGTCGTGGTCTTCTGTCTTCAACCGTCTCCTCTCCTGTCTCGTCCCTCCTGCTCTGTCTGCGACATGTCCCCACGCATATTTAAGCAGGTGCGCTCAAAGGTACGCACAAAACCCCCTCTTGGTAAAACTATCAAACAAAATCACTGCTCACCTTCACTCTTTCATCCTCTTTTTCCCCACCTTGGAAACTAAACTCCCACTACTATCTTCAATCCCATTCTCTCACTCCAGGCCTTCAAAACACCATTCACCACCACCTCTTATCTTCCCCCATCCAAACCTCGATTTTTCACCCCCGATTAAATCCACCCAAACCACCTCCTCAAATTCCCTGCTTTCCTTCTGGAAAGTCCCTGTAGTGTCCATCTTGTATACCCGTGCCCCGCCCATCCCTCTACCCTTACACAGATTCCTAATGTCTTTGTTTCCCGCCGCCATCCCTCTCCCTTCCATAGATTCTTTCCCCATTGGTTTTGTTTCCCCCCAACTGTTTTGTCTTCCCTCGTCCGCCCTCTTGTCTCATGCCTCTTGCTGTGCGTTGTTCTCGCTTCCATATGAGCCTCCACAAGGCCTACAAAAAAAAAAGCAGACGTCTTGGTACCCGTCTCACTGCAGCAGTAAATAGTGGCAGTTGTTTTGGGGTTTTTTTTTTACTGTGCTGTACCTCATATGAATTACATGTTGAGCGAGAATGATTGTATGGTTGCATCGGAAACATTATCCATTCACATTTAATTATTTCAGAATCTTCCCAAGAGCATACCACGAACAGAGGTCTGATTGCTATTAAGGGCGACAAAACAGAGCCGCCAGGCGAGCGGTGAGTTTAATTGGCGAGCTTTATTGTGCTAATCTTTTTTTTTTTACGTACA
Source organism: Eptatretus atami (assembly GCA_035128595.1). Classification (NCBI taxonomy): domain Eukaryota; kingdom Metazoa; phylum Chordata; class Myxini; order Myxiniformes; family Myxinidae; genus Eptatretus; species Eptatretus atami. The sequence goes on from CM068955.1 coordinate 158,157,413, forward strand.
TTGAGTGTTGATAGCAAATTATTTAGTCCTCTTTCGTTCACCAGAGGACGATAGCTGTGCTCTCCGTCTGTGTCCGCTCTATCCCACGTGTAGGTTTTTCAGGCTTTCCCCGTAACCCTATCAAACATATCAACTGAAACTTGGTACAATTGGCTTTGTTTTATAAGTTTCAGGAAAAGTTAGAGAGTTCAGGGCGTTTCGTCGATTTTCCACAGATTATGCCTTTGTGGACATAGAAAATATTTCACATCGGTGTTGGCACATGCCCAGTTACACCCTCAAATTCAGAGGGGTTAATGGTTCCAGGAAAATGCCTCAGTGTGGAAACAATGGTCAATGGAAAAGGGGGTTGGGCTTCGAGAAAAAATTGAGAGGAAATCATGGCAGCTGAGAAATAAATCATATCACAATGGAAATAACAGTTAAAATAAATATAAGCAGTCACATTGAATAAACCAATTGTCACCCTTAGGTGACCCTTCTTTTGCAAAAGGTACCACGTTTGACTTCTTTAAGCGTCACCACTGAGGTGAACAGAGCTGCTATCCACCAGGAAGCGACTCCTTGAGGAATATCTGCCTATGAGAGATCCGATGAGAATCGTCTACATGAAAAATATGCGTTTGCCTCATTAACGTACAAATGACGTCATAATGTCATCAAGCTTGACTATCTAGAAAGCACTCATCCAGGTGTTCAATTGAAGGTAAACTACACGATTTATGTTCCTAAAACTTGAAAATATGGACCTGGGGTCAAAATGTTTGACCTTAGGCGCTAACCAGAAAGTCAAGGCCAATCGCCACCAAAAATTAATTCAGCGAGCGCCAGACCATAACTAATTCCATGAAGTCTGAAGATGATCCCGATCAAAATTACTCAAAAATTAAGGGTTTCGTCGACTCCCCTGATTTGCGACAAAGGACCTGCACCTTTTGACCTGACCTTCAATAATTTTATGCGCTGAAGGACCTCTATAGCCATCTGATAGCAAGTTACAAAAATTTCCAAGTAACTGTGCTCTGCAGATATTATCCGTGATTACAGACAAAAAAAAACATTAAATAAAAAAAAAAACATATGAAGTCAGCCAAATCGCACCAAAAAAAAATATTAATCAGCTGAGCGCTTCAGACCGATGACTATATTCCATGAATGTGAAAGACGATCCGATCAAAATTTACTCAACAAAAATAAGGGTTTCGTTCGACTCCCCTGATTTGCGACAAAGTGACCTCGACCTTTTGACCTGACCTCAAAATTTTATGCCTGAAAGGGACTCTATAGGCTTGATATGCTGAAGTTACAAAAATTTTCCAATGATAACTGTGCTCTGCAAGGATTTATACGTGGATTACAGACAAAAAAAAAATAATAATAATAAAAAAAAAAAACATATTGAAGTATCAAGCCAATCACCACCAAAATTAATTACTGAGCCCAGACCTATGAAACTATATCCCTGAAGTTTGAAGACGATCTCATCAAAATTACTCAAAAATAAAGGGTTTCGTCGACTCCCCTGATTTGCCACAAATGAACCTTGACCTTGACCTTCAAAATTTATCCACTGAAAGGGACTCTTATAGGCCTCTGATATTGCGAAGTTACAAAAATTTCCAATAATTAACTAGTGCCTGCAGAATTTTTTATACGTGATTACAGACAAAAAAAAAATAAAAAAAAAAAACATACAACTGACTAACATATCTTGCAAAAAACCCCTTCTTTTGCAAATAATAAACATTGCAAGTAAAATAAATACAGTAAGAACTAGAAGGATACTCGGCTGAGCGCATACTTCCCACCATGTAATGCCTGATCCACGAGAACATATCGGGCCAATACCCATTTTTGAAATATCATTGCTGTACAGTACATATGCTTTTGGTCCTTTCTCTCAATGGCTGAAGAATCACTTTAAAAAATTCTAGTCTCAGCATCCGGATCCAATCTTCACAAATCTTAATCATTGTCCTCGTCACACACCACCTGTCCCAAAAATTTCATCCGGATCCCCTCCACCAACTTTTGAGATATCCTGTTATAAAACAACAACAGACAGACAGAGAGGGGTAAAACATACCTCCTCTCTACCTTTATGGGTGCGGGGATGTAATAAAAAAAACACAAGACTTGTCCTTTTAATGTATTCCAAGCAGCAATGATTTTTACAAAAAACACCGAGTTGGGTGAGGGAAAGACTACACACTACTCAACATGACTCTGCTCGTGAATAGAAAACACAAAAAAATTAGCTCATGATGATTGATGCGTTGGGAAGCGGAGGGGATTGGAAAGGGAGCAGCGGGGAGCAGGATTTCACGCATTGGAAAAAGCAGCATTAGCTTTCGATGAAGTCGCCTGCAGCATTGCCACTTAGGAGAAGGGGTAAGACGATCCTTCACCACGTTTACCTTGAATGCCGGAGCCAGATATGTTGTGGGCCGGGGTTTGCCGCGATAAACAAACCAACTAGGTGGAGCAGTAAGAGTCAGTCTCACACACTAAAACACCCGGATTTAGTTGTACTCTCGGATAACTCCAAAGGTCACGGTCCCTTAAACGGACCGTGGACGCCAAATTATCGATCCGTCGTTGGCGTAGGGTTAATTGTCTCGATCTCCAAATACCTAAAATAACCACGCAGTTAGCTACCGGGGGAAACCAATCACCCTCGTCCGACTCTGTCCGATCCGAGTTGCAATGGTTAACGACTCGATCCGGCGTAACCGAGCATGAGTTACCAGAAGCCGCGCCGGTCTCAATGAAACTTACGCACCAACGCCTTTACTATTTTCATACCCGCACGCTGCTGGGTCAGAGAAAGCGAAAACGACGAACAACGAACGGAACATTAACACCGGGTTTATTTTACATTCGTGCAATAATCGCGGAAGGAGACACAGAGCCAGGAATTATCACGAATAAGAAATGTTAATCCACAATGTACAAGGCACTTAACAAATTCTCACTTTACAGACGGGGGCCCACGACACAACACAACACCACAGAAGAAAATGGACCCTGTGGTGTTATTCGATAGAGCCGGGCCGGGTACCTTCCCCACCTCATGCCGTCACACCAGACGCCAACCAACACGGTGGACTCGAACCCACAACCGAAGTCCACGGCCCACGTCCCTGGCTGCTCGGCCGCGCACTACCCGAGAACCACCGCGCAAAGGCCGCAGACGACACCGAGACCAAGCCACCACACCGCAGACGAAGCCAATCGCCACCAAGACTGCGACGCTCCAGCAGTCGCCACGACACTCCTCTACTCTCTTGAGGTGGGAGCGGTTTCTTTCCTCGCCACTTGCCTCCTGATTGGACGGTTCCATTTGCGTTATCCGCCTGCCGTCCCTCATTGGACAGGCCCCACGTAGGCGGTCGGCACTCCACCTTTCTGGCGGCGGAAATCAATCTGAGCATGGAGCCTCCGCCACCCTTCAGCCAAAAACATGGGCAATGCGACCGGGACGTGCCCGTTGTTGTGTGTTGTGTTGTAGATGTAATAAACCTGACTATAAAATAACTCGTAGCGCACAACACGAAATTCCCAGTTAGACAGAAGAGGGATTCTAACTATAAACACAACTTAATCGAAATAACTAAGCTACCGGCTGCTGTCTGTTTGTGTGAAAAGCTCCAATGTAACAATATTCCTGTTTGGAGATGAAGGTATGCGATGGCATTCCTTTCCAGAATAAACCCCGCTCGTCGGCATTAAACCAACCTGCTCCGGCATAAACCCTTCGTTCTTGATTAGTGCCATGAGCTGTGTGGGTAGTTTTGGCCAGCATCATTGGTTCCGATCTTCCCCGTTAATGTTACATGAATGGAGCGAATCATCTTTGAATTTCTCAAACCCAGCGGCCGTGCTGACAGAACTTGTGGGTAGCTATTGGTTGAACTGATCCTTCGGCCACCGGGTGCCTGCCTGAAACGTTTTTCTCCCGCATTATTTCTCCCACTATCACCGCGTCCACTTGAGGCACTTGTTCTTTGTTTGTGTTCCTCGAATCCAAACAATGAAGAGCTTTTCCACTTTCTATAGGAGGATCACGGGACTGAATGGACACTCTTGCACTTTCGGAAGTGCTGCGCGCAAACACTTGCACGGATTATTTGACTCCTTTTCATGGGCACCCTGCCAATCAATCTGTTCCTGTAATGGCACTCCAGGTAGCACACCTTCACCTCTTGCCAACCTATTAACAACTCTAATCTTTGGCAAACTATTTGTCCATGCTTTATGTTTGGACTCATTAAAAAATGTGCTCGTTGAAATAACACAGCTTCTCGTAATTAAGATAATGACACGCTCAGGACCAACAAACAGATGATCATCTCAGCTCAAAAACTGCGATTGTCGAAGTTGAAATCCCGCAATGACAAAATTGGAACGCAATAGTAGCCGCGATGGTCAAAAACCCGTATGATTTGAGGTTTACTGTATTGCAACAAAGCGATTCTTGCTCTTATTTATTCATGGTTGTTTTTGTGTGTTGTGGCAAGTGTAGTGAGGTTTCTCATGGTGGCCTGCATGAAATATAACGTGCGGAGTTTGCTCAGTAGCAAATGGATAATTTATAACTACAGAGAGTTCATGGATGGATAGAGCTTTTTTGTACATTATTCCAAAGATTATGTTATCGTTGCCAATAGACCATACTAATGGATGATTTGCACAAAGGCTGTTAGGCACATAAATAATCAGGGATGGTGTCGTGATGGTAGGGAGACGGTGGGTTGGGGGGGGTTTTAGTCTTGAGATCACCAAGGCTGAAATACACTTTTGATTGATACCCCTGCTATACCAAATTTTGACACTTGGACCATATGTATTGGCCACCTGAAAAGTGTTATGACACCTCAACTCCATGCGCAACTTCTGTGGGCAGGTTTTTTGATTAAAAGGCCATGGCCGAAAAAAACAAAAATTTGGGGGTAAGGAAACTAAATTGACCATTCCTCACAATGGGACACTCCTATGAACAACAAATTACCACTCATTATCTTGTCTAGATGTATGCCAACATTAGTGTCAAGTAGATTTCAATTGGGTGCCTTTTCAGTCACCAAGAGTCAAAAATGTCAGAAAAATCGGTCACGCCCAAAAATTCTGGCACTTTATCAAATAAATAACTGTATGTTAGATCCCCTTCCTATTACGATTTTATCTTAAAATACCACTTAGAATCAACTCCTTAACCTCTGATGTTTGTGAGAAGAATTATTTCAAAAAAGGTAATCCAAAATAGTGCACCATGACCAAGCAAATGATTGTCCAAATCTAACACACTAAAAAAATAAGTGGATTTTCATTACGTTTTGTGTATGTTATGTAAAAGTAACAGTACTGATAATGTCCATTAGAATTTTTTCATTATTGCAAAAATTATTTAAATGGTCAATTTGCTATACATGTATAAGATGAGAAAAGACTGAAAAATGTCACAAGTATTGCAGTGTCATGTGTGAGAGACAAAAATGATAAAAACTATCTAGGATGTACATTCTGCCCGATCAACTTCCTATAAGTCGATGCTACTTGGGACAACTAGTGATATAGTAGTAACATGCCCTAAATGGATTGCAAGCTCAGAAACAGCAAAAGCTGCCTTTTCAGGGCTCTTCTACACATGTCACTGCAATAACGTTTGCTTTCAATGCACCGTCAGTAGCCAAACAGTTATCTGACAACTACTAGTTTGTCAAAGATACAGAGAGTCGTGCCACCTTAAAGCATGAAGAAATGACAGTTCACTTTTGCCGCATTTAAAGGGCAATTCACACGTCTATTGAATTAATTACCTAAGTGGTGCCGCAGCTAACAAGTTACTGTTGTCTCTCCTCGTCTTCACTGTCCTCAGCCAAGCCGACCAACATTGGCTCGTCACCATTACAGCTGCATGCAATGATACATGCTGGTCCAGCCTTAGCACATGGGCAGTTCTTTAAACAGGCTTTCTTGCACTTACAGAAAAGCAAGTTTGCTGAGGCTGGTTTACTATCCTTGCACTTCATGACAGGAATTAATCTGCCAGTATTATCAAAATGTCTGCCGTATTCCACCAGTGTAGAAGGTTGGGTTGCATAGATTGCTTGCTTGTACAGATTGATTTGACAAGACTTCTGAGAACATGATAGTGAAATGCATCCTCAGTAGGAGCAGAGAACGAAGATCTCATTTGCTGGAAGCAAATAAATGGCACGCAACCGATCGAGAGATGAATAGCCAGGTTCTACCGTACAACTGTCAAAAGTAATCTCTAGCTTCATCGAACACTTTGATGTCCACACAAGAATCTGTATGCAAGAAGAAATCAGTCAGATTGTGGCATTGTTCCAACACGTTGTAGTGCCACGTTGCCGCTCTCTCTTCCCTCGTCCGAAAGGGTAGCTGACAGAATCACATCCGATACAAACATAGGAAACAAGTATTGTGGCAGTAAGTTCTAAGGGTCCTTGTCACACTAACTCACTGACCAAGTCATGATTAGGAAAAAGGTTTTCTTTTCCACCACAACTCCTTGACATTTTGGAAGCCATGGTAAATGATAATTGCAAAGTATATATCAGTATCAGTAGCATGTTATGACGAATATACTGCTATCCGACAGCTGGCTACAATCGCGAAATATTCGGTGTCTGCCTCTTCATGGGTGTTGCAGCACAAATCCTCCAACAGTGTAACACCGCTGTTGGTCACACAAATTCCCTGTACCAACACCAATTATAAGACTGAAACCATCTGGTTAGGACGACTATTGACCAGCAGGAGTGAGATGCAGGACAGCAGGTTTGCTTTTGTTCTTGGATTCAAACAACGTATTCCATACTGGTATTTTCATGTTATCAATTTGGACGAACTCTGGTGCGCTGGCTCCCGTTTCACTCTCAAGCGTTCATCACCCTTCAAGCTCATTTCACCAAAGTCGTATCTATCACCGACAAAGTGCATTCGGAACAGTTCATTGGTTTCATCTTCAATGATGATAGTTCATGATGATATACAAGTGCACCTCACTTTTTTTTTCCCGATCTGATCAAAGATGGCCGACTGGTAGACTGGCGGCCATTTAATAAATAATAATAATTGTAACCATACTCTGTGCAGAGAGTGTCGGTGCTGCCGAAGCAGTTTCCGGACGGTCGCCACTCGACGCAGGATACTCGAATGGCTCAATTATCCCAGCAAGCTGGTACTCAATTTGCCGACCTTGGAAGGATGACGGGCGAGTCAACCCCTGGTGTATTAATTCAGCATGGGGCAACGGGGCTTGAACTCAGGACCCTAGGATCCCAAGCCGCCACCCTAACCGCTAAGCCAACACCAGGCTTGGCGGCCATTTTAGTTGTACATCAATATGGACATGCCCTTTAACTCCGTACAGCAAAATTATTGAAACAACGGGCGCAATGACATTCCATTATTTTTTTTTTTTAAACTTTAATTACATTTTGTGCAGCATTAAATTATATCAGGAAGACTAGATAATGTGTTACTTCAGTCATTCAACTTACCCAACTTTTTGTCACCAGATGGAAGTTGTTGAAACTTGTTATACATGGATGCAGTACATGTGAAGAATGTGCTTCCAGTTGCATTGTGGGTAAATAATTGGCTCACACTGCCCTCTTTTGTCTTAACTTTGCTCCATGCATTCAATATTTGTCTTGTGTCAACTGTCTTGTGTCTACCGAGATGACCTAATAAAGCCGGACCAAATATCCGTCCGTCCGTACGTCCGTCAACAATTTTTCTTTCCGATCTTGATGAAACTTAGTATGTGGGTAGGAGGTCGATGAGTGTTGCACAACGATATAACTTTTGTCCGGGTTCAAGGTCAGGACGAGGTCACGAGGTCACGTAAGTTATAAAAATCGCCATTTTCAAAACCTATCTCGTCTGCCATTCTACAAGATATTCGGCAACTGTTTATTGATTATAATTATGATAGTAAAAAATATTATCTTGTATCTAACCGGACAGATTTTTGAATTTCCTTCCCGTTTGATCGTCACGTGATCTGGAAGATGGCCAAAAAAGCCGACGCGATTCGCCAAAGAAGGAGGAAGGAGAAATGAAATATAAATATAAAACACATTTTTAGCCTTATATTTATACATTTTCCGCCGAAGGTGCAAAAGTTTCAAAACCCGAAATGTAAACGTCGGCATTTATTTTCAAATATAATTTTCGTGCGTGCGCCAAAATGCCGAGTCATCTTTAACCAAACTGCGCAGTTCGAGGCTGTGCAGTAGAACTGCGCAGTAGATGCGCATAGTCTTCGTCATAACTGAACATTGAGAACTTGTGGTATTATAGAGATGACCGTCACCCCCACACGGGGTAATTTTTTTCTTCCGATTTTCTTGATATTTCGTATGTGGGTAGATGTTGATGAGGGAGCACAACGTTATGACCTTTGACCCGATTGAAGGTCAAGGTCAACGTCAAGGTCACTCCAAAGTTGCGAAATCGTCCATTTTCAAAATCTATCTCCTCCGCCGTTTATGATCCGATCTTCGAAATTCCTTCGGATTCTGATAATATGGACAATATCTAAATTTGTCAGGCCGGTTTTTTGAAATTCGTCCTGGTTATCCAGTCACGTGTCTTCAAAGTTGAAAAAATCGTCGATGTGATATGGTCAAAAAAAATTCGCCCAATCTTGATGAAACTTGGTATGTAGGTAGGGGTCGATGAGTGATGCACGACGGGATGACATTTGACACGATTGAAGGTCAAGGTCAAGGCCATTTCAAAGTTGCGAAATCGTCCATTTTCAAAATCGATCTCCTCCACCGTTTGTGATCCGATCTTCGAAATTTATTTGGATTCTGATAATATGGAACAATATTTAAATTTGGTCGGGCCGGTTTTTTAAAATTCGTCCTGGTTATCAAGTCACTTGTCTTCAAAGTTGGAAAAAATCATCGATGTGATACGGTTAAAAAAATTTCGCCTGACCTTTTGAAGACACCATTGATCATAAATGTTCCAAATCAACCATTTTCAAAATCTATCTCCAGATAACTCAGAAATGTAGTTTGATTTCTGAGGTTTTCTATCCTTTTTACTCCCGGGCTTTCGTCTGTACGTTGAACCAAAAGACAAGACGACATCGAAGCCATTCTAAGCCGATCAGAGATCCACATCTACAGAGCTTCAGAGATGACCAGCACCCCCAACCGGGGGTAATTTTTATTATTCTAATTTCCTTTTTTGAACTAAGGATTGTACAGAGAAGGAAAATTCAAGCAATTAAAATCCAAAACAAATGTCTTCTCTTCAGGCAAAAACAAGTTGTTGTTTTGATTCGTAACGTTACATGGGTAAAAAAAGGGGTCAAAATTTCACAAATCTGTGATCTAAATCCATCAGAATCACAAATTTTGACAAGTTTAGCTGAGAGATAGGTTGCATCAATGAATAAATCTGATTGATAAATTAGATTTTTGGCATATTTGGTCCAAAGACATGATGAGCTAAGCATTTATCTCAGAAGCCTTGATGTACATGCTGTCATATATAACCAATTTCTACTCAAAAAACACAATTCCCATTTTTAAGGTCATGTCCACCTCTTCATGGAATTGCCCTTACCATGAAACTCCAGACATAGGTGCCTCATTCACTCCGGGGAATTATACAAGTGAGAGTGATAGATAGAGAGAAGGCCGGGCTCGTTGGCGACCCCTCAACGTAAGCCTACGGGCTTACATGGTCCCAACGTAATTCACAGAGGAAATCGTGAATGAGAATCAGTAACACAGTTCTGAATGAGTTGAAGGTGGGCAATTGTCGATTGCTCTTGTGTGTTCCAAGTGAACAATTAGAATTCAGGAAAACAAGAGAAAGATCGTGTGAGTCAGTAGGTAATCACCAGCCCGTCCAGGGAGAGAGCTCTGTCGCTCGTTCACACTCGCTCCCAACAGAGTCCATCTGCACAGTGGTCCGCGTTCACTTGGCTCATTCCTTGAGGACTCTTTTTGGCTCTCTGGTTCCCTGGACGCATACAACTCCGAGTTCTGGGCTACCTGGACTTAAAAAGCCCTCAGCCGAGGCCTGGCGTAAGAGACGGCCAGCGTCCTGGCGTAGCTTGGTGTTCATGGCGCTGCCTTCCCATTGGAGCGCGGCTGTTGTCAACCAATGCTCATTGGTCGAGCTCCTGGCTCGGCGACACTGTGCTCTGGTAACCCCACCAATCTGCTGTCCTTGCAGCTCTGTCAGGTGCTGGTTGTTCCCAGTGCTACCGAGTGATGTTCCTTTTGCTTTGTATTGTGGTTTTGTAATGGAATGTGGGTTTGTGTGTTGCAAAGTGTGTATGTATGCTCTGAAAAGAGGTGTGGGGAACGAGAGAGATTAAGAAGGATTGGGGAGGGAAGAGGTAAGATCTACAGATGGGTTACAAAAGGAATTTGAACCTGGTACACAAACATTTACAAACTTACTCAGTTTTGTATTTTCCAGTAATTCTCCAAATGCATATGTGGGTGGAGGTGGTTGAATAGCAAATTCTACTGGTTTGTGCATGTATTATTCAGCTTCCCCCCTATAGGACAAGAGAAGGCTTATTGCTATTGTAAGGTTTGTTTCTTCAATCAGTGCCTCCACTTTTTAATGGCACTACAGAGTTTCTTCGACCCTACCCCCCTCCCCCTCGGAGTACTTAACTACCATTTAAGTTTTCTCTTCTTTTTTTTTTGTCCTCCCTTTTTTTAGGCAATTTCCTATGTGTATCCCAGAGCCGACTGGGACTTTGAAATGAAATGTTGTATCAGTAATGGTAATACAAAGTATGTGGGGTTGACACAATTTTTTTCACCTTGACATCGTTTAAGGTCATGACCCAATTATAGACATTTTTCAACAAAACTCGACTATGATTTGTCTGATCAGAACGAAATTGCAGGATAGCTTATAGATAGATAATTGAATCAGGATAGCTTAGAGCAAGGTGCATTTACGCTTAGTTTACATCATATGCCTCCGAGTTAAAGGTCAAGGTCAAATTGCGCTCTGAAAAAAAGAAATGCGTTTTTTTTTGTCATTGCTCAATTTTTTTCCCCAATGGGGAATTTCAAAGACTGCTTGGCCTTCCAAGATGTTCTTGCATCATAAGTGTCCCTGCACTGATGTTGTGCACTTCCTATTTGTTTTGTGTCCTTGGCCTAAATTTTTCGGATTGTGACCAAATTAACAAGCACCTTTTTGATCATAACTTGAATAATTTTCCACCGATTTTTCATGATGTTGCGTTGTATGGATAGATTTTAGATGGGGACATGTTTTCTTAATTTACGCTCTCTCCCGAAATGTTGAAGGCCAAGGTCATATGGCGGATCAAAATTAATATGGCCATCATTGGATCGTAGATGCTGGGGGCGATTTACCCGTGCCGATCGCTTTGTGATCACAGAGATCTAGTTACATCCCTGTTGTTTATTTTTTATTATTATTATTTGTGTCCCTATGTTGTTGTACCTTAAACTTTTGGTGATTGCCTAATGGCTGAACCTTTGTTTTTTCATCAAGCCAAATTGAATGCTTGGTGTTTACCTTTGGCAGAAGATTTTCACGCAGCGCTGACTGCACCTTTCTCTTGCCAATGCAGGTTTCAGGAAACTCCTCAGAAGAAAGAAGCATCAGATGACAAGGAGGCCCACAGCCCTGTAAGTTACCACTCGAACTAATTTCTTCCACATTTTTGTCAATTACTGTATTTCTGTGTTTTTCCTCCTCGTATGCTTCTTATGATCCTGATATAACATTAGTGGTGCACGTGGCATTTGTGTAGCTGAACAAACTTGTTACCTCTGCCATGGAAGGTGGTCAGAGGTTATGTTTTCACCCCAGTCTGGCTGTCCGTTTGTACCGTGTTTGTTCTGTTTGTCTATGAGCAGGATATCTCAAAAAGTTGTGGATGGATTCTGAGGAAATTTGGCAGACAGGATTGTTGAGTGACGTGGCCAAATTGATTAGATTTTGGTGAAGATCTGGATATTAGAATTGGCCTCGCCCCGAGGGGAATGCGAGGCGATTGCAACGCCCCTCACTCTGTCTGTGTGTGTCCACGCTCTGTATTTTTGCTCAAATTTTTTTTTGTCCCCTCTGCATCCGCTTATCCAATTGAGGCTCCCCATGAAGAATATTTTATTGATAATTCTGACGTCATAGTTCACAAGGTATGGCAGCAATATTGGATCAAAGAAACAAAAAAATTGGGCATCTATTTCTCTGAAACTACTCAACGAAAAAAATTGAAACTTGGCCTATGTCATCAACTCCCCGTGGGGTATATATGTTGATAACTCTGATGTCATCGGTCAAGTATTCCAGCCATAATTGGTTGAATCAAAATCCCTATCTGAAAAATCTGAAACGTCATATAACAGATCTAGCACCCGATGTGAGTGAAGAGTAAAACTGATGACGTCATTGGTCACGTGGTCTGGTGGCCATATTGGATTGAAAATAACAATGTAAAAAAAAATTAAAAAAATCTTATTCTTCACAAACGCTAAACAGATGAATGCGAAAATTCATACATATGATTGACCAGCCATGGGGAATACAGTTTGAATTTTTTTTCCTATTCACCTTCATTGATGCAATTTAGCCATAATGTGCACAAAAGTGGTTGTTAAATATCCTAATAATCAATCGATAAAGCTACGGATAATGGCAATGCATGTGACATAATAGGGTGCATGGATGATACTGGTACATGGGTCATAATGGTGGCGTGTTCAGTTAACGATGGAATTTTTGTTTAGAATGAGCGTGCGAGGCGAGACTGTGCATCCTACTGAGTGCCATTCTAGTTTATTTAAGTGATTCTTCACCATTGAAAGATGGGGCCAAAAATGACATAGCATTATATTTCAAAAAGTTGTGGATGGATTATGACAACTTGGTGGATGACATGGGTAGGTGACAAGAGCAAGCCGATTAGATTTTGGTGAAGGTCCGGATCCAGGCTATCAGTCAGATATAAAACGTAAACTGTTCAGCCTGGCAGAGGTGTGCGCTCTACTTTGAAAATGTCATCCTTCCTTCGGTGGAAGAGTGTAAAAGTGGTGGAATGGGTGGAATGTTGGCTGTTTTGAGTGCAGCTCACCCTTTAACTCAGGCAAACTGCACACGAAGGTTTGAATGTCAATCGGATTTCTACTGTTAAAAGGAGGACGGAATGGCTTTGCTTGGGCAGCTCAGACCATGTGCAGCCCAGCGGGCACTGTAGGTTTCCTAAATTGCTTAGTCCTGTGCATCCCATTATTCTAAATTAGTGTCTCGAATAGGCAGTACATTGTTATTAATTGTTTTGTTTAGGAGATGTCAGTGCGTGCAGCGTATCGGAAGTCCCTCAGAGGGATGCATTCGGGGATTCGGGTTGTGCAATTGCAATCTGGAATATACAGGAATTGTGTGTGTGTGTGTGTGTGTGTGTACGTACACACACAATTGAGGTGTAACGATAGACGCCCAGTCAGTGTGAAAATGTTTCACGTCTACCTGTGATTTTAATTGCTTTTATTTATTTATTTGCTATCATGAAGATTTTGACTTTACAGTTTGATTCATTTCCCATATTATTCCTTCCTTGATGCAATTGACATATATGTTGCTGCACATAATGAAATTCATTGACTTGCACCTTCAGTCATTGCAGAGGAAAGGCTTTCGTAAAATGTCGTCCTCCAAAATATAATTGATTAAATGCGCCTTCCCCTCCTCCACATTTCCTACACATCACCCCGCCCCTCCCCCCCCTTACTCCACATCTTCTATATAATGCCTCCCCCCTCCTCCTCCACACTTCCTATATATCACCTTCCCCCCTCTTACTCCACATCTCCTAAACATCACTCTCCCCTCTCTCCATATTGTACATCTCCCGTTCTCTTGCATTCCCCTCCCCCCCCATCCTTCATAAAATGTGTGGGATATAGACATTTGTGTGTATTGACATGAATTTGCACTTCGATTAAAATAATTTAGGAGAATGTATATTTGTACGAATTGCAATGACTTTACAATGTCATTTGGACGGCAAAAAAACAAACACATTGGGATTGAATCCTTGCTGGTTTGGCCATGCCCAAGAACGGCCTGGGGGTTGTTCTCAACGGGCTATCACGCTTGTGTGATTTTCCCATGTAAGCCCGAGAACGATAC
>CM068955.1:158187906-158200209 GCA_035128595.1 Eptatretus atami
CTGTGACAACTATATAGGTGACACAGATTTCTCATGACGATGGATGGTGCCAACTCAGAAAGTTTTACCAGTTCACAGCTTCGCAGCAGAAACCTACGAATGTTCGAGTGTGGCGACTGCTTATCGTGTTGCGCCTACAATAATGGGTCAGGGCCCAGTATGGCCGCTGTTAGAGGCCAAGAAATCAACTTCAAGAGATCCGAGTCATATTCTAGTAGCAGACCTCGCCCACCATCTTCATCAGGTCACACCTGGCTGCCATTGTCCCAGCCAAGGGACCATTTCACAACAAGAAGTCTCACGAGATACAACGGGTCATGGCCCTATCGGAATCGATTATGCTGTCCACACCACCAGAGGCTATTGTCAGGCCATAAGACACACACACTGGCATTTCGTTCTGCTGAACCGGTCAGTGTGAAGAAGTCTTACTCTCCGCCTTCAACGAGTAGGTTTTTCCACTCACGGCCGCCCTCCTGCGTGGCAGTGCAGTGATGAGTGGCTCATGGAGACGAATGGAAGACCAAGCAACTTTCATGCTAAACAATTTTGTGTCACTCTAACAGCCCACATTGCATATGTGTAGTATCTATCTACTACATACAGTTCCTTGCATAATCGTTATACTGTGTTCATGATTTTTAGGATCCTCGTGGAGGATCTCTAAGTCCTTAATCACGTTTGTTGTTCTTAGTCTTCTTCTTGTAGGACTTTTTATTCACAAGCCTACAGTGTTTCATCGAAACTTCCTGAAACTTGGCATATATATGTTAAAATTCCCTGCGGCAGAACAAGCTAACAGGAATCTCCGATTTTGAAATTCCTCCTAGGAAAAACAGTATGACACAAAAATATCTCCGCTATGGCAAATCGCGAAAAACTTATATGCGAAACTAGGCCAAGGCTTTTTTGAATCTGTTTGCGGGAATCGACAGGGGCATTACAGAGATGAATACCGCACATGATACATCCCTAATGACGTCATATTCATTTTTAATGACGTCATTCCTATTTTTTGTTTCACAACCCGAGTTTTAATCCGGATCTTCGTGAAACTTGCCATGTATATGCCAGAAAGCCACGCGCCAGGCAGTAACCATCTCCGATTTGGAAATTATTCCCTAGAAAAAAAGTTGACGGTCATAATTCGCCGCTAATCGGAATCGCCTATAACATTAATCTCGAAAAGGCAAGCTGTTTGAATTTTAATTTGCGGAAATCAAGCCCGGGCATTAGCAGCAGATAATTATCGCAACCTGATACATCAGTGACGCCATATTCGTTTTTATGAACGTCCATCATTAAGAGGACGGGATTAGCTCAATTTGCACTTGTTTTCATTCGCTAGTTGAGACACCCAGAGGAAATTAGCGGCCATTAATAGTTGTGGTGGTTTTAAACCATGTACGCGCTCCGCCATGCGCGCATGAATCATATCGCCGCCAATATGGGTGCGTGTCATGCTTGAATAAAAACCTTCTTGGAGAACCCGATCTGATCGACCTATTGGCGCTGCTAGTAATGAATATCCACAAAACCTCTTGTTTTACATGGCCAGCCGTTTGAAATCATCGTCTGCGAGCCGTTCATCGCTCTGTAGCAGATGTGCTTCCTGCTCCTGTCCCCCCCCCAATGTGACGTTCCATCGAGCTGAGCTTTCGCACTACCTCAACATGGCCTTTGGTGATTTGTCCGTCACAACTCGCACTGTGGTGGAGTCGAGACATCTCACCTCAATTTGTGCGATGACGAGTCATCAAGAATGTTCTGAATGCACAGCACGGCAGATCGTTACTTGTGCGAATTGAGCGATGAAAACACTCATCATGTGAAGTTCTTGGTTAATCGACGTGATGAACTGTTCAAGCGTGTTAGCCCGTAGTTGTTGTTGTGAGTGATGTAAAACTCCTGACTATCAAAATAACTACAGCGCATGTACATTTATTACCAGTAGTACAGCTCGCCATTGTCAGCTGCAGTACTTGAGCCAAGAGATGGTACCATCCCAGCTTAAGGCTGAATGGTGGCAATGCTCTATGGAAGATGAAAAGGGTGAAAGCGGGTGAAATTTCCCAACACGCTATGAGGGATTTTGTGGGTGGGGGGTCCTTGGTGTTTTGGTGAATCCTGAAGAGTGTTGAATGCCTTCAAAACTAACCATCCTGATATTGCCGGTGATGTCTTGAAACCCACCATCCAGCCAGAGCCGAATTTAAAGGTTACAACACCTTGGAGATTTAAATAAGTCGAGGCCCTTCCTCCCCACACCTCCACACCAACCTTTAATATTGTGGGGAAGCAGAAAAATTATTAAAAGGTATTCCTGTGGATAAGATCTATATAAACATTTCAGACAACAACTTTTTTTTTAAATGGAAGATAAATTAAAAAGTAAAAATATTTTAAACTAGAAGGGCACTCGGTACGAGCACAATCACCTCAACAAAGTGATTCGTCTTCGTTTTGGTATCCACTGATGCCGGATCTGGATTCGGACCTGAACTAAAATTTAATCGGCTTGTTCTTGGTCACCTCAACCAAACTCCTCCACAATTTTCGAACGAATCCTGTCCACAACTTTTCAGATATCGTGCTATAAAGTATGCATTTTAGGCCCTATCTTTTCAGTGTGAAAATCAATTTTAATAATGTCTCGATCTGATTCGGATCTTCACCAAAATGAATACATTCTTCCTTGTTCATCCCCAACCTGCCATCAATGATTTGTCTGAATCCTTCCATAACCTTATTGAGATTTTGGTTTATACACTGAGTGTACAAAATATGAGGAACAACCTTCCTAATATGAGTTTCACACCCCCCCCCCTTTTGCCTCAAACAGCCTCAATTATGGTGGCACATGGTGTCGGTGTGAAAGCACCTTCCAAGGTGATGTTGGCCCAGTTGACTCAATGCTTTCCCACAGTTTGGTCAAAGTTGGCTTGATAGTGGATCTCTACTCCGAGAGCTCGTTCCATTCATCCCACAGATGCCAATTGGAGATATCCAGTGGACTGAAGGCCCACTGCGAGGAAGCTGAATTCACTGTAGTGTGTTGTGGAACGCATTCCTGGGAACAAATCCTAGCCTAGTTGCATGGGGCATGAATCCTGCTGAAGAAATTCCATTTGCAGATGGATACACTGCTGCAATGAGGGATGCACTGATTGGCAATGATGTTCAGATTCCTGTGGCATTCAACACGTTGCTCCACTTTTAATCAACGGCACAATGTGGTCCCATGAAACACACCCCACACCTCACACACCAACCCACAGCCTAACAATGTTGACACACACCTGATGAATGCCATGTACTGTCATGTGGTTTTCTCGCACACCGCTCCGTCTCCGCATCAGCATGAAACAGCAAGGAACAGGATTCATTCAGACCAGCACATGTTTTTTCCAGATCCTGACAGTGACCAGTGTTTTGTTCCTCAGCCCACTGCAACGCAAGGTTCTTTGTTTTTGGCTGAAAGAGTTGCGAACTCGCACGCGATAGTCGGCCTGCCATACCCATTTGTGTCAAGGTATGACCGAAGTTGTGCATTATTTTATGGATCTTTCGGCACTGAATTGTTGTTCTGGATTGTCACGTTGACTAACTGTATGCTCGTCTGTTTGTCTGCACAATTTTGTCAGCCCCTTCCAAGGCCTCTTTCTAATGGCCGTTTTCGACCACTGGCCTGCCGTTGGCTGGATGTCTTGGGTGGTGGACCATTCTTTGATAAACACTAGGGGAAACTTGAGTGTGAACAAACCCAGCAGCGTGCAGTTCTTTGACCATACTCTAAACTCGTGCTGCCTGGCACCTACATCAATACCCATTCAAAGGCACTACATCTTTTGTCTTGCCCATTCACCCTCTGAATGGCACACAAACAGTCATCCACGTCTCAATAGTCTCAAGGCTTTAAAATCCTTCTTTAACCTGTCCTCTTTCATTTAGCTGTTTGCTTTGAAGAAGTCTGCTGTACAGAAGCATATCACAGTCGTGAGCCTCATGACAGGATTATATTTTTTGTAGCCACATACATTTTGCCTTTCCCTCATGCTCGGAGGGTCTCTCAACAATACTGATGGATGGAACACTGGGCAGGCAAATGTGCAAGAAATATTCTCTGGTGTAAATCTCCTCCTTCATCCTCTCTCACCTCAAATGGCATTACTGCAGACTCCACTGAAAAGCCTACGCTCCAACCCTCAGGATTCCTCGCATTGCAGTATCACGTTCAACTTCGGGATCGCTGCACAAACACTGTTGAAGTGGATTTATACAGGAGCAATCAATGAAGGGTCATAGCTTTCAACGTGATTCACGCTGATATAGTTTATTTCATGGAAAGCAGCAGGTGTTTACTAATGTTTTGTACATTGACTGCATGTCGGTTTAGCCCTCTCGCCCAATGGTGGTAAAATCACTGAAAAATTCTGATCTGGATCGCGGATTCCGATCTTCAACTCAAAATCTAATCATTTCGTCGCTTGTCGTATACCCAAGCTCTTCACCGAATTTCGTCCATGAATCTGTCCAAATTTTTTTGAGAATATTTTGTCCACACAACAGACAGTGGGTGAAACATAACTCCGTCCACCTTCGGTGGGTGGAGGTAATTAGCAGTCGAGCTTAATAAAGTGATATGGAATTGATAAAGTGATGTGATGGACATTTAACACAAACTTATTCAAAACTGATGGGAAAAGTCGAATTGCCAGCCTTACATAGCAGATGTGACGCCCATATATCACATACCTTTTGAGCTCAACAAGGGAATAAATAATACTAACTTTATAAAGAAATAAAATTATCGTATGTTTTTTTTTGGAGGTCCCCGTATCTTTGGGCGCTGGAGAATAGTCCCATTGGTCTTCCTAATCTGGCCTGTGTCAGAGTGAGAAAGAAACGTTGTCTCCCAAGGGATGTTTGAATACCAATGTCCAGAGTCACAGGGCAAAGTTTAAATGGCAAGACGAGCTGAGCTGTTTCAGGGAGTCGAGGCTGCAAACTTGGTGTGCACTGAGGGCGAAAAGGAGGCCTGGTGTGAAATCTGCAAGGGTAGAGCATCAACCTGTGGTCAAGTGATTCTCGGTCGCAGCTTAGAGAAATTTGTGCATTCGGTTCCTCGAAGCCTATCCCCAGTGTAGTGCAGTTGCGACGCCGCGAGGGGTGGTGGGCTTCTTTGACAGAGGAATCTGAAGGAAGGCCCACTGGGCGGTTACTTTGAGCGGCGTGTAACAGGCCTGTCCACCTCATTTGTGGAAAACACAGCTTTGCGGTGCACCTGGTTGAAATGGGGTAAAAGCTCCTGTGATTGTGGCTCCATGCTGAACTTCTCAAGGCTGGTGGGAGAAAACACTGTCCTCATGTCATTGCATGCAGTTTCTGTACTCTGCCTGGAACACACGGCATCATCCCAATCTGACTGGAAGAAGGGGCCCTTCGCTGTCCCTCTCTGGAAAAGGGAAGGGTTACACTGTTATAAGCGTTGAACCGGGTTTACCTGTCAGGAATACCTGCAAAAACAGAACAATGAAATTCAACTTGGTTTAAAAGTATCAGCCCTTTCTGGTTAGTACTTGGAGAAGCACCTTTTCCAGGCAATGACTGCGCGAGTCCTTTTTGGAAGGTCTCGACCAACTTTTCACAGTGGAGATGGTGAATCTTTGCCCATTCTTCCCGTGGAAAATTGCTCGAGTTCTGCAAAGTTTGGATGGGGATTGTCATGAAAAACCCAAATTGAAACCATTTATGGTGAGACCTGAAGATGCAGTCCAAGTCAAGGACTTTGACTGGGCTACTCGAACAACTTATTATCTTCTTCGTCAACGCACTCCTAGTGTGGCTTTAGCTTTGTGGTTTTGGATCATTGTCCTGCTGAAATATGAATCTCCTACCCAGTTCAGATTCAAGGCTGACCTCAAGTTAGTTTTCATCAAGGATTCTCCTGGACTTTTGCACCATCATTGTCCCTTCCATCCTGACAAAGCTCCCTAGTCCTGCTGATGAAAAAGCAGCCCCATAACATATGCTGCCACCACCATGCTTGACAGTAGGGGATGGTGTTGACCTGGGTGATGTGCAGTTATTAGGCTTGCACGCAGAAACGTATGCTTTGAATTTAGACCGCAAAATTTCAATTTTCGTTGAACGGTGGAGTGAGGGGAGGTGGAAGGGACGGCAGCGTGAGGAAAAGGGAATGGCAGTGTGAAGGAAGGGAAGGGCAATCCCAACGCCCAAACAGCAATATTTTCTTTTTTAACCGCCGGGTTCTATATAAAACCAGGCGGGAGCATTTTAAAACCATTCTATCTATCTGGCAATGCCATGCTCTCACATATCGTAACTTTGCACCTCTCCGGGTCGGGCTCACTCCGAATTTGATTCATACATGATACACTGGGGAAACTTTAATTTCAAAAACTAAAACTGCCAGTCCTCAGAGTCCGCCCGAACAGAAGGGTGGGGGGTGGGCAATGAGGTGGAGGGGGTGAGAGAGAGAGAGAGAGAAGAGAAGAGGAGAGAGAGAGAGAGAAGAGAGAGAGAGAGAAGAGAGAGAAGAAGAGGTCGGGGGAGGGAGAGAGGGAGAAGAAAAAGTAGGGTTTGGGGAGAGAAAAAGAGGGAAGAGGGGTCAAGGAGAGAGAAAAAGGGAGAGAGAGGGGTCGGGGGTCAGAGAGAGAGGGGTAGAATGGGTGGAGAGGGAGAGGGAGAGGGTCAGGGAGATGGAGTGGGAAGAGGGGTCAGGGAGAGGGCATCGGGGAAAGAGGGAGAGGTAGGAGAGGGGTCAGGGAGAGCGAAGGTGAGGAGTTGGGGAAAGGGAAGTAGGGGGTCAGGAAAAGGGAAGGATTGGGGTGGGGGAGAGGGGTTCGGGGAGAGAGAAGGAGAGGATTATGGATGGACTGACGAAGGTACACACTGACATTTATTGTTATAGATACACTAAATGGCCAAATGAAATGTGGACACCTGCTCATCCAACATCTCATCCAAAATCATGGTCATTAATATGGGGGTGGTCCCCCTTTGCTGCAATAAACAACCCTCCACTCTTCAGGGGAGGCTTTCCACGAGATGTTGGACATTTTTGCAGGGATTTGCTTCATTCAGCCACAAAGAGCCATCAGTGGAGGTTTGGGCAGCTGGATGTTGGAGATTAAGCTGGCTCGCAGTCGGCGTTCCAATTTATCCAAAAGGTGTTCGATGGTTGAGTTCAGGGCTTTCTGGCAGCCAGTCAAGTTCTCTTCACCACGATCTCACAAACAATTTCTGCATGGACCGTTGCTTTGTGTACGGGGGCTAAATTGTCATGCCTGAAACAGGGAAAGGGACTTCCCAAACTGTTGCCACAAAGTTGGAAGCAGCAGAATCGTCCTGGAATGTATTGAAAACGCTGTCGTATTAAAATTTCCCTTTCACTGGACTTAGGGACCGAGCCCAAACATAAAACAGCCCCAGAGCGTTATTCCCCCTCCACCAAAATTTCAGTTGGCAGCGAATGCAATTCAAGCAGGTAGCATCTCGACATCCACCCAAACCCACGAATTCGTCCGTCGGACTGCCAAAAGGTGAAAGCGTGATTCATCACTCCAGAGAACGTGTTTCCACTGCTCAAAGTCGCAACGCGGTGAGCTTTACACCACTCCAGCGACACTTGGCATTGCACAGCGATGATTTAGCTTGTGGTGTGCGCTTCGGGCCATGTAAAACCGCATTTCCATGAAACACTCGCCGAACAGTGCATGTGCTGACGTGGCTTCCAGAGTCCAGTTTCGGAACTCAGTAGTGAGTGTTGCAACCGACGATAGAAGATTTTTCTTTGGCTACGTGCTTCAGCACTCGGGGGTCCCATTCTGTGAGGTCTTGTGTGGCCTACCACTTCACGTTGAGCTGTTGTTGCTCCGAGACGTTTCCCCTTCACAATAACAGCACTTACAGTTGGACGCAAGGCAAAGCTCCAGCAGGTCAGAAATTTGATGAACTGACTTGTTGGAAAGGTGGCATCCCTATGACGGTGCCATCGTTGAAAGTCACCGAGCTCTTCAGTATGGGGCCTTCTACTGCCAAATGTTTGTCTATGGAGAATTACAAATGTTGCGTGCTTGATTTTATACACCTGTGAGAATGGGTGTGGTTGAATAGCCGAATCGCTCATTGAGAAGGGGTGTCACATACATTTGGCCTTGTAGTGTTTATATATATTATATATATAATATATATATATATTTATATATAATATATTTAAATTTTATATCTTTTATATTTATGATATTTACATTGAACATGAGGGAAGCAATTAGAACTTGTCGCTCCGCAAGTGTCCCGCCCCTTGTGGTTTGGGATCTCAGCTCCAAACTTTAAATTATCTTGACCATTCTGTCCTTCATGTTCCTGTTACAAATATGCTGTCATCCCGCCGACTTGGCATGAAGTTTGGCAAAATGTCCTTAAGTGAAAGCTGAGCGAATCGATTTGTCGTATTGATGGTTCCGTCGAACTCGACGTTCGTGGGACGTTTGCGGAGAGTTAATTGCACTGTGGCAGGAGGGAGATCGAATCAAGGCCACGGTTATTGACGTTAGAAATCAGTTTAAGTTTGGTTAATTTGTGGTAAATCCTGTTAACTCACCGATTGAGAATGATTATATAATATTGTTACACAATCAGAGTGGTATAGCATCAGCAATTGTGGGATTGGTGGGAGAGCGAAGGGGCAAAAGGGTTGTATCCATTTTCTGCCAATGTAGGGTGAGATTGGTACACCTTTGTGTGAATGGCATGCACTTGTCAGGTAATGTTGGGAAAGTGCCCCAAGTTGACTGGACATCCCGTCTGCCGGATTAGTTTTGATGGACATTAATAAAGATCCCACGGTGTCCCTTTCGTGAAGAGTCGCAAGCTTATCGCCGGCAGCATTTGCCAAATTCCTGCCCGAAACCTTAGTCGAACGCCAGGCTGCCACCCGGTTCGTGAAAAGACTTAGTTCAGTTTTCCCTGGCTAACGCCCACCAGAAAACGGTTGGAATAATTGGTGGACGATTCAAAGAAAAGAACGTGGTAACGCTGATCGGAAGTCTGCCTTGCGTGCCATTCCATGACGTGTGCGTCATTCCAACATTCCAACAACCTGCCTACGGTGTCCAAGCACGAAAGTGTAATCACGGCTTCATGACTTTAGTTATTTAAAACCGTTCGTGAACGTCCTCAACGTTTTCTCTCTCCTGGAAGGGATCCAAAGCTCTCGCGCCACCCCCACCGCTCCAGCCCTGCCAACGATAAACATGTATCAAAAAGGGCCCTTCCAGGTGGCAACGACTTGGACGTTCACTGCATCTCGGCCATATTTACGGCTTCATAAGGGCAACGTCAGTCCGGTTTTATTGTGCCAGGTGATGGCGAGCGACGCGAGGTCGTTGATCTCCGGGTCGGTGTGTCCGCGAGCCCTCCAGCGGCCACGGGTTGCTGCGGACGCTCAAGCGCCTTCAAAACGCAGCAGAATGTAAAATTACAGGCTTGAATTGCATGGTTCCACTCTTCCTGTGGTCTTCCTTGCCCACAGAGGTGGGAGATCGGAGTAAAAACTCCCAAGGAGTCCCAAAGTCATCCCTCATTCCTCATTTGGTCGTTTGACCCAATTTTGAGAAACCGGCCCTGGTAACGGGTTAACGGCTTCGCCGCACGACAAACGTTTTTTTTTCCTCATTTGCACGAACATTGGGCGCTGGACCTCAATGATGTAAACGCTTTGAAAGGGAAGAGGGCTGAGTGTTGAGGGGCCCTAAAAACGGTTCGTGAGCCAATAAAACACCATCCCCTCCCCACATGCACCGGTCTGTGCGCCATTCGAGCGCACAAGGCAATTGTCATGCGGCCTTAGTTCATGTACAACACACAATTACACAGACAGCTGCCTGTGATTTGGAACAACAAAACAATTAGGTTTGGACAATAACATAAAACATGGATCTAGTTTGTCGCGCTGCGAGAGCGGTGGATTCCTCCATGAATCACCTGAAGGAGGATCCTGATGAGCATCGAGGTTAATTATGGATTGGGAAAACAAGAATCCATCTCAGACCATTAATCCCTCACATTGAGGTTCTTTCTGCAGCAGGTGCCGAAATCACAGGCTCAAAACGGCTGTATTAACCCCTTTGCACTCACACAAGGCAGAGGCTTAAACCAAACCGGAGCAACAACATCTCTTAATAGAACCTTCGCGGTGCAAACGAATTGTAAATTTCACTCGGGACGCATCTCTGGCAAATGAAGTACGCGGAATGTCTGCAACAAATTGTGGTCCCTTCTCTGTGTTGAGGTCGTTTCAAGGATATTTATGACCCGTAACCAAGGCGAGTCTGGAAGAGAGTGTGGAGAATCAACCGTGCTGGTGTGGTTTAGGGAAGAAGGAAAAGAAGAGAAGATGTTGAATGTGCTCGAGGGATGAGGAAGGCTGCAACCAAGCTGTCACTTCCAGAGATTCAGGAAGCAGGGTGCAGGATGGGGATGTTGGAGAAATCTGATCATGAATGTCACCCAGGAGTCGGACATGACTTGATGGAAACAAGATGACTATGATGAGCGCATGCGCGGCGAATCATTCATGCAGACCAGGACTGGTACATTTGGCCTTTAATATTCGATTGGGAATCATGGCCGCTCAGAACCTTGAAAATAGGAGGTGAAAACACGTGAAACCCCAAAGATCTCGAATTTATCCCAAAACGAGTAGATATTCATTTGGAACTTACTTGCCCTATTTTAACTCGAACAGTCTAATTCATCTATAACTAACCAAAAGGCTTTGTGTGTGGTGTTGTGTGTGTGTGTGTTGGTGTGTGTGTCAGTGTGTCTCCTCATAAACTCAAAACTATAAAAACCTAGAAGCCTGAAACTTTGAATGCACCTAAGGGATTCGCAAGAAGTGCAAGAGTGAAAACTGGGTGTTTTGGCTTAATTAAAACACTCTTTTGAAGATAATTAACGGGCTTTTTTAATAATATCCTTCATCAGGGTCGTGCTCCATCACCCCGAGGAGTGGTTCGTGCTACATCACTCTGAGCGAGATGGTTGTGTGCTCCCTCACCCTGAGCGAGTGGTTTCGTGATCCTCACCCTGAAAGTGAGTGGTTTGTGCTCCGTCACACTGAGGCGAGTGGTTCGTGCTCCGTCACCCTGAGGTGAGTGGTTCGTGGGCTCCGTCACCCTGAGCGAGTGGTTCGTGCTCCGTCACCCTGAGCGAGTGGTCTTGCCTCCGTCACGCCTGAGCGAGTGGTTTTCGTGCTCCGTCACCCGTGAGGCGGAGTGGTTCAATGCTCGTCCACCACTGAGCGAGTGTTCGTGCTCCGTCACGCCTGAGCGAGTGGTTAGTGCTCCATTCACCCTGAGGTGAGTGGTTTCGTGCTCCATCACCCCTGAGCGAGTAGTTCATGCTCCGATCCCTGAAGCGAGTGGTTCGTGCTCCATACCTGAGCGAGTGGTTTGTGGCTCCATCACCCTGAGCGAGTGGTGTTTCGTGCTCCGTCACCTGAGCGAGTGGTTCGTGTCCGTCACCCCTGAGCGAGTGGTTCGTGCTCCGTCACCTGAGTGAGTGGTTAAGTGCTCCATCACCCTGAGTGAGTGGTTCGTGCTCCATCACCCTGAGGAGTTGTTCATGCTCCGTCAACCCTGAAGCGAGTGGTTCCGTGCTCCGTCACCCTGAGCGAATGGTTCGTGCTTCCCGTCACCCTGAGCGAGTGGTTCGTGATCCGTCAACCTGAGCGACGTGGTTCGTTGCTCCGTCACCCTGAGCGAGTGGTTCGTGGGCCTTTCCCAAATCACCCCTGAGCGAGTGGTTTTGGTGCTCCTCACCTCTGAGCGAGTGGTTCGTGCCTCCATCACCCCTGAGTGAGTGGTTTGTGCTCCGTCACCCTGAGCGGAGTGGTTCGTGATTCGTCCACCCTGAGCGAAGTGGTTTCTTGCTCCGTCACCCTGAGCGAAATGGTTTCGTGCTCCGTCACCCTGGAGCGAGTGGTTTGTGCTCCGTCACCCTGAGCGCGAGTGGTTCTTGCTCGCGTCACCCTGAGCGAATGGTTTGTGCTTCCGTCACCTAGCGAGTGTTTTTGCTCCGTCACCCCTGAGCGAGTTGGTTCTTTGCTCCGTCACACGCGACTGCTATCTTGTTGCGCCTACAATAATGGGTCAGGCCCAGTATGGCCCTGTTAGAGGCCAAGAATCAACTTCAGGATCCGAGTCATATTCTTAGCAGACCTCGCCCCACCATCTTTCACAGGTCACACCTGGCTCCATTGTGCCCAGCCAAGGGACC
>CM068955.1:158203062-158219274 GCA_035128595.1 Eptatretus atami
TGGCAATGATGTTCAGATATCCTGTGGCATTCAAACGTTGCTCCACTTTAATCAACGGGCACAATGTGTCCCATGAAAACACACCCCACACCATCACACCACCCCACCAGCCTACAATGTTGACACACACCATGATGAATGCATGTACTCATGTGGTTTTCTCCACACCCTCGTCCTCCCATCAGCATGAAACAGCAAGGAACCAGGATTCATTCGACCAGGCAATGTTTTTTCCGATCCTGCAGTGACCAGTGTTTTTGTTCCTCAGCCCACTGCAACCGCAGGTTCTTTGTTTTTTGCTGAAAGAAGTGGAACTCGACACGATAGTCGGCTGCCATACCCCATTTGTGTCAAGGTATGACGAGTTGTGCATTATTTTATGGATCTTTCGGCACTAATGTTGTTCTGGATTGTCAGTTGACTAACTGTAGCTCGTCTGTTGCTCTGCACAATTTTTGTCAGCCTCCTTCAAGGCCTCTTTCATCAATGAGCCGTTTTCGACCACTGGCCTGCCGTTGGCTGGATGTCCTTTGGGTGGTGGACCATTCTTGATACACACGGGAAACTTGAGTGTGAAAAACCCAGCAGCGTTGCAGTTCTTGACATACTCAAACCGGTGCGCCTGGCACCTACTATCATACCCCATTCAAAGGCACTTACATCTTTTGTCTTGCCCATTCACCCTCTGAATGGCACACAAACACAATCCACGTCTCAATAGTCTCAAGGCTTTAAAATCCTTCTTTAACCTGTCTCTTTCATTTAGCTGTTTGCTTTGAAGAAGGTCTCTGTACAGAAGCATATCACAGTCGTGAGCCTCTGACAGGATTATATTTTTGTAGCCACATACATATTGCTTTCCCTCATGCTCGGAGGGGTCTCTCGACACAATACTGTATGGCATGGAACCTGGGCAGGGCATGTGCAAGAATATTCTCTGGTGTATGCTCCTCCTTCATCCCTCTCTCACCTCAAATGGCATTACTGCAGACTCACTGAAAGCTACGCTCCCAACCCTCCAGGATTCCGCATGCAGTATCACTTCACTTCGGATGTGCACAATACACTGATTGAAGTGGATTTAACAGGAGCAATCAATAAGGGTCATAGCTTTCACGTGGATTCACCTGATAAGTTTATTTCATGGAAAGAGCAGGTGTTCCTAATGTTTTGTACATTGACTGCATGTCGGTTTAGCCCTCTCGCCCAATGGTGTAAAATCACTTGAAAAATTCTCGGATCTGGATCCGGATTCCGATCTTCACCAAAATCTAATCATTTCGTCCTCGTCGTATACCCAAGCTCTTCACCGAATTTCGTCTGAATCTGTCCACAATTTTTTTGAGATATTTTGTCCACAAACAGACAGTGGGTGAAAACATAACCTCCGTCCACCTTCGGTGGGTGGAGGTAATTAGCAGTTCGAGCTTAATAAAGTGATATGGAATTGATAAAGTGATGTTGATGGAACATTAACACAAACTTATCAAAAACTGGATGGGAAAAGTCGAATTGCCAGCCTTACATAGCAGATGTGACCCCATATATCACATACCTTTGAGTCAACAAGGGAATAAATAATACTAACTTTATAAAGAAATAAATGTATCGTATGTTTTTTGGAGGTCCCCTGTATTTTGGGCCCTGGAGAAATGTCCCATTGGTCCTTCCCTAAATCTGGCCCTGTGTCAGGTGAGAAAGAACGTTGTCTCCCAAGGGATGTTTGATACCAATGTCCAGAGTCACAGGGCCAAGTTTAATGGCAGAGCTGAGCTGTTCAGGGAGTCGAGGCGCAAAACTGCGTGTGCACTGAGGGCGAACAAGGAGGCCTGTGTGTGAAATCTGCAAGGGTAGAGCATCACCTGTGGTCAAGTGATTCTCGTCCAGCTTAGAGAAATTTGTGCATTGCGTTCCTCGAAGCCTATCCCCCAGTGTAGTGCAGTTCGACCGGAGGGTGGTGGGCTCTTGACAGAGGAATCTGAAGTGAAGGCCCACTGGGCCGGTTACTTTGAGCGGCTGTACCAGGCTGATCCACCTTCATTTGTGGAAACACAAGCTGCGGTGAACTGGTTGAAATGGGGTAAAGCTCCTGTGATCTGTGGCATCCATGCTGAACTTCTCAAGGCTGGTGGAGACACTGTCCTCATGTCATTGCATGCAGTTCTGTACTCTGCCTGGAACACAGGCATCATCCCAACTGACTGGAAGAGGGGCCTTGCTGTCCCTCTCTGGAAAGGGAAGGGTTACACTGTTATAGTTGAACGAGGTTACCTGTCAGGAATACCTGCAAAAAACATGAACAAATGGAAATTCACTGGTTATAAAAGTATTCAGCCCCTTTGGTTAGTACTTGGAGGAAGCACCTTTTTTCAGCAATGACTGCGCCGAGTCCTTTTTGGAAGGTCTCGACCAACTTTTCACAGTGAGATGGTGAAATCTTTGCCCATTCTTCACGTGAAAATTGCTCGAGTTCTGCAAAGTTTGATGGGGATTGTCATGAACCCAATTGAACCTTTATGGTGAGACTGAAGAATGCAGTCCAAGTCAGGACTTTGACTGGGCTACTCAAGAACACTTATTATCTTCTTCGTCAACCACTCCAGTGTGGCTTTAGCTTTGTGTTTTGGATCATTGTCCTGCTGAAATATGAATCTCCTACCCAGCTTCAGATTCAAGGCTGACTCAAGTAGGTTTTCATCAAGGATTCTCCTGGACTTTGCACCATCCATTGTCCCTTCCATCCTGACAAGCTCCCTAGTCCCTGCTGATGAAAAGCAGCCCCATAACATGATGCTGCCACCACCATGCTTGACAGTAGGGATGGTGTTGACTGGGTGATGTGCAGTATTAGGCTTGCACCAGACGTCATGCTTTGAATTTAGACCAAAAATTTCAATTTTCGTTGAACGGTGGAGTGAGGGGAGGTGAAGGGACGGCAGCGTGAGGGAAAGGGAATGCAGTGTGAAGGGAAGAGGGCAATCCAACGCCCAAACAGCAATATTTTCTTTTTAACCGCCGGGTTCTATATAAAACCAGGCGGGAGCATTTAAAACCCATTCTATCTATCTGGCAATGCATGCTCTCACATATCGTAACCTTTGCACCTCTCCGGTCGGCTCACTCCGAATTTGATTCATACATGATACACTGGGACGCTTTAATTTCAAAACTAAACTGCCAGTCCTCAAGAGTCCCCGAACAGAGGTGGGGGTGGGCAATGAGTGGAGGGGGTGAGAGAGAGAGAGAGAGAGAGAGGAAGAGAGAGAGAGAGAGAGAAGAGAGAGAGAGAGAGAGAGAGAGAGAGAGAGAGAGGTCGGGAGAGGGAGAGAGGGAGAAGAAAAAGTAGGGGTTGGGGAGAGAAAGAGGGAGAGGGGTCAAGGAGAGAGAAAGAGGGAGAGAGGGGGTCGGGGTCAGAGAGAGAGGGGTAGATGGGTCGGGAGAGGGAGAGGGAGAGGGTTCAGGGAGATGGAGTGGGAGAGGGGTCAGGAGAGGGATCGGGAAGAGAGGGAGAGGTTAGGAGAGGGGTGAGGGAGAGCGAAGGTGAGGAGTTGGGGAAAGGGAGTAGGGGGTCAGGAAAAGGGAAGGATTGGGGTGGGGAGAGGGGTCGGGGAGAGAGAGAGGAGAGGAATTATGGATGGACTGACGGAAGGACACACTGACATTTATTGTTATAGATACACTAAATGGCCAAATGAATGTGGACACCTGCTCATCCAACATCTCATTCCAAAATCATGGTCATTAATATGGGGGTGGTCCCCCCTTTGCTGCAATAACAACCTCCACTCTTCAGGGGAGGCTTTCCACGAGATGTTGGAACATTTTTGCAGGGATTTGCTTCCATTCAGCCACAAGAGCATCAGTGAGGTTGGGCACTGATGTTGGACGATTAGGTCTGGCTCGCAGTCGGCGTTCCAATTTATCCCAAAGGTGTTCGATGGGGTTGAGTTCAGGGCTTTCTGCAGACCAGTCAAGTTCTTCCACACCGATCTCTACAAACCATTTCTGCATGGACCTTGCTTTGTGTACGGGGGCATTGTCATGCTGAAACAGGAAAGGGACTTCCCCAAACTGTTGCCACAAAGTTGGAAGCACAGAATCGTCTGGAATGTCATTGAACGCTGTCGTATTAAGATTTCCCTTCACTGGAACTTAGGGACCGAGCCCAAACCATGAAAAACAGCCCCAGACCGTTATTCCCCCTCCACCAAAATTTACAGTTGGCACGATGCATTCAAGCAGGTAGCATCTCCGGACAGCACACAATCGAAGAACCAATGCGCATCGCAGTGGCTTTCAACTCCAGGCGTAGTACACCTGGTCGTGATATGACCAGGAAGGCATTCGTGGCAAAATCTTGTGTTCTATGTGAAACAGATGGACGATCCTTCACACATCACAATTTGGCAGAGTGCCGTTTTTTACCTGATAGTGACAACGCGCCTTCGGTCGATTCAAGACAGTTGCTGCTGATGATTGTGACGCAGTGAGCTATGCACCAAGTGATGAGTATATTGGCCTTGAATGGAGTCTGATGATGGTGATCTTTCAGCGGCGCCGTGTTGAGTGCCCTCCCTGCCACCCATAGAGTGAAATGTCATATCCAATCTCCAGTACTGACACATTGTACCAGCATCATCCTGTTGCCTTACACTCGACATAACAGGGCGCAAAACCAATTTTAATCCGTGCTTCGGCAGCAAAGGCCAACCAATCTACCAATCACCAGCTTCTCGGATGGCTCGGGCAGGCTGACGGCATTACCCCACTTGATGTGATCGGCGAGGTAACTATTGCGACTTGTCAAGAGGGGGCTTATGGTTTCAACTGGATGCCTTGGTAAGTCAAGCAACTCGACGTCGATGTACTTGCTGGTAATCCATTTTTGGGTTAACCAATGACATTGCATGTGCGCCCGCTCGAAGTGGAAAGTCTCATTCAGGTTGTAGATCCGTTAGTATGGCTCACAGAGCAAGTGTACAACAATAAAGTGCCCTCGCCAGACGCCACCTAAGCATTCCTATTGAGCTATCCTCGGCAAAACTGTTCTCCTCCCGGGTTTACCTTGAGCTACAAACTCGCTACCGGCAACTGAAGCAGATACCACGTGGCGATAGAACCACGGTTTGGACAGCCATGCAAACACCTGGTCAAGCCCGAACAGCATGGCCTGAGCCTCAAGAAATCGTTCCATCAAGTGGGCCGTGCGTGGTTACCAACAAGACTGAACTCTCCAATAACTGATCAATCGGCGGCGAACAATGTCTGCCAGGCAAGGGCGATCGTTTTTACCAGAGGACGCATAACGGAGATTGCAGTCCTATAGTGCAACTATCGAGGTTCAGCTTCTGCTTCCTCCGTTCTCACAGTGTTTCCGTCGATCCTGATAACTACCCTATCAACTGAATTGCGTGATCCGGTTCCACCAAATCAACAAGGCTCTGACAACGTGTTTAATCCCCAAGATTTCCAAATATAACGAGCTAACGGCAAGATTGAGGCCTTGTCAACATGGGGTCCAACGTTTACCTCCACAGAGGAGGGGAGACTCCCTCCAATATAAACAAGAGTAATTTAAGACGCACTGTAAGAGAAGTTTTGATGACTGGAAAGCTGCAGGCGTCGTGGCGAAGCCCGAGAAACGTCAACGTTTGTGTTGATTATCAAAACCTTCCTTTTCTTATGAAGAAGCCAAGTGGAAGGAGCAGAACTCGTCACAATCCCTTTGGTGAGGTAGCACAATACAGTAAACCCCACCCGTCCCTGATTGCCCAATGTTGACAGCGTGCTGCGGGACAGATTGCAAGATGACAGTGTATCATCAACCCACTGTCCTGTAAAGGCCTTCTACCCAAGTCCCACTATATCATGGACTCCATGAAGTACTGTGGTGTTGCTACTCCCTTATAAAGGAATCCGTGTCTAACATGAGGTTGGAGATGGGAATGCCCGCTCGAGACTTGCTAAGAAGAAGCTCCTGTCCTCGGGTCTTTGGGGAGCTTATACAGGAAGGCTGTGTTGCCAAGATGGCTGATGATGCTCTACATCGGCGGCGAATACACCTGAAAATGCACTAACTAGAATTTCGTGCGAGTCTTTGTCGCAATTGCAGAAGAACACCTAACGTCTTTCAGCGCAAAGACTATTATTTGCCCAGGTCAAGCCAAGTACTGGAATGGACTGGCGTGTGGAACATTGAGTGCAAGCCCCCACATGTTGCTGGCCTTCCGTAGTGGAGCCCCCCTCGACTGTTTTTTGGGCTTTGCGGTCAATTTGTGGGAGCATACAAATTCTCAGCCGAGTCTTACATTGGCTTGCTGACCTGCTGACCCTCTGGACATGGCTAGCCGTGGGGGCAAAAAAAAGCCTTTTATGTTGAGAAGATAGTGTGGTCTGATGAGTTACTTTCATGCCTTCATATCTGCTCAGAATGTGTTGAAGAATTGCAAGACTATTGTTTATAAACCTCGACCTGAACTGATGTTGCTGTGGGATTGTCACTGATGGTCTGTCAAGAACAAAGGAAATTGCAGCTACATTGTATGCGCACAGAGATGATATCTTGCGTCCTAGCGGGGTTCTTCAACGCGAACTCGCGTAAAGACCAGGTCATATGGCTGCCTTGTTGAGGTTGAGGCCCTGGTATTGGAGCAGACATCCGACATTTCGCTTCCTTTCATCGTCCTGTCACACCACAGTGCCCAAGTGTTGACAGACAGTCGCCCCTGCGTTCAAGCGCTGTAACAAGCTTATGGCATGGCCCCGGAAAAAAAAATTTTTCTTTTCCCCCCAAATTCCTTCGTTTTTTTTTCCAAGAGTAACTTTATTCCTGTCCACTGCCAGCCGTTACTGTGTGGCAGGTTAGGCATAATTGATGGTATCGCCAACTGCCGGTCTGATTTTGGGATTCCGCAACCCCCGAGAGTATTCCGACGCTTAGCTGTCAAGTATGCAAGTTTATTGATTGAAGAAAATGGAGGATTCCAATCGTGTGCAGTGTCCTCTCAGTGAAGTACTGGACGGCACAGCCAAAATGCATCTACGAGCCGTGTTGCTTGGCTATGCTACTCAACTGGAGTGCCTGACCTCAGACGCAACCGCATTCTTCACGCTAACCCAAGGTACTCGCCTCTTCTAGAAAGTTGAATAAAGGTGGCGGGACATCAAGAGGTACCTCGGAGTAGTGACTGTGGCTAACGATGGCCTCCTAGTCGTCAGAGATAACGCAACCATTCCAGCCCATTGTCGAACGGATCGTGATCCCCTGCCTCAGTGGTTGATTGACTATTGACGCCGCTTAACACATCAGGTTCAACCCCCATCGAAACCCAAATTAGTGTTCCTTCAACAGGATATTTTTTTTTGCTTTAAGACATTGACAGGACCACTGATGGCCGTCTCCACGTCATGTCACCAATGCAGAAGTCGATAAAGGCTTGCCCTGCGCATCCGCATGCCCCAGTCATCGCACGGAGCCCCTACTGTTAGTCGGGCATCATTCGTCGCAGATGTAATGCGCAGCTATCGCCAGCATATCTTCGTCTTCCGAGAGACCGTCTCCTCTCACACCAGGACGAACTTTATTGATGGCGAAAAGACACGACCAGTATGCAAGCATCCTTACAATGGTATGCAGAGTTTACGCCTTCTGGCTGGGATGATAAATCCCCGTTACCTATACGGGTCGACCCCACCCCGGATTTGTCGCCTTGTTAACGATCCTACATTGAAAACACATGGCAATCCACTTACAGGTCGGCCCAAACAAAAAACTGTAAGCAAAAATCCAGTGGCCGACGAGCTAATTGAAGAGCTCGGCTTAGAATGCCTTCGTGTGTCCCCAGAGGGTGGGTCCTATATCTGAAGTTCCTTAGCATTGGCCAACAGGCAACATGAATCGGCGTGTACGCAGAGACGGCCTCTCTGCTAGAGGAGGTTCTGGACACAACGAGCCAACTCAGCTGGGAGCAGTTACTGATGTCAGATAGACAGCTAATTTTCCATCAGAATATGAAGCAGGAGGAATCAATGCCCAAAGCACTCGGGCGAAATCTCGCAGCCATTCCACTACAACTGCCACTCCCGTTTCTGCCAATGGTGACCTCGTTTTTTCCTCAGGGTGAACAGTGAATAACTGCAAAGCTGTGACAACTATATGGTGACACAGATTTCTCATGACGATGGATGGTGCCAACTCAGAAAGTTTACCAGTTCACAGCTTCGCAGCAAAACCTACGAATGTTCGAGTGTGGCGACTGCTTATCTTGTTGCGCCTACAATAATGGGTCAGGCCCAGTATGGCCCTGTTAGAGGCCCAAGAAATCAACTTCAAGGATCCCGAGTCATATTCTTAGTGCAGACCTCGCCCACCATCTTTCACAGGTCACACCTGGCTGCCATTGTCCCAGCCAAGGGACCATTTCACAACAAGAAGTCTCACGAGATACAAACGGGTCCATGGCCCTAATCGGAACGATTATGCCTGTCCACACCACCAGAGGCTATTGTCAGGCCAATAAGAACACACACTGGCATTTTCGTTCTGCTGAACCGGTCAGTGTGAAGAAGTCTTACTCTCCGCCTTCAACGAGTAGGTTTTTCCACTCACGGCCGCCCTTCCTGCGTGGCAGTGCAGTGATGAGTGGGGCCCCTCCATGGAGACGAATGGAAGACGCAAGCCAACTTTCATGCTAAAACAATTTTGGTGTCCTCTAACAGCCCACATTGCATATGTGTAGTATCTATTATACATACAGTTCGCTTGCAATATCGTTATAACTGTGTTCATCGATTTTTAGATCCCTCGTGGAGGATCTTAAGTCCTTAATCCACGTTTGTTGTTCTTATCTTCCTTCTTGTAAGACTTTTTTTGATTCACAAGCCTACAGTTTTCATCGAAACTTCCTGAAACTTGGGCATATATATGTTAAAATTCCCTGCGGGCAGAACAGCTAACGATCTCCGATTTTTGAAATTCCCCTAGAAAAACGTTATGACATCAAAAATTTCTCCGCTATGGCAAATCGCCGAAAAACTTATATGCGAAACTAGGCAAGGCTTTTTGAATTCTGTTTGCGGCGAATCGACAGGGCCATTAGCAGAGATGAATACCGCACATATATACATCACTAATGACGCATATCATTTTTATGACGTCATTCATATTTTTTTGTTTCCACAACCCGAGTTTTCATCGGATCTTCGCTGAAACTTGCCATGTATAGCAGAAAGCCCTACGCGCCACGGCAAGTAACCATCTCCGATTTGGGAAATTATTCCCTAGAAAAAAAGTTGAGCGTCATAATATCGCCGCTAATGGAATCGCCTATAACCATTATCTCGAACAAGGCAAGCTGTTGAATTTATTTGCGGAGAATCAAGCCGGGCCATTAGCAGCAGATAATTTATCGCAACCCTGATACATCAGTGAACGTCCATATTCGTTTTTAATGAAACGTCATCATTAAGAGGACGGGATATTAGCTCAATTTGCAGCTTGTTTCATTCGTAGTTGAGACACCCCGAGGAAATTAGCGAACGCCATTAATATTGTTGTTGTGGTTTTAAACCATGTAACGGCTCCGCGCATGCGGCATGAATCATTATCGCCGGCCAATATGGGTAGCGGTGTCAGATGGCTTGAATAAAAACCTTCCTTGGAGAACCCGATCTGATCGACCTTATT
Organism: Eptatretus atami; assembly: GCA_035128595.1. Lineage (NCBI taxonomy): Eukaryota > Metazoa > Chordata > Myxini > Myxiniformes > Myxinidae > Eptatretus > Eptatretus atami. The sequence goes on from CM068955.1 coordinate 158,212,748, forward strand.
GGCGCTGCTAGTATGAATATCCAAAAACCTCTTGTTTTAATGGCCAGCCGTTTGAAATCATCGTCTGCGAAGCGTTTCATCGCTCTGTACAGATGTGCTTCCTGCTCTCTTCCCCCACCCAAGTGTGACGTTCCATCCGAGCTGATGCTTCTCGCACTACCTCAACATGGCCTTTGGGTGAATTTGTCCGTCACACCGCACTGTGGTGGAGTCGAAGAATCTCAACTCAATTTGGCGAATGACGAGTATCAGAATGTTCTGAATGCACAGCACTGTGCAGATGTTACTACTGTGCGAATGAGCGATGAAAACATCATCAATGTGAGTTCTTGGTAATCGACGTGATGAACTGTTCAAACGTGTTAGCCCCGTAGTTGTTGTTGTGAGTGATGTAAAAATCCTACTATCAAAATAACTCACAGCGCATGTAATTTATTACAGTCGTTACAGCTCGCATTGTCAGTGCAGTACTTGAGCAAAGAGATGGTACCATCCGCTTAGGCTGAATGGTGGCAATCTCTATGAATGAGAGGGTGGCTGCGGAGTTTCCAAACAGGCTGATGAGGGATTTTGGGGTGGGGGGTCTTGTGTTTTGGTTAATCCTAAGAGTTGTTGAATGCCTTCAAAACTAACATCCTTGATATTGCCGGGATGTCTTGAAACCCACCATCAGGCCAGAGCCGAATTTAAAGGTTTACCAACCCTTGGAGATTTAAATAAGTCGAGGCCCCTCTCCTCCCCACCCTCCACACGCAACCTTTAAATATTGTGGGGAAGAGAAAAATTATTAAAAGGTATTCCTGGTGGATAAGATCTATATAAACATTTCAACGACAACTTTTTTTTAAATGGAAGGATTAAATTAAAAGTAAAAATATTTTAAACTAGAAGGGCACTCGGTAGAGCACAATACCTCAACAAAGATGATTCGTTTTACGTTTTGTTCCCACTGATGGCCGGATCTGGATTTCGGACCTGAACTAAAAATTTAATCGGCTTGTTTCTTGTCACCTCACCAAACTCCTCCACCAAGTTTTCGAAACGAATCCGTCCACAACTTTTCAGATATCGTGCTATAAAGTATCATTTTAGGCCCTATCTTTTTCAGTGGTGAAAAAATCAATTTTAATAATTCTCGATCTGATTCGATCTTCACCAAAATCGAATAACATTCTTCCTTGTTACATCCCCAACCTGCCATCAATGATTGTCTGAATCCTTCCATAGACCTTATTGAGATTTTGGTTATACACTGAGTGTTACAAAATATGAGGAACAACCTTCCTAATTTGAGTTTCACCCCCCCCCCCTTTTGTCCTCAAACAGCCTAATTTGGTGGCACATGGTAGTCGGGTGTGAAAGCCACCGATTCCACAGGTGATGTTGGCCCCATTTTGACTCAATGCTTTCCCACAGTTGTGTCAAAGTTGGCTGATAGTGGATCTCTACTCCGAAGAGCTCGTTCATATCATCCCACAGATGGCCAATTGGATTGATATCCAGTGGACTGGGAAGGCCCACTGCGCAGGAAGCTGAATTCACTGTAGTGTTTGTGGAAACCATTCCTGGGAACAAATCCTAGCCTAGTTGCAAATGGGGCATGAATCCTGCTGAAGAAATCCATTTGCAGATGGATACACTGCTGCGATGAAGGGATGCACCTGATTGGCAATGATGTTCGATTCCTGTGGCATTCAAACGTTGCTTCCCTTTAATCAACGGGCAAACAATGTGGTCCCATGAAACACACCCCACACCTCCACACCAACCCCACAGCCTAACAATGTTGACACACACCAATGATGAATGCCATGTACTGTCATGTGGTTTTCTCCACACCGCTCGTCTCCGCATCAGCATGAAACAGCAAGGAACAGGAATTCATTCGACCAGCAATGTTTTTCGCAGATCCTGAGCAGTGACCAGTGTTTTGTTCCTCAGCCCACTGCAACGCAAGGTTCTTTGTTTTTGGCTGAAAGAAGTTGGAACTCGCACGATAGTCGGCTGCATACCCCATTTGTGTCAAGGTATGACGAGTTGTGCATTATTTTATGGATCTTTCGGCACTGAATTTTGTTCTGGATGTCAGTTGACTAACCTGTATGCTCGTCTGTTTGCCTCTGCACAATTTTGTCAGCCTCCTTCAAGGCCCTCTTTCTATGGCCGTTTTCGACCACTGGCCTGCCGTTGGCTGGATGTCTTTGGGTGGTGACCATTCTTTTGATACAACACGGGAAACTTGAGTGTGAAAAACCCAGCAGCGTGCAAGTTTCTTGACATACTCAAACTCGTTGCGCCTGGCACCTACTATCATACCATTCAAAGGCACTTACATCTTTTGTCTTGCCCATTCAACACCTCTGAATGGCACACAAACAGCAACCACGTCCTCAATAGTCTCAAGGGCTTTAAAATCCTTCTTTACCTGTCTCTTTCATTTAGCTGTTTTGCTTTGGAAGAAGGTCTGCTGTACAGAAGCCATATCACAGTCGTGAGCCTCATGACAGGATTATATTTTTTGTAAGGCCACATACATTTGCTTTCCCTCATGCTCGAGGGTCTCTCGACACAATACTGTATGGATGGAACCTGGGCAGGGCATGTGCAAGAAATATTCTCTGGTGTATGCTCCTCCTTCACCTCCTCTCACCTCAAGATGGCATTACTGCAGACTCACTGAAAGCTACGCTCCCAACCCGTCAGGATTCCCGCATGCAGTATCACTTCAACTTCGGATGTGCACAGACACTGATTGAAGTGGATTTAACAGGAGCAATCAATAAGGGTCATAGCTTTCACGTGGATTCCACGCTGATAAGTTATTTCATGGAAAGCGCAGGTGTTCCTAAGTTTTGTACATTGACTGCATGTGCGGTTTAGCCCTCTCGCCCCAATGGTGGTAAAATCACTTGAAAAAATTCTCGATCTGATCGCGGATTCCGATCTTCACCAAAATCTAATCAATTTCGTCGCTCGTCGTATACCCAAGCTCTTCACGAATTTCGTCTGAATCTGTCCGAAATTTTTTTGAGAATATTTTGTCCACAAACAGACAGTGGGTGAAAAACATAACTCCGTCACCTTCGTGGGTGGGAGGTAATTAGCAGTTCGAGCTTTAATAAAGTGATATGGAATTGATAAAGTGATGTTGATGGACATTTACACAAACTTATTCAAAACTGGATGGGAAAAGTCCGAATTGCCGCCTTACATAGCAGATGTGACGCCCATATATCACATACCTTTTGAGTCAACAAGGGAATAAATAATACTAACTTTATAAAGAAATAAAATTATCGTATGTTTTTTGGAGGTCCCTGTATTTTGGGCCCTGGAGAATGTCCCATTGGTCTTCCCTAATCTGGCCCTGTGTCAGGTGAGGAAAGAACGTTGTCTCCCAAGGGATGTTGAATACGGCATGTCCAGAGTCACAGGGCCAAGTTTAATGGCACGAGCTGAGCTGTTCAGGGAGTCGAGGCGCAAACTGGTGTGCACTGAGGGCGAACAAGTGAGGCTTGTGTGTGAAATCTGCAAGGGTAGAGCATCACCTGTGGTCCAAGTGATTCTCGTCGCAGCTTAGAGAAATTTGTGCCATTGCGTTCCTCGAAGCCTATCCCCAGTGTAGTGCAGTTCGACCGGAGGGGTGGTGGGCTTCTTGACAGGGAATCTGAAGTGAAGGCCCACTGGGCCGGTTACTTTGAGCGGCTGTAACCAGGCTGATCCACCTCATTTGTGGAAACACAGCTTTGCGGTGCACCTGGTTGAATGGGTAAAGCTCCTGTGATCTGTGGCATCCATGCTGAACTTCTCAGGCTGGTGGGAGAACTGTCGCTCATGTCATTGCATGCAGTTTTCTGTACTCTGCTGGAACACAGGCATCATCCCAACTGACTGGAAGAGGGCCTTGCCTGTCCCTCTCTGGAAAGGAAGGGTTACACTGTTATAAGGTTGAACCGGTTACCTGTCAGGAATCACCTGGCAAAAACATGAACAAATGGAAATTCAACTGGTTATAAAAGTATTCAGCCCTTTTTCTTTGGTTAGTACTTGGAGAAGCACCTTTTCCAGGCAATGACTGCGCGAGTCCTTTTTGGAAGGTCTCGACCAACTTTTCACAGTGGAGATGGTGAATCTTTGCCCATTCTTCCCGTGGAAAATTGCTCGAGTTCTGCAAAGTTTGGATGGGGATTGTCATGAAAAACCCAAATTGAAACCATTTATGGTGAGACCTGAAGATGCAGTCCAAGTCAAGGACTTTGACTGGGCTACTCTGAACACTTATTATCTTCTTCGTTCAACGGCACTCCTAAGTGTGGCTTTAGCTTTGTGGTTTTGGATCATTGTCCTGCTGAAATATGAATCTCCTACCCAGCTTTCAGATTCACAGGCTGACCTCAAAGTTAGTTTTCATCAAGGATTCTCCTGGACTTTTGCAACATCATTGTCCATTCCATCCTGACAAGCTCCCTAGTCCTGCTGATGAAAAAGCAGCCCGCGAGTACACATGATGGCTGCCTACCACCATGCTTGACAGTAGGGGATGGTGTTGACCTGGGTGATGTTGCAGTTAATTAGGCTTGCACCAGAACGTATGCTTTGAATTTAGACCGCAAAAAATTTCAATTTTCGTTGAACGGTGGAGTGGAGGGGAGGTGAAGGGACGGCAGGCGTGAGGAAAGGGAATGGCAGTGTGAAGGAAGGGAAGGGCAATCCAACGCCCAAACAGCAATATTTTCTTTTTAAACCGCGGGTTCTATATAAAACCAGGCGGGGAGCATTTTAAAACGCCATTTCTATCTATCTGGCAATGCCATGCTCTCACATATCGTAACTTTGCACCTCTCCGGTCGGCTCACTCCGAATTTGATTCATGACATGATAACACTGGGGAAACTTTAATTTCAAAAACTAAAACTGCCAGTCTCAAGAGTCGCCCCGAACAGAGGGTGGGGGGTGGGCAATGAGGTGGAGGGGGTGAGATGAGAGAGGAGAGAAGAGAAGAGAGAGAGAGAGAGAGAGAAGAGAGAGAGAGAGAGAGAGAGAGAAGAGAGAGGGGTCGGGGGAGGGAGAGAGGGAGAAGAAAAAGTAGGGTGTTGGGGAGAGAAAAAGAGGGAAGAGGGGTCAAGGAGAGAGAAAAAGGGAGAGAGAGGGGTCGGGGGTCAGAGAGAGAGGGGTAGATGGGTAGGAGAGGGAGAGGGAGAGGGTCAGGGAGATGGAGTGGGAAGAGGGGTCAGGGAGAGGGAATCGGGGAAAGAGGGAGAGGTTAGGAGAGGGGTCAGGGAGAGCGAAGGTGAGGAGTTGGGGAAAGGGAAGTAAGGGGGTCAGGAAAAGGGAAGGATTGGGGTGGGGGGAGAGGGGTTCGGGGAGAGAAGAAGGAGAGGATTATGGATGGACTGACGGAAGGACACACTGACATTTATTGTTATAGATACACTAATGGCCAAATGAAATGTGGACACCTGCTCATCCAACATCTCATTCCAAAATCATGGTCATTAATATGGGGGTGGTCCCCCTTTGCTGCAATAACAACCTCCACTCTTCAGGGGAGGCTTTCCCACGAGATGTTGGACATTTTTGCAGGGATTTGCTTCATTCAGCCACAAAGAGCCAATCAGTGGAGGTTTGGGCACTGATGTTGGACGATTAAGCTGGCTCGCAGTCGGCGTTCCAATTTATCCGAAAGGTGTTCGATGGGGTTTGAGTTCAGGGCTTTCTGCAGACCAGTCAAGTTCTCTTCACCACCGATCTCACAAACCATGTTCTGCATGGACCTTAGCTTTGTGGTACGGGGGCAATTGTCATGCTGAAACAGGAAAGGGACTTCCCACAACTGTTGCCACAAAGTTGGAAGCAGCAGAATCGTCTGGAATGTCCATTGAAACGCTGTCGTATTAAGATTTCCCTTCACTGGAACTTAGGGACCGAGCCCAAACCATGAAAAACAGCCCCAGACCGTTATTCCCCCTCCACCAAAATTTTCAGTTGGCACGATGCAATTCAAGCAGGTAGCATCTCCGGACATCCACCCAAACCCAGAATTCGTCCGTCGGACTGCCAAAATGGTGAAAGCGTGATTCATACACTCCAGAGAACGTGTTTTCCACTGCTCCAAAGTCGCAACGGCGGTGAAGCTTTACACCACTCCTAGCGACACTTGGCATTGCAAACAAGCGATGAATTTTAGCTTGTGGTGTGCTGCTTCGGGCGCATGTAAAACCGCATTTCATGAAACATACTCGCCGAACAGTGCCATGTGCTGACGTGGCTTCCAGAGTCAGTTTCGGAACTCAGTAAGTGAAGTGTTTGCAACCGACGATAGAAGATTTTTCTTCTGGGCTACGTTTGCTTCAGCACATCGGGGGTCCGCATTCTGTGAGTCTTGTGGTGGCCTACCACTTCACGGTTGAGCTGTTGTTGCTCCGAGACGTTTCCCCTTCACAATAAGCAGCACTTACAGTTGACGCAAGGCAAAGCTCCAGCAGGTCAGAAATGTTGATGAACTGACTTGTTGGAAAGGTGGCATC